>QEPC01014755.1:543752-627094 GCA_003113815.1 Sphenodon punctatus | reverse complement strand
CAAGCCCCTGATTGGCTTGTGACCTGAATAAAGCAGGTCCTGGATTGACTCACCGCCAAGGAAGGGAAATTCCGCGGGGATTTTCCCAGTTTCTGCGATAATCCTGCCTAGGGCAGGATTCTGCGAAAATTCCGCGAATCGCAGAAGCGCAGAAGACTCGGGGCCCTGGGCATGAGCAGAAGGCAGACAGACTGATGCAGGTTTCAAGCTTTGCAACACGGGCGGGCGGGCGGGCAGGCAGGCAGCATGGTATGAGAGGCAGTAGGGAAGGCAGGCTGGGACTGTGGCACCAAGTTGGCAGGGCAGTCAGATAGGCTGGCAAAGACACTGCACCGAGAGAGAGAGATCCAGTCAGGTAGGCGGGCTGAGATCATCTAGTGAGAGGCCATCTGGCAGGCTTACAGTTTCCCAATGCCACCCTGCAGCATGCAGTCAGTCAGATAGGTGGTCTGAGGCCGTGTAGTATGAAAAAGAGGTGGGATGGGGGACAGGGAGGGTGCCACTGAAGCAGTGGGGGGAGGGACAGCACTTCAGCTCAGCAGCAGCAGCCCTTATTGACAAGGAGTCGTTTCCCAAGGCTGCCCCTGGCATGGAATGGTGTTTGTGCTACTTCACCATCACGTCTTGTCCAGGGGAAGCTCGGGGAATCCCAGCAGCAGAAGGTTGACCTTCAAGAAGATCAACTGCTCCACTAACTTGGCCCCCAGTCTCAGGCAGTGCGGGGAGCAAATGTCCCCTGCCACAGAGAACACCCGCTTGCTGGGGACACTGGTTGGTGGGCAGGACAATAATCCCCTGGCCACTTTGGACAGGGCCAGCCACACATTGGTCTTGCCAGCCCAGTAGGTGAAGGGATCGCTGCTGGGATCAATCCATGGCTCCTCGTCCAGGTAGGTATCAACTGCTGCTGAGGTGCCATCATACTCCCTCTCGTAGCTTTCCCTGAGCACCACCGTCCCCACTGACCTCAGCCATGCTGTCAGTCCCTGCCCTTTTGTGGGCCACGCAGAGGAGGAGCTGCTGCTGCTGCTGCTGCTCGGGCTGGGGGCAGCAGCAGCAGATAGACCCCTCTGGCTGAGAGGGGTGGCTGCTCCCACTCCCACATCTCCTGGGGTGTCCTGCTGCTGCTTCTGGCACTGCAAACTCTCAAGAGCCCGCTCTGCCTTCCAGACCCTCCGCACAAGATCATCCTTCCACATGGCATGGTGGGCTCACTTGCGTGCCACGTTGACCTTGGCCCGGTCCAGCATTGTTCCAACAACATATTCCCCCCACTGCAGAAGATTGTTGAACCTCACCATCAGGCCTGTCTTGAGCTTCTGCACCAGCCCAACCGCCTCAGACCCCAGATTCTTGCTCCTAGGGACACAATCCTTCCCCTGCCGTCCATGTCCAATTCCACCTGATGAAAAGCGGCTTTCTATTCCACAAGCTGCTCAAGCATCAGGAAAGTGGAATTCTGCCTCATGGACACGTCCTGCACCAGCAGATGCCCTGAGGAGCCGTGCTCAGCCTGCTTGGCCCAGAGGATTTTGCTACCCGTAACACTGTGGTTAAAGAACCCTGCCAGCTCCCTCCCCCACTCTATCAGGGAGCTATGGGTGCCTGCCCCAAGCCCAGAGTGTCCGTGACCATCAGGAGGGTGTATGATGTGCAAGGGATGCTGGTAAAATCTGCATCGCGGACAGCCCTCAATATATTGGATGCATTATCAGTCACCACACACCTCGGGGTGAATGGTGCACCAGGCGTAACCCATTCCCCCACCACGGCGGTCAGGGATGCCTCAAGGTTCTTAGAGGTGTGGGGGCAGTCCACACATCTATACCCTGTTTCAGGACCCCTCCTGCCACTGCCCAATGCCAACTCTGGGTCCTCCCACCAGTGTGCCGTCACCGCCAGGTATATGTGTTGGGCATTCTGACTGGACCACAGGTCAATTGTGAAACGGACAGTGGCACCCCCACTTCCTGCCAGTGTCAGCTGCTCCTTCACCCTCTCCTTCAAACCCTGTACAGGCCTGGCACCACCGTACGGCTGAGGGTGGTGCGGCATGGCATCTTAAATTGGGGGCCCAGGAACCTCATCAGCCGCTTAAACCCTGTGTCCCCGATGATGGAGAAGGACTGGCCATCAACAGTGATCATCTTGCCCAACAGGCACGTGGCTTTCTTTTGAAAGCCACGCCACCCTTCAGCTGCTGATGACCTTGCAAGCTGCCCCCACCCCAGCTCCTCCATTGAGGGCTGACACTGCTGCTTCTGCTGCTGCTCCCCCCTAGCAGCGATACTGTTCCTGTTGCTAGAGGCAGCTGCTGCAGTGGGATGGTTGCCCAATGGAGGATGAGTGGCCGCTTGGATTGGGAACCCACTTGTGTCCACTGATCCAGCCTGCCCACTTAGCAGAGCAGCACTGTGGCATGTTTTAAGGTGCCTGGACATGGTGGATGTCCCAAGTTGATGAGCACCTGTCCACGCTTCACCACCTTCCTGCACAAAGTGCACCACACCTCCCTGGGATCATCCACCTTCACCACCTTAAAAAGCTTCCAGACCCATGATTTCTTAGCTGCTACTGCCTTCTGGCCCAAACCAGGTGACACACTCCTGGGAGGGGCAGGACATGGTGGCACTGGCGACACAGCTTTTTGAGGGACAGCCATCACTTCAGCAGCACCAGATACAGAGACCTCCTCCACAGAAATCTCTGAATCGCTGTCCCTATTCACAAACAGAATTACGGTGGCTGCTGGACTCCCCATGATGCTCCCACTCTGAACTGCTCTCTCCCCCTGCCCCCTATAGCTGCTGCTGCTGCTGCTGCTGCTGCTATGCTTCCTGCTGCCGGTGCCCGGGGATCAGGCCCTGCCTCTAGCCGGGCTCTCGACAATGGGGAGTCAGGGGACAATGCTGGCCCCTGGGATACTTTGTCCCCTGAAACATCTGTAGCCAGAGATGACACAGCCACCACAGCCTCTTCCACTGTCAGGAGGCAACGCCCAACCCCCTGGCCCTTAAGGCCTTCGCAGCTTGGGGTGTGGGAATGTGCTTGGGCTGTGAAGTGTTCAGTCAAAAAGGAAAGTTTATTGGGCATGCTGGCTACTACTCCAAGCCTCTCCACCACCTGTACCAGAAAGTCTGCTCCTCAGCTGACTCCCTGTCCCTGGGCCTTTTTCCTGCGTGAACTCAACCGAACGTGACCGAACACGAACAAAATGTTCTGTAGGTTTGTAGTTCTGTTTGGTCGGTTTGGGTTCGGTTGTCCGAACAGACTGAGTTCGGGCCAAACTCCGAACTTCCGAACCATGTTCACCCATCCCTACTGGATACCTTTGGCAGACCAGTTTGTCTTTACAGACCACTACCACTCCACCTCCCCAACTCCATGTTAGGTTGGGGCTGCACCAAGAACTCAGCTGTCACCATCTGTGCCAACACAGAAGTCTTGTCCAACCAGGTCTTCATAGTACATAAGAGGTCATCGGCCTCATCCAGAAAAAGATCATAGATGGTGTTTGTCGTTTTCACCACTGATCTTGCATTTATCAGTATCAGTGACGGATCATAGGCTCTATTTGCCTCAGTCCTAAAATATCCTGAGACCAGTGAAGAGGAAGACAGGGAACATGCACCAGTTATCAGTAGAGGTTTGCACCAGGGACCCATGTCATTATTAGTTTTTATTTTTCTTTAAATTTTTCATTTTCATAAATAACAAAATTTTAGTTTCGTTTTTTTTAATTTCCATTGGCTACAATGGAAAACACATTTTTGTCTAACTTTTTTTTGTTTTTCACTATTTTTGGATGAAACCTGGAAGGATTTCCCCTCCAACAGAAGGCACTATGTTGTGCCAAACTTCATAAAGGTTGGATAAAAGAATCCAATTTTATAAGCAGTTGAATTATAATATTTTGCAAACATCTGTGTATACATTCCTGGCTATATCTTCTATGTGTCACATCTAATATTGATGAAACTTGGCAAGTTTATACCACTCCTCAAGTTTACTATATCTGCAAATTTACAGAAGGATTGGATAAAATTTCCGGGGTATATAAGCAATTCATATATCAAATGTTTTTCTGATGGCAGTAGCTTTGTAGTCCAACCAGTGCACATAGAATTTGGCAGAACTGTATCTCTCACTTTCAGGATCATCTCTGCCAAATATCAGAAAGATGTGATAAAGGGACCCAATTTTATCAGAATTCACAGCATATGCAGAGAATGAGCCTATGACAGGGAATCTCTTACACCTGGAACTGGGATGTCTACCAATTTCCTTAAAATTTGATTGTCTTTTGCTCACATACTGCCTGAAAATGCATCATAGATCGGGGAATAAATTGGAGAGATTTTGCCTAGAAGAAAAATATAAGGTTCAAAGGAAGTATAGAAGGACATGGGGGGGGAGGGGGGCCCAGTATCATTTAACCCAATTAGGTTTTTTTTAAAGATTATCTTATAAGTCTACCAATGAATAAGGCATTAAGTAAACTTAATCAAAAGAATTAAGGACATTGGGTTTCAACAATTAAAATCTGATGCCACTCAATCCCGGCTTGCTCCTTGGTTTAAATATTGGCTCCCTGGAAAAGAAGGTGCTCAATATCTGAAGGAAATTTTGCAGCTGGAGGTATGGAAAGTCTTTACTGCTCTAAGGCTGCAAACGATGGAGCCCGAAGTGTGGAGGGGAAGGATACAGGTATTAGCTTATGAGAAAAGAAAGTGTGGGTGTGAGTTGGGAAAAATAGAAGATTTTCCACACTATCTCTTGGAATGTCCCTGGTACAGTCAAGCAAGAATAAAGCTTATAGGTGATAAACAAGGAAGAGGGGGTTGGTCTAAGGATAGGCAGCTTATATATCTGCTATCAGGGAGGAAAGCAGAGATTAGTGAGCGTGTGGGGAAATTTACAGAACAAGCAGCCAGAATTAGGAAAGAGGTTTTTAAAGTAGAGAAGTCTATTTGGCTGATACAGGATGAGGATTGGTGATGTCTTCCTGTTCTGTTACCATGTTCCGTCATTTAGGGGGAAGAGAACTAAGGGGGGGTGGGAGGAATGGAATATGGAAAGAAATAGTTAAATAGCATCTATTTTTTCATTCCATGTGGGAAGTTATATTTAAATTAGGGAGGTCGTACCATTAGGATACCAGGAATATGATTACCAGATAGTAGGCCATTTACCCCCCTCCTCCTTTATCGCTCTATCTCTAATTTCATTTTATCTCTATTTTTCTTTTTCTTTTTAAAAAAGATGTCTTAAAATTGTAAGAATTAGCTGTTTTATATTAATATCTACATATGGGTGGTTTACCCTTGTTTGAAAATTCTATATCCAGCTTTTGCAGGAGGGGCAGGGTATAAATCTATAAAATAATAATAATAATAATAATAATAATAATAATAATACATGGATAATATGTGTTTTAAGAATGATATTGTTAAGGTCAATGGCCACAATAAATTACTTACTTACTCACTCTTATGTGTCACTGTGGTGTTATGTCATCTGTTATGTATCATCTGTTTGTGATGTCAGTTGGCCAGCAGAAACATCAACCAAATATCCTGATTCTGTGTTGTGACAATCCAACTTCTCTCTCCCACTTGTTACTGGGAAGTTGAAAGCATCTGCTTAGGAAATATTTGAAAGATGTGATAAAGGGTCCCAATTTTATAAACCTGCACAGCATATGCAGAGAATGTGCCTATGCCAGGGATTCTCTTATGTGTCAGTGGTGTTGTGTCATTTGTTGTATCATGTGTTATCTGTTTGTGATGCCAATTGGCCAGCAGAAACGTCAACCAAATATCCTGATTCTGTGTTGTGACCACCCCAACTTCTCTCTCCCACCTGCTATTGGGGAGCTGAAAGCATCTGCTTAGGAAAAAGCCAATAGAGATTCTCTTATGTCCTCTGTCACAGTGCTGCAGGATGTGATTGTGAAGATGATTGGCCAGCCTGTATGTATAAATCATGTCTCCTGATTTCTGAGATGCTACTCCTCTGCCTTCTTCCTTGCTGCCTTATGTCCCTTCTGTGCCCGTCTCATGACTGTCCCCTATGCCTGCCTCGAAGCCACCCCCGGATTTGTCCTGTAAAACTGGAAGCATGCAGTAATTGGCCAGTGAATGTGTCTGTCAGTCTGCTGGAATGTTCCCCATCCTCCCTCCTACATTCCCCTCTTCTCTTGCCATGTCAGGCACCTGCCTCTGACTGGTACCGCACATGCTGCTATTTATCTGAATAATGGTCTTTTAAGGGACAACTTCAATTGCTTATAAAATTGGGTTCCTTTATCAAAGTGTCCTGTATTTTGTCAGAAAAGACAGGGGAGGTGTGGGATACATTTCTGCTAAATGTCTTGTAAACAGGATGGAACATAAAAATGTTACAGTGAGAAATGCATTTCAAGTTAATGTCTTATTACATCCGGGAATTTTATCCAATCTTTCTGAAATTTGGGAGAAATTGTACTCTTGGGAAGCGTCATAATTTTCTCAGGTTTCATGAACATTGGATGGAAAACCAAGAAGTTGTAGCCAGGAATGAGTATGCAGCTTTTCTTAAAAATCACAAAATTAATTTTTTTACAAAAATTAGTTAGATGGGTACATTCCAGAATTTTATCAATGTTACAGCTCCATTGTTACGCCTATATTAGTTAGGGTCTATAACTAGATCATAGACTTGCAGAGCTTACCAGACATGTTTTATGATGCCAATGTATCATTATGCCCCAAACCTGGGAAAAATCTGGAACACTTTGATGGATATATAACTATCTCACTTTTAAATATAGATTGAAAAATATTTACAAAAATATTGGCTAACCATCTCCAAATTCTGATTCAACAATTAATTTCATCAGACCAAACAGAGTTTATCGAATGGAGGCTTGGCATAGATAATGTGCGAAGGGCGCTTAATATTATATACAAATTTAGAAAGGAGACCATCCCAGGTGCCATACTATAATTGGATGCAGACAAATCCTTTGATAGAATTGAAATAAAAAATTTATTAACTACTATGCAAAAAATGGGATTTCGAGGTGCCTTTCTGAATTGGATAAAAATACAAAAAACCTATGTCACGGCTTGTGGTCAATGGACAATTAACACTGGCTTTCAAGCTAGAAAGAGGCACATGGCAGGGATGCCCACTGTCACCACTCCTGTTTGATTTAGCCCTACAGCCACTCTCAATAGCTATTAAACAACTCCAGAATATTAAAGGAATTTCTTGTGGACAAATAGAACATAAAGTGGCTATGTATGCAGATGACACTACAATATTTCTTACAAACCTGAAAAGCTCTATTCCTGCAATGATGGACCTTCTACATGGCTTTGGGTTAATGTCGGGATATAAAGTAAATTTAGATAAATCTCAATTATTGTTACTTAATGAACATAAAATTCCTAAAGAAGAGTTAAAAGAAGTAATACTGTTTAAGCAGGCTAAGGATAGCATTAAATATCTTGGAATATATCTACTAAAAAATTCTAAACATCTATATAAATTAAATTACTTACCAGCGTTAAATGAATTGAAACATAAATTACTTTCTTGGAAGGGACATCATTGTTCTTGGTTTGGTAGGATAAATCTTGTCAAAATGATGATACTACCCAAACTGCTCTATATTATCTTGGCCTTGCCAATAGAAATAGCACAAGAGTTCTTTGCTTTATTCAACATGGCAATTTTCCAATTTATCTGGCAAAACAAAAACCCTAGAATTCAGTGAAGTATTCTATTTACAAATAAAGACTTGGATGGCCTGAGTGTTCCAGATATAAAATTATACCTATGTGCTTTGGCCCTGAGAGGAATTAAGATGTAGTATAAGGAATCCACAGAAAAAGAAATTTTAAGCATAAACAACATTAACAACTGATATGCCTGGAGCGAAATTGAGAACTGAAACAGACCACCCTTTTGTTAACCTAGCATAGACTGTATGGTCCGCCTGTCTCCGTAAACTCAAGATCCCACTGGAGAAATCTCCTTTCACCCCCATCTTTGGTACACAACTGGCTAAGGGGACCTATGATAAAAAGCTGGCTGATAGATGGCAAAAACAGGGTATTTTTCGGGCCTCACATCTATATGTTGGAGAAATGTTCAAAACACTAGACACATTAGAGACCACTTTAAAAGAAAAAGTGGATTTTCTTCTTTATGGCAGGCTCAGAGATATTTTCAACAACTCAAAGGATGCTAAACATTACAACAGAAAACCATATAGTTTAGAAAGTTTTCTGTTAGGGGCTACGCCTGACTCCAAAATTCTCTCCATACTATACAAAATTCTGCAAAACGTAGTTAGGTTTCCAGATGCTGGATATTTAGAGCATTGGAGTAATGATCTGGAAATAATAATTAACAAAAAAGACATGGCTCAGATCTGGCAAACAATGTACACCTGTTCCAAATCTCTTTTGGTAAGAGAGCAACAAATGAAATTAATACTAAGACTCTATCTAACCCCACAGGGAATAGACCAAATTAGCCCCTAATATTCAGACAAAAATGTTAGAGAGGTTGTGGAGGAGTGGGTACTTTTTTGAATTGTTGTTGGGAATGCCCAGAAATTAATAACGTTTTGTGCCAGGAGTGGTTGCAATTTGGAAAAGTGACTGAGGTACAAATACCCTTTCTCCCTCAAATAGCACTGCTGGGAATGTGTACTGACTTAAAATTAAGACAGGATAAAAAAAGGTCATTTCAGATTTTATTTACAGCTGCGATACATACAATAGCATCCAACTGGAAAGTGATTCAGGACTCATTTTATAATAAATGGATTCAGAGACTCTGGTACACCATTACTATGGAGCAGATTTGAGCAGCTCTACAGGACAAGTTGGAAGACTTCTACTCCTTATGGACCCCTTGCTGGACCATTATAATGGAAGAAGATGATATGAATAAAACACATAAAACAGTATGTATTACAGATATTTGCTGAACTTGGGGGGGGGGGGAGAGATAAGGTATAAAATGGGGCAATATAACTGGCCCTGATAAGGAGTTGTTAGTTGGCAATTTTTATATTGCAAGATTCCCTCCATCAGGGGACGTGGGGTGTTTTCAGACATGATGCTAACCCCAGTTTAAGCACACTTTAACCACACTTGAACATTTCTTATGCATGTTGCAGGGCTGCATAGGGCACCAATACAGCCTTGCAACATGCATAAGATATGTTCAAGTGTGGTTAAAGTGTGCTTAAGCTGGGGTTAGTGTCATATCTGAAAACACCCATAGTCAACCCCACAACAATTGTTTAAGTTTTGTATGGATTTGGAAATTTATTATTCTTTTTTTGTTTGTTTGTTTGTTTTTGTTTTCTTTTTCTATTCATGAATGTTTATGACTTATTTGGGATATGATTGCATAGATCAATATGTAACTTCAGACATACTACTGCTGTAAACCATTGTTCTACACTTGTGACTCATAATAAAATTGTTTAAAAAAAATAATAAACAAAATTAGTTCACTTTCCAGTCTTCCTGATATTTAGTACACATAGTGCCCACCATTGTTGGTACAATTTCCCCAGGTTTCGTAAGATTGAAGGAGAAACAAAAATGTTATAGCCAGAAATGTGTTTTTCAGTGTTTTCCCATTTTATAATAATGAAAATAAAAATTTGTTTGTTATTTTTGTTTTGTTACAATAACAAAAATGTAAATGAATTTTGTTGTTGTTATAATAACAAAAACAAATTGCACTCCCCTAAGTTATCTGTTTCTGTGCTCATGATGACATTTCCTCCCACCCCAGTATAACTCCTCATGCCCCACAGAACCCCAGTTGGTTCAGTAGCCACGCCAACCACTCCCTCCGCAATGAAACCCCCTTACTCCAGCTCCAAGAAAAAACAGGGGTTATACTCTGAGCCTGACAACCACGGATGACATCTGGCCAAGGAAGCAGGCATAGCTGTAGCAGATACGGTGCTGGACTTGGACCTGAGAGACCAGAGTTTGAATCTCACCACAGCCAATGAACTTACTGGGTGACCCTTGGACAAGTAACAATTTCTCAGCTTCAGTTTCACATCTGTAAAATGGAAATGTGTGTGTCTTGCCCATCTTAGATTGTAATCCTACTGGGCAGGGTCCTGTCTCCAAATCTGTGACTGTAAATTGCTGTGTATTCCTAGTAGCCCTAGAGAAATGATTAATAGTAAGGATCAATCA
This sequence comes from Sphenodon punctatus, assembly GCA_003113815.1. NCBI lineage: Eukaryota > Metazoa > Chordata > Lepidosauria > Sphenodontia > Sphenodontidae > Sphenodon > Sphenodon punctatus. Next base: position 616,868 of record QEPC01014755.1, on the reverse strand, counting down.
TTCTCATTCCCCCACCCCACCCACAACTCACCAGGCATCCGCCTGCCCACCATTGCGCATCTCCCCCTCACTGGAGCATCATGGCATTCCCACCCAACTCTCCCTTCTCCATCATCGCATACACACTCATACCTTCCACTCTCACAGGAGGGCCAAGGCACAACCCCACTTCCCCTCTGCCATGCCTCATGTACCCCTATACCCCTCCCCACAGTTATTTTTGCATTTCAGTTACTCCATTTCAGCCCACTATTACCACTGTTGCACATATGTGGAAGCCAAAAGAAAGTAACTGAAATACAAAAACAATGGAATAACAATTCAAAATAAATGAAATAATGAAATCAAGTAACCAAAATGGAGTACCCAAATAAGTGAATATGTGAAAATCCATTTTGGTTGTGTGGATTTTATTCAGCTATAAGGATAGTGATTAAAAAATGATAACTTCAGACATAATATCCATTATCCATTACTGCTCTAGTTTTGTTTTTATTTATAAAAATAGATTGTGAATTTGAATTTGATTGGCTGTCTGTGTGCCATAATGTAGGAGAAAGTTACAAAGGTGCCATATAAGAAAGTGCTGAATATCGTTGTGAAAATAATGCACATTCACTTTTGGAAACAAGGGCATAGCTATCATAGGGACAGGAGAGACATTTATCCCAGGCCACAAACAAACTATGGGGTGGAGCACACGTCCTGTTGTGCAGCCGGGTGACAACTGAGTTGAACAGAAGTGCCTGCAGCATGCGGTGCACATGGGCCCCAGCTGGCCGGTGGCACAGGACAGAGACAGCACCAGTGCTGGTGTTGTGAGGTAGGCAATGCTACCGCAGCCTGCAGGACTCAGGCACAGTAAACGGAGGGAGGGAGAGGTGCTGGGGGTGAGAAGTAGGGGAGAGGATGGTGACGGGGGGGAGGGACGTTAATTTCTTGCGCTTTGGGCCCATTCCAACCTAGCTATACCCTTGATTGAAAATGAATACATACATTTTATTCATGAATTTAAAATGGCAATTTTGTTTCAGTTCTAATTAACATGGGATAGCCATTTCTGTTTAGAGTCTGAGTTTGAGTGTTTGAAGCTGAGAGGGAAAGAAGAGTGAAACTGTTTGAGTGACTGCTTAAATATCATAGCAGGAAAGCAGTGCAGTTTATATTGAATCCCCAACAAACAGAGATCGCTCCCATTTTCTGTGACATCTCTGCAAATGAAGCTATACCCAGCCCCTCAAGAGAAGAGGCTGCAGGATTTCTAGCTCTCAAAGCACAAACTAAATTATTTATAAACTAATTATAAACAGTGCCATCCTGGAGACTTCAAATCCCCTCTTGTACTGAAGGTGATCTCTGGCCCTGTAGGCAGAGTTCATTTCAGTAAATTGATCTAATGTGCAAAGAAACTCTCTTCCTGCAAGCCAGGTAGAACATTAAGGCTTTTCTGACAACAGAAGCCTGCTGAAGGGAATGAGTCAATGTGAGTGTTTTTTGGATAGTAGCCTTAGACTCCAGATTGCATACTTATTACTGGTGCTGATTCATAAGCAGCATGCTACATGCATAATGATCTCTTGTATAAATGTGTGGTAAGGTAAAGAGACTAAAGCCGTTTTCAGATGAGCGTGCAGTGCTCTCACGCGGGGTTTCAAAAACCCCGCGAGGAGAGATTAGATGATACACCGCCGGCAATCGCGCACATGACACGGCAACGTGCATTCTTTTCAAGCCGCAAATGACCTACCTCAATCAGACTCCCTGTCAGTTCGCAGCTTGAAAAGAATGTGCGGCGCCGTGTCATCCGCATGATTGCAGGCAGCGTCTCATCTAATCTCTCCTCATGGGGTTTTTGAAACCCCGCGCGAGCGAACCACACGCTCGTCTAAAAATGGTCTTTGTTAGAGATCACTCATTCTTTCTTGCTATTCATTTAGTTTAATTTTGTCTGTTATATCTGATTTCCACCCACCCTAAAACCCAGTATTTTCTTTGGCAGTGGCAGACATAGATGCAAACAGAAAGGGTATTACCAGATCTAATGCTAACTACTCAATCCATCTTTAAACTTACATTTATTGGTTATGTCTGTTTGAGCAAACGCAGTTGCTTAAGGCAGCTTGGGAGTGGACAACAGCAAGTAGCTGAAGTTAGCGCACAAGTGTTTTTATATCTAGAGATGTGTCCTGCCCTGCTACTGATTTTAGGTTATCCATGTACTAGTGACAAGTAATTTTGCTATGGGCCTGTCTCATTCCTGTGCCACCCCATGGTTTTTGGGGAGTGTTAGGATGGAAAAGGATAACAAACAGGTCAGGGAAGGGGCTGAAATGGTTTCACAGCGAGTGAGGGAAAGGGACTGAGGAGGGGAAGGGGGGGAGGAGAAGGAACTAAGGAGGTAAAGAGAGGGATGCGATGGAAGTGAGGTGGTGAGGAAGACAGGAGAAGGGACTGGGAGTGGGACTGAAAGGATGCTTTCATAAGGAGCTGAGATAGGGACTGCTTTTATATGTTGCATTCAGATGGTACAGGGGAGGGGAGGGAAATTTTGCAGTAGCTGCTGACTTCTCACCTGCAGCGGCGGTGGCGGCAGCGGGAGGGACGTGGCATCCCAGAGGAGCCGGTCGATGGGAAAAGAGCTGATGCAAATGGGGATCTGTCACGGTTTCTCTCGCGCATGTCAGGGCAGGATTTTGCACCCTGACATGCACGAAAGAAGCCGTGGCAAATCCCTGTTCTCACCGACTCTTTTCCCATCGGCCGGCTCCTCCGTGCTGCCGTGTCTTCCCTCTCGCTGCCACTACCACCACCGCCACAGATGAGAAAACAGCCTATCTCTAATTGTGAGGACTGGCACCTGTTGGAATGCACTAATTCCCTTTTAGTGGGTGAGCACAACCACCTTTGTAAAGGCTACCTGCGGGTGAATTAGTGTATTCTGACGGGCACTAATCCTCACAGAGAGCCAATGCAGTAACTGCAAAAGTTCCCTCCCCTGTAGCATCTGAAAGCAGCTGTAGGGGGTCTTTAGACATAACAAAGATCAGGTGTCAAAACTCCATAGCACATGTTTGGCCGTTGAGTTTAAGCACCATAACAATCCCAATACCAATTTGGCCACCCGTTGAACACGCAATGTGAACACCATCACATCACAAAGGACAATGCGCGTGTTTTGACTGAATACATAGCCAACGTTGTGTCTAATGACGCTGCAACATGCTGCAGTCATGTTTAGACAAGCGACAATAGCATTTTTTACCCTGAACACAGGAAATGAACCCACCATCAATAAACCTGTGAGTACAAAGCGGGTTCATCCAGTGTTCGGTGGGTGTTCAAATCGGTGTAGAAATTTGTTCCGCTGTTTACAAATAACACAGGACGGGTGTTAAATGTGTTTTCGATCCCCCAACACCCATTCTGTGTAGCACGTAAAAGTGCCCATGGTGAACACCGGGCCAAAACGGTGTTCGTATCAAGGTCAAAATACATATTCAGACACCCGTTGATGTTATGTCTAAAGCCACCCATAGTTTGACTCTCTTTTGGAATGAAGCTTTGCTCACACATTCCCAGCAAATTCTATTCTATGTTTGCCAGCAATTGCCAGTCTAGAGCCAGAGTTTTTCTCTGATTAGCTGTGCCACACCAAGCAATATCATCAAGAAATAGCTGTTGAGATCAGACTATTGTGAAGCCACAAGCATGCAGCAACAGCAGCAACAAGTTTGTTCATGCAGCAATACATCCAGGATAACGCAGTCGCAGTCTTGATAAATGCATCCAGGATTATACATTTATTGCAGTCTTTCGGAAAGCTTTAGCAGGTCAGGGCCTGCCCCCCCCTCCCCTACGGTTTTGGGGTCCTATTTTTTTAGGATAGGGGCAGCTATGACATCACCAGAAGCAGGTTTCAACAAGTAGGGCATCACAGACCTACAATGCTGGTAATTGAGAGTTTATAGGCTATACATCCATCCTGTAGCCCCATAGGGTTCAGTAGGGCAATGTTACTTTGCAGGTTTTTGAATATGCCGTATTGACAATTTGTTTCTGTTGTGTGTTTAGGAATGGCTTCCCGGGTTCATCAAGTCCAGGTTTGGATCATGGGGGACAGTTTAGTCTTCTGGGCCCACCTGGAGGCATGTTAACGACAATGTGCTGTGAATCCGGGCTTGGATGGATGGGCCGACATTACATGGTTTGGTTTCCGGGGAATGTGGTGGGCCCAGAAAATTAGTAGTATTAGAGTCTGTTGTTGTTGTTGTTCATCTGGGTGAGAATGATTTGCCAGAGAGCTCTGCCCTGGAGTTAATTACCACAGTTGTATCCACACTATGGGAATTTCGAGTTTTAGCCTTGAGGATATAGTGGGTTTGGTCTGAAATGATTCCCCAGGTTAGCTACTACCCTGCCAAGGTGGGCACCAGGATGGGCACACAGCAAACACAGCTAATGGGAACAAGTCATGGTGATGGTGTGTGTGCATTATTATTCCTTCTCTAGGGCTTTTGTATAAGAGTGGGGACCTTTTTAGGAGTAACTGGGTTCACCTCTCTTAGAGAGGTAATGGGGTATACCTGCTGGACCTCCAGTCAGGCCTGGCATTCATCATAGGTATAAAGTCTGGAGTAGGGGTCAGCTGGTTGAACCAGTGCCTCCTGTGGTGGTAGGTCCAGTGTATAATTCATAATGTGGTGATTCAGGGCAGTGTTAGTTCTTATCCCATTGATAGGAGGTGAAAGGGTGTCCTGATTGACTCAAGCAGTCCCTTGGCATTTGACTCCTGGAGAGGGTGGTGTGTAATGCCTTTATCTGGCTGGGTGGCCTGGATAATGGTGTAGCATGCTTCCTCCTCCCCTCTTTGCCTGTAGGGCAGAAGGTGGTCTGCAGACAAGTGAACCCATTTTGCCAGTCAAGGAGAGAAGCTCCAATTTCCCCTCTCTGGTGGCCCAGCTAAAGGTGGGCCACCAGATATGCAAGCAGAGTAGAGGGGCAGCAGGCAGTCCCTGCTCCACTCCAGCCCCTCTCATGGTACTCCAGAGCATCTGGGAGCAACACCAGCAGAACAAGCCTCAAATCCATGGCACTGGGTTGAGGTAGAGCTGCTGTCTGTCTGCTTGGTGGATGTCCGTTGTAGCTCTTCTCTTATCCAGGGATTGCCCCTGGCCACAACATAGAGTTGTAGTCTAGAGCATCGGGTGGTCCTCCCACAACTCTATGGTGTGAGGGATGGGGTCACGTGAGTGGACCATGGGCAACCTCCAGATCTGCTTAAACCCAACCCAGACGTGGCTGTAAGCAGGAAGATGCAGGAGTGCATCCTTGGAGAAGGCCTGGAGTGGCCAACGCTAGTGAAAACACCCACTGAAGCAGTAACCACACAAATGAATAACCAAATATCCAAATATTCAGACAATCAAATAACCAAAAAATCGAATCACCAAACAGCCACAAAATAGAAGAAATCAGACATATCATGTTTGGTTATGGATATCATCTGCATATTTGGAGGACTATCTGAAAATGTGAATGACATCAGTGAATACAAAACCCACTATTCATTCAAGCATTATTTCCAGGCAATTTATTCAGCTATCTGTGTGTGCATGTGTGTGTGCATTATATTACATAATTCATTAAAAGAAGTTTGCTAGTACCTGTCCATATCAAGTATGTAGCCATAAGCTTTCCAGTGTCTGCATGCATTTAGCTTTGCTCTGAACATTTGCTGTTTAGTGCTCTTTCATAGTCATTTTTCTGGATATTATTTGCCACCTCATTTACTGCAAAAAAGCACTTTTATCCTCAACTCATGGCTTTTCTGCAATTTACAGCTGTCTTCTCTTTACCTTCACACTTGTCAGCAGCTCAGTGACTTACTCTAGTATGACATCCCTTTAATGAACCTTGATCAATTTGCTATTGTTACAGACCTTTTTTTGTTTTTTATTTCTATACTGCTGCAATCATACTCTTGGTGGAGCTTTTGTTTTATTTATTGGATTTTTGCTTTATATTGCTATGCCCGGCTCCTTTTATCTGTATTTTAAGCGCATTGTCAGCAGAGGAAAAATGATCTAATAAATCTTATTGTTTTTCAAAGAGCAGAAATGTGTCATACTCAGTGTCATAAGTATAAAAACCATTTGTTTCCGCAGCCAAAAATGTATGTTTACAGTTCTGACGATGTCAGGTCGTGGCTATCTTGTGGCAAAAGTTTCATGCAGGAAAAATGAGACTAGGAAAACGTAAATAATATTTTCCCTCATTTGGCAAGTCAGGAATAAATTATCCTATTATAACTTGGTCATTCTCAAACTAGAATAACACGTGGCTGTGACTGATTGCACATGGGAATCCTTTAATGAATGTTCACAAGCATGCCACTCCATCAGAAAATGATGCAAACCAAGCAACCAGAGTCTTCCTCAGGTCTGAAAGCCCCAGCGGGATTGGCTGGTCTGAAAGCCCCAGCACACGACTTTGCCAGCAGATACGCGCAGGGATGCAGAGCTTGATTTCCTGCTCTGCATCCCTGCCCGTGTCAGCCAGCAAAGCCACACTGGGGAGGCGGAGGGACGGGTTTCAGACCAGCTGATCCCTGCGCATATTCTGCTGCACATTCCCCCCCCCCACAGCCAAAACATGCGTTGGGGGGGGAATGTCTGACAGTGGCCTAAGTCTCCTGGTGCGGGGGGAGGGGGATCTGCACACATGATTTTTTCCCTCCAAAATCCAACTGCCATAGCACTAGTAATAACGACAACGATAATGACATTGTTGTTTTCATTATCATCGTCATTATTCACAGTTGTTTTCGTTATTTCAATAACAAAAACAAAAATGACAATTTTTGTTATCATTATTGTAATAATGAAAACAACATGCACACCTCTACACTGCTAGGCACGGTTAGGAACACAGAATCATGGGTAGCATACACTGTTAGGATCACAGTATAATGGGTAGAATGTAGAAAACACTGAACCAAAGTAATCTTCGTGAAACTTCCAGAGATGGCATGGAGCTCTCTGGAATATAATCTCACAGAGCTGGGCCTCAAAGCAAAGTAGTGTTGACAATAAATCCATGTTATCTGGATGATACCATAAGGAACGGACAAGAACAAAATGAGCTGTAGAGGTCAGAAGGTACAAAGAGAAAAAACCTTAATGTCCTCAAACTGAGGGGGGGCTGGGGTGGTTTCCGTGGTAATTAACCATAACAACTAGGTGCATGTGATGAAAGAAACCAATTAGGCTCGAGACATGTCAGTGTAAGATGAATGAATAAGTGAACAAAAAATGTATATAATTTGGGTCTTTGGACCGTGCCAGCATGCCAGCACACCCAATGGAAATTGTCTGTGTACTCTCTGTACCCCTCTGTGGAGGTAAAATAAACAAGTCAATATTGCTTACTGAACAGCCTTGTCTCAGCCTGTGAGATTCTGTCTATGTGCTGCTTTTGCTCTTTCCTACTGAATCCGTACCCTAGACACCAGGTAATAACAACCCGGCAGCACAAGATGACACCCCCCCATCCACATGGGTGACTTGGTGGGAAAGGGGGTGTGTGTGTTTGTGTGACCACTGGTGCAGGGGGGGCGGTGTGTGGATGCATGCACACTCCTGCCCTCCATCCATATCCATCAGTCTCCCATGCACGGAGGCATTGAACAAATCGGAGACGCCTCCACGTGTGGAGATGAATTTGTGTCTGTACGACTGGCCGCCCACACGTTGCATGCTTACCGCAGTACACACCCATCCCCCCTACACTGAAGCTACAATGAAGCTCCTCATGTGGAAAGGAACATAGAATGGAGCAATAGGAGGAATCTGACTATTTCTACACTACCAAAGTTTCCCACTCTACAGTTTACAGTGCACACTTTTCATCTAAATGTTGAGGACTGGATCCATCAAATTCATTGTTTTAGTGTAGAAGTGCAAAGAGAATGAAGAGCAACTCATAATAATTAAAGAAGTATATGCGCACAGCAGGTAGTGGATATTCCAAACAACTGCAAGTAAGTCTGAAAAGGGTTTTTCCTTTGCTACCCCTGGGTAATATCTACATTTTCAAGTACCATTTCGGGTATTCAATGGATTATCCAATCATTGATGTGGAACACAGATATGCCAAAAATTGTAATGTCCGGTTTATTTTGCAATTTTCTTGTTACTGATGGCTAAATTGGGCTGGAAAATAATCAGGATGAAAAACCAAAAAATTGGAACTCAAAGTCAACAGTCCAGGATCGGAAATTGACATATTCAAAGGCATCAGGAACCAAAACGGCTTGCAGTGAGGTACTGATTGATATCATTGAGTCAATTCAGTTACTGGAATATCAATGGGTATACCAGTTCTTGTTTCAACTCTAACTGCAAGTTATGAACAAATGGGTGAATCATACAATGAGATCTATTTTTGTAGGGTGGCAAAAGTGAAACACTGACCCCTGTTCAGTTTTATAGCTTTTCTATCAACAAAGGAAGCCTACACAAACTAACCAAAGCTTTAGCAAATTTTAAAGTTTAACAACAAAACTACTATTTAGATACAATTATGCATGGTCTCCTTGGAATCAGTTTTGACTTTCATAAACCGCAGAAAGAAAAAACAGAAATAGATATGAATTCACTGAAGTGTGAGTGCTAAGTTGGCACTAAAAGCATAAATATTCATTTGTAATTTTTGCCTCGTGAACTGGAAAACACAGCAAAGTTTTAACCCAACTAGTTCAAAGAAAAACTTTAGAACCAGATTTTGAATATTGTATTGCTTAATACAGAGAACATATATAAAACAAGACACTCATTTGTTTGAGATGCAAATAACATCAAAAATATATGGGATTATTAGAGGCAATCTGACACCAAGTCTCATGTAAAATCTATGATTGGGGAAACTAATCTCATGAGTTAAAAAAGAAGTCATCATCAATAACAGACATGCACACAAAATAGATGCAAGCCATCATTGGACATTGATGCCCTGGCCAGCTATCAGAAGGTCTCTAACCTTCCTTTTTTAGCGAAGGTTATTGAACAGGTAGTGGCTTGACAGCTTCAGGAGCATTTGGATCAGGTCAACTTCCTTGATCCCTCGCAGTCTGGCTTCTGTCCGGGTTATGGCACGGAGACTGTGCTTGCGTCCTTGGTCGATGACCTCTCCCAAGAGTTGGACCAAGGTCATTCAACCCTGTTGATTTTGTTAGATCTTTTGGCTGAATTCAATATAGTTGATCACGATTTGTTGGTGTGGGACCGGACAGGGATGATTGGGGCTGTTCTTGAATGGTTCCAATCTTTCCTGGCTGGGAGAACCCAGCATGTGGTGCTTGATGATTATTCATCTTCTCCCCGGGGCCACACGTATGGAGTCCTGCATAGTTCTATCTTGTCCCCTGTCTTGTTCAATGTTTATATGCAGCCTTTGGGGGAGGTTGTTAGAGAGTTTGGGGTAAGGTGTCATCAATATGCTGATGACACCCAACTATATCTTCAGACCCAGGTCTGCCAGTCTCGGTGCTTACCTGGTGTTTGTCAGCTGTGGGGGACTGGATGAGGGTGAACTGCTTGAAGTTAAATCTTGACAAGATGGAGGTGATGGTTGTGGGGAAAGCCGGGGAAGTGATGGCTCCCATCATTGATGGAATTTGTCCTCTCCTGGTATCACAGGTCCATAGTCTAGGGGTGCTCCTTGATCCACAGCTCCGCCAGGTTGTCCAGGTGGCTGCTGTGGCGAAGGGTGCATTTTGCCATTACACCTGGTATGTCGGCTTAGGCTGTATGTCTCAGACTTGGACCTGGCCACAATCATCCATGCTTTTATTACCTCAAGATTAGACTACTGTAACACACTCAACATTGGGATACCCTTGGTGATGATCTGGAGACTGCAGCTGGTGCAGAATGTGGTGGTTCATGTCCTGAAAGGGATGGGCAGACACGAGCACATTACTCTAGTGTTCCGTTCTCTGCACTGGCTGCCGATAGTCTTCCAGGCCCCATTCAAGGCATTGATGTTGACCTTTTAAAGCCCTAGATGGACTGGGCTCCACCTACCTGCAGGACTGCCTCATTCTATCTAATCTGGCAAAATCTGGACCAGACCATTATGTATCCATGTGTCATTGATGGAACTATCAATAAGCTTTTTGAATTATTTCCATAGAGACAAAATTAAATTAATGGTTAAAAATCACCTAACTGACATTTATGTACAGAGGAATTTGGAGGCTTTGTCTCAGAATAGGATTGCTCCCCTGATGCATCTTTATATCTAATTGAGGTGACTAACTTTAAGTTACGTCAATCCCTTACTCGGTTGCGCTTTCAGTTAATGCCTTCCTCTCTGTTGGAAGGTAGATAGTACAATCATATTCCTTTTGAATTACGTGTTTGCCCATGCAGTTACCAGAAACAGGAATGATTAATCCGCTATTTATTTGATTGTCTTTTCACATCAGAAGTTAGGCAGAAATTCTTAATTCCATTGTGCCCAGAGAAAACTTATTGGGGTCAGATCTCAAGATTGGCTTATATATTAGCAAATACAAATTGCGAAAGGATTCATAAGGCTGCCAATATGGCATATGCCCTAAGTGTCCAGAGACAACAGACCATCAAAATTCAGAATGTTAAAACTGAGTAAATTTAGTTATAACTTTTAATGCTCCTGTGTTCAAATTATTTTATTAGTTGCAGGGGTCAAGAGTCGCCACCACAAGCCCCAGGAAGGGCAAGGCAAATTTTAACTGTCTTTTCATATTTTTAGAGTCTATAACTGATGACAGTTATATTTACAGTTTTATTTTAAATGATGTTATGTTGATATGTTGTTCAATGTTTAATTTTGTATGGAATTTGTTACGACCAATGGCCAAACAATAAAATTGATTGATCGATGTGTCATTGGGGATGTGCATCAGCTACATCCTGTACTGTACATGTGGAAAATGGTGGTGATCTCTACTATTCATGTGGAAAATGGCTGAGCAAGGCAGGGCCCCACTCATGCACAATGCAGGGCATCACCATTTTGCACACGCACAATTTGGCAACATCCTGCATTTTGAACTTTGTACAGAAGTCCACTGCAATTTAAAATCCAAAATAGAATTCTGTACAACATTCCAAAAAGGGGAAATTTTCATGAAGAAAAACCTCCTTATCCAATTCAGCCTTAATCCACCCACATGATTTGCCAGTACAGGAGACATGGTTGGGGAGAAGAAATGGTTGATGGCACTCCCCCGGCTTTCCCCACAACCTCCAAGGGCTGTTAAGTCAACTGGCTACAGGACAGGGATAGTCCTTTGGATTCTGGATTGACCTCTGCAGTCAGCCAGGGGTGCCCTTCTTGAAGTCCCCTGGATTTCTCGGGTATCGACCATGGGGAGGGCATTCTCGGTGGCTGTACCAAGGCTGTGGAACTCCCTCCCATTGGAGGTCCGCCTAACCGCTGACCTCCCCTCTTTCTGTAAGTGTAAGACCTAGCTGTTCCACTGGGCCTTTGCTGAGGGAGATGGAATGGGAGGGTTGGGTTAGGATGGGGTTTTATTGGGTTTTTTGGGGGGAGTAATCCTGGGAAATGTTGATTTTAATGAATTTTATTATATGTTTTTAAATGTTGTTAGCCGCCCTGAGATGCTTGTTGCAGGAGGGGGCAGCATACAAATGTAACTATAAATAAATAAATATTAAAAACCTAAACTAGGAGCCACCTAGCCATATATTAAAAATAAGAGACATTCGTTTTTTGACACAGTACAATTTCTGACCTCCAGGCATGTAGCTAACCACCAGTTTCACTCTCTAAATAGCAGTAATATGTTATTCCAAACTAGCTGCATTAGAGACTTAGATTTCTTTGTTCATTTCCAAGAAATGTCAGGTCCCTTTTTGCAGCTAACAATAAACAGAATACCTTCACCTTGGAGGACACTGGACTATGGGTGATTTCAGATGTTACGAGATCACGCTCAACCACACTGAACCACGCTCAACCCCCCCGCGGGGCCAAAGGGCCCGGAACGTCTGAACGGCGTGCGCCAGATGTTCATCACGCTCAATACCCACATGGGGTCAGTTTGAACCACGCTTCCCGGGCTAGCCGGGGGAAGGTCTCGGGAAGCGTGGTCAAACCAACCCCCACAGGGAACCAAGCAAAAGTAACGTCTGGACGCCAATCCCCCAGCGGAACCAAAAAAATGGAGCCCCGGCCGGGGACGAGGCACGCAGCGTCGCTGCCAGGCAACCAGCACCAACACAAACACCGGAGGGAGATTTAAAGCGAGAGCAGCAGCAAGCAAGCGTGGCGGGATGGAGCGAGGAGGGAAGCGGAAGAGACCGGAGGCACGAGCAGCGACAGCGGCGGCACAGGAGGCGGAGGACGTGCAGCCAGGCCCAGCGATGCAGGCGGAGGGGGCACAGGTGCAGGAAGGGGGCACACGGGAGCACCCGACCAGGGAGGCGCCCCGGGAACACCAACCACAGCTGCAGCCGGGTCGCGCCGCCCCGGGGACAGCGGCCGGAACAGGCCCACAGGAGGCACCCAGGAAACGGGTAAGGGCACCCACTGGGAGGGGAACAGGGGGCACAGGGGAACCCCCTGTGGAGGGGGCCGGGGGGACCCCGGGCGGAAGGCAGGGGGGCAGGGGGACCCCGGGCGGAGGGCAGGGGGGCAGGGGGCCCCCGAGAGGGCCCACACCCTCACCCAGCAACCAACCACCCCCCTTCCCCCCCCCAGACACGAAAGTCGGCCCGGGCGGACGAGCCCCAGGAGGAGCCCGGCCCCCGGCCCCTGGAGGCGCACCCCCAGGAGGAGGTGGAGGAGGAGCACAGGCAGGTGCAGCAGGAGCTGCACCGGGAGGAGGAACAGCAGGGGCCCAGCCGGAGGAAGGCCTATCACAGAGGGGGACAGTGGGGCCTCCAGGAGACCCGGGACTTCATACGGATCTGGGGGACCCTCGAGTACCAGGTGGAGCTCGCAATAAACCAGCGCAACGAGCATGTCTACCGGGACATCGTGCGCGACATGGAGGCGGCGGGGCACGAGCGCACTGTCAACCAGTGTCGCTCGAAGGCCAAGGAGCTCAAGAGGGGGTACAAGGCCCTCAAGGACAATAACAGCCGCTCCGGCCACGGGGCCCGCACCGCCCCCTACTACGATGCCCTGGACCGCATCCTTCACATGAAGGGCTCCATAGTTGCCCCACGCCTGGTGGGCAGCGCTGTGGTCCAGGGCAGGGAGCGGGCCGAGGTACCCCCTCCCCTCGCCGCCCGCCCGGTAGACACGAGCTCAGGGGACCCCCACCCCCAGGAGGACCACCCGGGACCCGCAGAAGCCCCAAGGCCCCCCCCCAGCAGCAGCCCGGAGACATCCCAACGCCGGGCCGGCCAGGCGGAGTCGGAGGTCGGCACCTTCACCACCCTCAGCCAGTGGTCCCAGGGGGAGCACTCCCAGGGTGAGGCGCCGGCCTCCGAAGGCTCGGAGACGGACATAGAGGGTAAGCGGGCCCCCAGGGCAGGGGGGGGCACGACCAGGGGGCCGGTGGCAGGGGCGGGGGTGGGGGCCCTGCTGCAGGGGCCACAACCAGCCCCCTTCACCCGCTCCCCCCTCTCCCGCCCGCAGGACATGGGGAGCCCCAGGACCGGGCCAGCGAGACGGTGCAGGCCCCCGCGGAGGGCACAGGAGAGCAGGTGCCGGACCCAGGTAAGGCGGGAGGGCTGGGATTGCGGGAGGGCCCCCCGGGCGCCAGCCCAGGGGGGCCTCTGGCCTCAGTGGGGGAGGGGGGGCAGGGGGCCCCGGGACCCGACCCCGCTAGGGGACAGGGCCCTGCACTGACCCACCCGCCCATTTCCACAGGGCAGCCCCCGCGCGCGGCGCCTCCGCCGGCCGCGGCCCCAGCCCAGCGGATGCGGGAGTACCGGGCGCGGGTCCGCAGGCGCAGGGAGGAGCAAGCGGAGGACATCGTCCGCAGGGCGGAGGAACAGGGGGAGCGCATGATCGCCTCCGTGGACCGCATGGAGGCGGCCATAGAGCGGTCCATGGAGAAGGCCCTGGAGACAGACCGCCGGCTGGAGGCGGAGGTGCGCCTGGAGCGGAGGCGGGAGCGCCGGGAGCACCAGCGGCAGCAGGGGCTGCTCAGGGGCCTCCGGCAGGACATACAGGGCATGGTGCGGGAGCACAGCGCAAAGATGGACAGGTCCCACGACATTGGGACCTCCCTGCTCCTGCATGCGGGCACCATGTGTGCCTACGTGATGGCCGGCGCACCTCCGGGCGCCCTGCCCGCCCAGGTCCCCATGCCGGGCCCCTCGGCGCCCCCGGGCCCAGCCCTGCCGCCCCTGGCGCCCCCCCGGCCCCAGGGCCCTCGCATGCGCCTCCCAGTGCCCCCGGGCCTCCGGAGGGTCCAGCCCCCCCGGGGCGCGACCGGGGCACCGGGCACAGCTGCCCATCCGCCGCCCGGCCCCCTGCCGGGGCCGGGACCGGCCCAGGACACGGCAGGGGACACGGACAGTGGGGGGGAGGGGAGCTCCCAGAGCTCGGTGGGCCCAAGCGGCCGCACGAGGGGTCGGCCCAGGAAACGCGGGGGGATGGTGGGAAGGGGGGGGAGGGGGAGGGCCACATGAGGGCGGGTGGTGGACGGGGTCACGGGGACGGGGGTGGGGAGGGGGCACAGGGTGATTGTGTGCACTGTGTGGGCAATAAAGTGTTGTAAAGAGACAGTTGTCCCCGGCCCGTTTGTGGGGGGGACAGGGCTGTGGGACCGCGTGTACAGGGGCATGGGCACGGAACGGGGGGTGGGGCCCCCAGGGGCGGGAAGGCCCTCACAGCGGGCCCCCCCGGGCGATGTGGGTTGCAAGGGCGTTCCGGATCCTTTTGGCATACCGGTACTCCCGGGGGTTCCCTGCGTTCACGTACAGGGGAACAGGACCGGGGGGCCGGTGGGGCTCGGGGTACTCCAGGGCCGCCCCCTCGGTCTCGCACACATTGTGCAGAACGCAGCAGGCACCGATCACCAGGGCGGAGGTGGGGACGGTGAAGTCCAGGCGGCCAGCTAGACTCCTCCAGCGCTGCTTCAGGGCCCCGAAGGCACGCTCCACCACGGTCCGGCTCGCACACAGGCGGGTATTGTATACCTGCTCCGCAGGGGTGCTCGGGACAGGGTAGACCTTCATCAGCCAGCGGGTCAGGGGGTAGGCGGGGTCCCCCAGGATGCAGGGGGGCATGGGAACACCCTCGATCCACCTCATGCCCATGTCCGCGAAGTCCCCCCGGTACATGCGGGCATAGAAGGGGGAGATGGTCATGATCCTGGCGTCGTGACTCCGGCCGGAGTTGCCCGTGTAGATGTCTATGAAGCGGGCCCGGTGGTCCACCACCCCCTGCAGGTGCAGGGAGTAGTATCCGTGCCGGTTCACATACTCCAGGGCCTCCCCCGCGGCCGGGCGCAGGATCTCGATGTGTGTGCCGTCCACGGCTCCGATGCAGTTCGGGAAGCCCCCGGCCGCGAAGCCAGCCATCACAGCGCCCTGGTCCAGGAGCTGGATGGTCCTGTCGAGGAGCACGCCCTCCACAGCCTCGCACACATCCCGCACGATGCAGGCGACCGTGCTGAGCCCCACCCCGAAGTGCTGGGACACGGAGCGGCAGGAGTCGGGCGTTGCGAGGGCCCAGACCCCTATGGCCACCCGCTGGACCATGGGGATGGGCTCCCGCATGGAGGTGTGCTGCCGCTCCAGCCAGGGCGTGAGGAGCTCCGCTAGGCGCAGCAGGGTGGCCTTGCCCATCCGGAAGTGGGACCCCCACTCGGCCTCCCCCCAGTGGGCCTGGGCCCGCTCCCACCAGGCCTGGGGCCGCTCCGTGACCCATAGGCTCCGCGCTATGGGCATAGCCAGCAGCGCTGCCCGGCGGAGGGTCTGCGTTGCCCAGCGGAA
The DNA here is from genome assembly GCA_003113815.1 of Sphenodon punctatus. NCBI lineage: Eukaryota > Metazoa > Chordata > Lepidosauria > Sphenodontia > Sphenodontidae > Sphenodon > Sphenodon punctatus. The sequence goes on along the minus strand of QEPC01014755.1, from coordinate 600,906 downwards.
CCGCCTCGCGGCCCCTCGGAGCGCAGCGGGCCGGGTGAGGCTCCGGCAGGCGGCCAGCCACGCCCCCCAGGCCCGGCGCCGAGCCCTGAGCCGGCCACGGACTCTCCTGCGGGCCTGCTGGCCCCGGAGGCGCACGCCAGCCCGCAGGGCCAGGACATAGCGCAGGCGGACGGCCAGGTGCACCCTCTCGGTCAGGAGGCACAGCTGCTCAGTGTGGTCACGGTGCCACTCAGCCGCGAGCGCGAGGAACATCCAGTTCCCACCTGCCCTATCGCGCTCCATGGTGCTGGGGCCCCGGTGGGGGCTGGGAGCGCTTATGCCGGCCCGGTGCTGGTGGCCCCGCCCGGGGGTCGGCCTCGCGGCCCTGCGCGCGCCCTGTGCCGGTGCATTCCGGCTGCTCCCGCCCCCAGCACCCCGGGCCCCCTCCCCTCGCTGTTTGTAGCGGGATGGCCTTGAAGGTGCGATTAGGCAGACAGAGAGCTCGCTGTTGTTCTCTGCAGCTGTGCCGGGCCCGCACCCCACGCCTCGCTCTGTTGTGCTACAATGTTGCGGTGCGGGCCCGTGTTCCCTGTCCCGGGGGCCGGGCCGAGCCTCTCCCGGCCCTGGGCAGTCTGTGTGCCCTCCGGGCTCCGTGTCCCATTCCCTGTTGTGCTGGACCATGGCTGGCTGCCCATCCATGGGGCTCCCGCTGTCCGGCCCCCAAGGGGCCCCCCATATCTGGGCCTTCCGCGAGACCATGTCTCTGTGCGACCTGTGGCACACCCCTGCCGTGCAGCTGCTCCTGGCCGGGCCGGGGAGCCGTGCAGGTGCCTACGAGAGCCTGAGCTCCGGGCTCCGTTACTTTGGCCATGTGGTGAGCGCCCGTGATTGCCGGCTGCATGCGGAGGCCCTGGGGCTGGCTCGTTTCCCCGAGGGGCGCATCCCGGAGGTGCTGTGCGCCCATGTGCCCTGGAGCGCCTCGGAGACCGTGTCAGCGCTGGTGGTGTGTGGTCTGGGCGCCTACTCGGAGTGCCTGGCCGAGGGTGGCCCTGCCTTGGCCGTGACCTACTTCTCCTGTGTTCACGGGGCCCGTGGGTACCAGCGCACCCGTGGGGCGGCGTTCCAGCGGCTTCTGGAGCTGGGGCATCTTCCGTGGCCCCCTTCTGCTGCCTGCTGTGTGCCGGAGCCCTCCGCGGTGGAGATGTCATCCCTGTTGGCGGTGTGGGCGCGTGTGGACGTCCAGCTGGCTCTCACCATGCCCGATCCCTTCGAGGCCTACTACCTGATCGCCCACTACATGTCCTTGCAGGGGTACCGCCGGGGCATGCTGCACTGGCCCCACCTGGTCCACCGGGCAGGGCACCCGGGCCCTGGGGCCTCCGGGGCCCCCAGCGGCGGCCTGTGACCCCTGCATCGCCTCCCTGGCCCCCCCGGTGTGGTGCCCCCGTGTGGGCTCCCGCCCCGGTCCGGGGGGGGGCCTGGTCCCCGCTGGCTGCTCCCGACCTGCGGACCCCGCCTCGGTGAGCTCCCGCCCGCCACGCTGCTCGCTGCTGCCCCTGCCCGTGGTCCTGGGCCCCCTCCGTCCCCGTGGCTGGGTGGGGTGCTCGGTGTGGGCTCCCGACCCACCCGTGTGCTGCTGGCTGTCCTCTACCGGCGGCCCTGGCACCGACTGCACACCCCCTGGGTGCTTGCGGGACCTGGGGGTTGGCCCCCCACCCGGACCGGCCCGGACCGGTCCGTTACCCTTGCCCGGGTGGGTGCTGCCGGAGCGTCGCTGGACCTGCAGAGGGGCTCCACCGGACCCGGCTGCCCTGCATGTGCCCCCCTTTGACTGTGGGGCCCCCTTCCTCCTCCTCCTGGACCCTCTCCACCGGCCTCGCTGTGCTTTGGGGGCCCCCAACGTGCCTTGTTCCGGGGGTCCGCCCCCCCTCCGAGACTGCCTCTGTTCCTGTGGGGGCGCCTCCTTGGACCGGACTGGGGTGGTGTGGGGGTGGGGGTTGCTGCTGCCTGTGCCTTGCCCCTTGGTGGTGCCCCCCCCTCGTCCCTCCCGTTGTTCCTGGTGGGGTGTTCCGGGCGCCCCTTCCCCCCCTTCCCGACCTTTCCCTGGTGTCTGTGTTTGTGTGCCCGGGTGTGTGGTCATGCATTGTGCCCCGCTGCGGGTCCGCTGTGTGTGCCGGCTGTCAGCCTGTTCTCGCTCTTCCCCCCTCCCTTCCTGTTTCCCTTGTGGGGCATTCCCTTGTGTGCCTTGTGGCTTCGTTTGCCCTCAGGCGGCCATGTCTGTGTCCCGCCCCTGCCCGTTGCCTTGTGGGGGTTTAGCGCCCGGCGGGGGTTCAGCTGCACGTCTGTTGTGCTGCCGCGGCCCGCGATGGTGCGGCCCGATTCCGGCCCATGGTCCCGTTCCCGGCACGTCTGTTTGGGTCATTTTCCCACCCCCGGCCGTGGTTGCGCTGTTCACCCCCCCTGGTGGTTCACTGTGGTGAACCGGCCGCCCGTAACATCTGAAAATACCCTATGAAGCTGTTAAATGTTGTCAATAAATAAAAAAATAATATAGTCCACAAATATTTTGCAGATAAAGAAAAAATAGAGGCAGAATGAAAAAATTAGATGAGGGCATTTCCTACAGATATGATCAATAGTGTCTGATCTATCTATTGCTCACATAGAATCTCACTTTATTTTTCTTCTTTTTATGATATTAAAAAATAACAGAAATTAGATGAATTTTCATGATTAAAAAATATTTTTTTTAAAAAACAAAACAAAGTAAGACCAGACTGAGGCTTAGGCCCTTTTCACACGAGATGCCCCTCTCTGCCCACATGTGCAACTGGGAGGGCAGGGGGGGCGTCCATGTGACAGCCAGGGTGGGGGTGCATGCATGCTCCTGCACTCCACCCATTTCCACTGATCCCCCACGCATGTAAGCATTGGACAAAATGGAATTTGGGATATGCGAATAGAACACGGTTTGGCTGTTCATCTGTTCAGTCGTTCAGTTTGGGAACCGGGTTCGGTTGTTTTGGTTCAGGAACTGAGTTCGAGTTCGGTTGTTCGGTTCGGAGGAGTTCGGTTTGGCTGAACATTCAGAAAATTGGTAACGATATTGATATCGGTGCTGATATCGATACCAATTTCAAAGATTTTATTTTCAATATCGGTATCGTTTAGCCCTGAGACACTAATAAGTTTGTTATTTTTATGTCTTGTTAGTTGTTATATTGTTAATGTTTGTTTTTTTAAAAGTTATTATAAACGTTATATCTGTTACCAGCTAAGTTTGACCTGTCCAATGTTTTACCCATCTGTGTTGCCTTACAGGTAGCACACTGGCCTCTCCTACTTCCCTTCTTGATGTCTTCCAACCCAAAGAATGCACACAAAGATTTTNAGATAGATAGATAGATGTAGTAGTTAGCTTAGTTATAGAGATAGATAGAGATAGTGTGTAGTGGTTCAGTTTTATAGTGTTTCTGTAGGACTAGGCCTTTGTAGTTATTAGATATTCCATTTAGTTCCATAGGTTTAAGAATAGTTAATAGCAGTTAGATTTAGTGTAGATATATATAATATTAGATTAAAAAATTGAATTAAAAATAATATATATATATATATATATTATTTTTAATTCAATTTTTTAATCTAATATTATATATATCTACACTAAATCTAACTGCTATTAACTATTCTTAAACCTATGGAACTAAATGGAATATCTAATAACTACAAAGGCCTAGTCCTACAGAAACACTATAAAACTGAACCACTACACACTATCTCTATCTATCTCTATAACTAAGCTAACTACTACATCTATCTATCTATCTATCTATCTATCTATCTATCTTACACAGGGATCAGGGGTCGGGGGGGGGGGACACAGACAGCTCACACCAAACAACACAGGGAGGGGTCCAAAACTGAAATGAAACCTAAATTAATCAATCTAATCCTCCTCTGACTCTAAATAAATAAAAAAATGGGGAAGGTATTCAGGGATGGAATATATACAGGGAGGAGGGGATTCAATGGAGGTTAGAGAGAAAGAACACAGGGAGGGTAAAAAATAAAAATAACACCTAAATATATCTAATCTAAATAGATGATACTAGGGAGGTAAATGTGTGGGATGGGTGAAATAGGAGGAGGATGGCAATGGATTAGGAACACAAACTGTTAGGAGAGGGAGACTTCTGAAAACATCTGCTGTCAGGAACATTGGCTAGCTCAGAAGGTGTTGGAAGGTGGGAGGGCAATGACTTTTGCTACTTGCTGCGCCCGCCTTACCATAAGCCCCATTGGCTCTGTGCAGCCTAGCCCCCACCCCCCGTCCCCATGTCCAATCGCAGACTGCGAAGCCAGTGGACTGAGGAGAAAAGGGATGGTGATTGGGCAGGCTGGCTGCTACTCCAAGTCTATCCACCCCTGGTGCCAGGAAGTCTGCTCCTCAGCTGCCTTCCCCTCCCTAGACCTTCCAGTCACGTTTTTGCTGCCCAAACTCATCCGAACTCACCCGATCGCGGCCAAACTGTTTGGTCATTTTTAAGTTCAGATCGAGTTTGGGTTCAGTTGGTTCAGGTTCAGTTCGGAAGTTCAGTTCGGTCATCTGAACAGACTGAGTTCGGTTCGAACTCCAAACATCCGAACCGTGTTCGCACATCCCTAATGGAGGTGCCTCTGTGCATGGAGATCAGTGGAAGTGGGTGGAGATCGGTGTGCAACCTTGTGATGGGCTGCACACCCGCCATGGCACACAACCATCCCGCCCCACACCACAGCTCCTCCAGGCCCATTTTAAAAAGGGCCTTACTTTGTACTTCCTTTTTTCATGAGTATATAAGTATTTTCACTATGCACCTTATTCTCTGTTGTTCCACTGATTGCATAGAAGTTTAAAGCAGTGCACATTAAGATATTTTCACATGTTATATGATCCACATGTTTACATCAATAAACTCTTGTCTTTCGAACACGTGTATGCACAAACATATATTCTGCTATGGAAAAAGTCATGTTGGCTTCTCCTTGAAAGTCAGAAGCCACTGTCCTACATCTTCCATTGCCAGTAGCCGATATGGAAGAGTGGCCCAGCACACTTTGAACCTGTGGTTCTCCCATCAATCATAGAAACATGCACAGTTGTGAAGGAAGGTACACACAGCACCTTTTCTGACATGGAAGTACTCTTTTTTTTTGTCTGGAGTAAATGGATACTCAGTGATGATCAAGAGAAAACTGAGCTGTTTACTGATGTTAGTCTAAAGTTGCTTGACTGATTCAGTCACACAATATTCCTTAACTCTGCTTACAAGGGCACTGGTTGAAAAATAGAGTAAAAAATACTTTTATCGCATTGTGTGGTCTCTTTTTTACAAAAGGAAAGAGGGCTGTGTTGCCCAGGAGATCTGGTCTAACTGGATTGGGCCTTTTCTCCAACTTGTATAAAATGAGTTTACACTTTACTTTGAGGCCAGGCTAGCAAAGCAAGTATTGTAAAATGACAATATATTTATAAATCAATGGAACATGAGACGTTTGAATATAATAAAAATATATGCATAGTTTACTTAAATTTAAATAGAAAATATCAGTAGCTTACATAGCATGGTATTGATAGCCAATCAAAGTTACATGATTTTAAAATATTTCTATTTTAAGAAAAAAGCTTCTAAAAGCTTAACATATGCTCAATTCATTGGTTCAAAGATATCAAGAATAATACATTACATTCTTCCCAGTTCTTCCCTTTTTCTGCCAAGATGGTGGTGAGAGAGAAACTCCAACATAGTGTGTGGAATTTCAATCTAAAGATCAGAGATCGTGTCTCCCCTCTTAAAGCTTGCCTGCTAGAAGCTTGCATTCCTAAGTAATGACATAGATGGCTTCAGTTAGCATGGAAATACACAGGACGCTAATTGGCTCTTTTAAAGAAACCAAACAAAGTTAGACTTCCTTCAAGGCTTAAACAAATCTCGTATTTCCATCAAAATTAATTGTCAGATTATTGAGAAAACTGACCACAGCTTCAAGGTTTTTAACCAATTAGTGGAAACAGGTATGTTAGCTAGAAAAAACTAACTTAAAGCTTCTTCTTCTTTGGAGATGTTTATGGCTGGTACCACTTGTCATTTAGACACATAGACTGATAAGGCCCTAGACACATAGACTGATAAGGCCCTTGGTCTGGCCTCTCACTTTAGCCATTTGTTTCTGTTTCCTTGGATACGCGAAAAGTTCACTGAGAAGTTTAGAAAAAAGTTTATTGGAATGTAGCTGAGGATTCTTCAGCCTGAACCAAGGTAAATGGATTTTAAAAATCAATGTTGTGAAACACAAGTTCAATACAGTGAAACAGAAAGTTAACATATAGAAACTCAAAATTAATACATTAGGAACACAGATGGCCAAAAAATATATGTTTATAATAGGAAATACATGACACTTTGTTGCTCATACACAGAAGAGGCTACACACATGAATTTGGGTTAAAACTGTATGCAACTCTTTATTAACTATAATTGGAAGTCTGGGTAAGCAAGTAAGGAATAAACCATCCAAACTAGAACAGACCCAGAACCATATCCCTTTTCATCTAACCTATCCAGTGCCGCAGCTCACTGATCTCAAATGGATTCTCTCAATCCATTCCCATTCAGCCATCTGGATTCCCTATGGTGGAGTTCTGTGGAAAGAGTAATGTTTCCCTTGCCAACAAGGAACATTATATATCCTGCTTAGCATCACAGTCCCCCCAGGGCCAGAGACCTCTCTGAAAATCTGTGACTATAAAGTGCTGCCTACTAGCCCTAGGGAAATAATAAGTAGTATTTGTAGTAATAATCAACAACATTTCCTCCAACACCTCACATTGCACTGGGGTTGGGGGTTGGTGCCCTTTCCAGACTCAATGAGGGAGTGTTATTACCTACCTTTTTGCTGGCCTGGGTTGAACTGATGACTAGCCTATTTGTGAATAACCTCCCCTCTTGGGACAATTAGAGATTTAATGGGACCCCCCCCCCCAGCAAGCAAGTGTGCCAAATCTGAAGTTTGTACCAAAGAAATGGGCCCCACCATTGAAATCCCAACATGCTAAGGACTGGGGACCCCTCATTTTCTGAGCTGGGCATGAGTCAGACCCATCCAGCTGTGGCCCCTTCCCTATTGCTATAACATGTCCATTGTCAAACATAGGCATTTCCTTGTCCTGCATACACTCCAACCATAGGTCATGAGCATGCAGTTCCCATTAAATTCCCAGTGTGAGAACCGCACACTGGCATAAGGCTTCATCATACCTAAGCCAGCCAAAAACTTGCCCCGGAGAGATAGGTCCTGCACACTATATTGAAATACTTTCACAATGCAACTTCACTGGAGGGATAGGCTTGCATAGTTACTCTATGAAAATGTGTTCCCACTTGGTCCAGTTCCAGTCAGCCTTCCTTGGTTTGACCTTCTCACAATTCCTGGATTCTGTCTTCGTATTAGGGTCAGGGATGGGATTGCTAAAGAGCCAAATGAATATGACTATATACTTGCCACAATATTTTTTTTCCTGTGTGGATTGCATGAGGTGAACCCCAATGGGGGAACTTGACAGGGTTGCCCACCAGCCATCAAACTCCAAGATGTTCCTTGCACCCCCACTACTAACATTAAAGGCACTCCCACCCCTGCATCTGTTACCATTGCTTGCACATTGCCTGTCTGTGAGAGAGGACCCCTCACTTTCTCTTGTGGACACAATACATTATTGAGCCAAATCAACCATTTGTGGCTCTGTTGCACTAGCAGTTGTGCCCCTTGTTTGACTGGCTGTTGCACTCCTTGTTGGGCTCACTAACGGGCCCCGTGAGAGCTGTGATGCCCCTGGTTGCAAAGGCACTGGACTGCCTGCTGACCCAGCTGTTGAACTCCTTGCTGGTCCAGCTGCAGAGCCCTTATCAGAATGGGATGCAAAGCCAGATGGCCCCTGCAGATGTGTTAACTTCGCCTGGGCTCTTTATCTCGTAGCTGTTGAACTGGCTTGACTGATGTTGCTCATGGCATTTGCCAGACTCACAATGCACTGCTCCATGGCATTCATTCTATGTAGCAGCACTCAAAGGTCATCTGTGTCCATCTGTACTTCATCTCCACCAGGACCTGGTCACACACCATTCCTATGAACAGAAGGTGTGAGGTTATGTCTTCTACCCCCCACCCTCCCACCGTAGAAGGTTAGCGAGCTCCATGGCACGCTGTGAGGCAACTTCCTGACCACTAATTTGGGTTGGGGCGAGGGGGGGAGATTTGGCAACAGTGCCAGTCAAGCCACTGCACATTGCACCATAATGGCATCCCAGCCATCCATTCAGGCCTTCAGGGCCTGAAGCAGCCCATTAACATCCTGATCCTGGTACCCTTCTTCTGGGAGTGGGAGGGGTGGAGGACTGCCTGGCTCTCCCTCTGTGATTGGGATTTCCACCTGGGAGTGGCTCCTGGAGGGGATTTTAAGGTGCCCCTGTGGGGGGCTTTTGGTACTCTGCTCTTATCCCTAGCCATGGTTGTTGGAGGCAGGGGTGGAAACAGGACACTCAAACCTCTCATCTGTTATTTTTATTGTCTGTTCCCACTCCCTACCACCTGAGCATCAAGCAGGGGGTGATGTGGTGTACCTGATTAGGCCCAAGAATCCCTGCACCATGGATGGGGTAGAGAGGAGGGAACAGGAAGTCGCTCATGTGATGAGAGAGGAGGTGTGCCTGCAGCTGCCCATTCCCAGGCTGCACAGTCCAAACCAGAGAAGCCCCAATAGGAGTGAGAGATTGGGGGGTGGATATGTAAATCCGTGTAAAAGCAGTGCACTGCCGAGTACCAGAAGCCTCCATCTCTACATACACTTTCAGCCTCTGCCTGCTCTCACACCTCCACTACTCCAAGAGCTGATTTGAGAATGGCTTTCATGTTCAAGAGCAGGACCAATACTGGGATCCCTCCTACCCATGGAGTCTATATTGTCCCATGTGGGCCCAAGGAGCCAGGCCTCCATGCCTTGCTACCAAAATCCCCTGGCAGGAGCAATAGCTCCATTTACATTTGGATTCCTCCCTACCCATCCCCTCTACCCCAAAGCCATTCCCTTCCTACCAAAATATGACGGGGGAGGGGACCAAAGATCCCCATTAGTACCCTCTGCAGCCTCCGTTCCTCTGATGTGTGGCATGGACAATCACTCTCCCCTGCACATACTTGAAGGGGCAGATGGGGGGGGAGAAAATTCAATGAATTATTCTTTAGAGATATAAGGAGCAAATGGGAGGAAAATACACCTTACATTCGAAGGTTGAGTACTTTGACACTTAACCTAATGTGCTACAGAAGTTCAGCTGCTAATGAAAAGCCATGTGCTTGGAAGTGTGAGTCACACCCTGAATGCAGTTGTAAAACTAGGATGAAAACAATTAATGTTATATTTCCCTTTCAAAGTATTTTTAAACATGATCTTGTATTAGAAGAAAAATGGGGTTTAAATGATTTTGTGGCAAGAGAACTAGCAAAGGATTTAGGCTGACTACCCATCTACATTTTGTGAGAAAGTACCTCCAATGAGTGTCAGTTTTCATACCACCCCAATCATGAAACAAAATATCCCACAGATACTTGAGCAAAAATGCAAGTTGTAGTCTCTAATCAGGCTTGCATCAGTGAGACAATTTCAAAATTAGCATTGCTGGAAAACTGGCCAGCTGCTGAAAAACTGGTGGTGCTTCCCTCTCGTTTGAAAATACAGACTACACCTCAAATAAATATCTGTTGCAAAGATTATATTCAGTGAGTTTGCCTGCTTAGATCTGGGACTGTTGAAGTGGATATGAAGTGCTATTTGTTTCTCCTTTTTTTTGTCCGTATCAGATGTTCATTTTGGAGACTCCATTTTGGATATCCCAATTATTTCAACTGTTTAGATATTTTGTTTCTGGTATTTATTTCAGTATTAACACTTGAATAGCACTAAATAGACCCCAAATGATTGACCAAAGTACCAAAAAATGGTGAAACAAAGTCTCAAATTGATAAAATAAGTAAAGCATCCAAAATGAAAAACCTGAAATAGTGGCTATGCAAATATTTACTAAGGTATGAATATTTATTTGAAGATCTATATAAATTGTTAATATTTATGAATATGAAATTAGCTACACTGCACCCTCATTATGATGTGCTCTGTTATAATGTGATTTCAGTTATGACACAGTTGGGATCATGGATTCCAATTGGCAATCACAAAGGGAACAATCCTTTCATTCATTCATTCATTCATTCATTCATTCATCAGAGTCCCTTGATCACAGGAAGAGAGAGTAGAGGTTTACAACAATATTCATCGGCCTTGCATTCCCTAAGTTAATGAACAATTTCAGCCTCTCTGCGGTTTGGCAGGAATATTCCTGCCATTCTGGGATCTGATAATTCATTATCTTAGACAATAATTATTTCTTGCACAATATGAGCCTTCTGAGTCTTTCCCCAGGAGGGGAAAGCCTCTAATTTGTTTGCTGTCCCTATGATGATGAGTCCTCTAAGTCCCTTCCAATTGTGACATTTTATAATCTATGAGATGGCTCTACACAGCCAAGAACTTAAGATATTATAGAACCGTGGTAGCGGCTTTATTAATTGTGGTTTTTTTTGTGGATTTTGAGGCACCCTGAGCTGTGTGGGAATGGTGGCATAGAAATAAACTAAGTAAATAAATAAGTTAAGGTGAGTCAACTCTTTCATTGAATGCTGGCTATATGGTTACACTGGAGTTTTGGGAGACTTTACTCCCATGTTTCTGACCAGATCTGTTATAGGGCATTTCTCCTTTATTTGGTGGTGTATGTTAACTTGAATGTGTTCCAAAATTAAAGGATACTATATACTAATTGTTGGTGGTTCTTGCAAAAAAATCTTTATTGTCAATCAAAAGTTATCATACATAGAAGACGTCGTTATAATCAATGAAAAAATAGTTATGTCATGCATGCATATTTGTTTCTCATTATGTGGTGTCATCATTCGAACGTCAGTCTCAGACAACAACAATCTATGAACATGCCGTTGTTCAAACACTGATTTCAGAAAAAATAGTCTAGTTCTGTGGTGCCATTGTTCAAACGTCGATCTTGGAAAAGAACAATCTATATACGTGCTGGACCGTGGGGTGGGTATGCGAGGCAGGGAGCTGGAGTGGGTGGGTGGGTATCCCTGGAGGTGGGTTCATGGAGCTGGAGCAGGGGGTGGGTATGCCTGGCAGGGGTGCAGGGACCTGGAGCATGGTGGGGGGTATACTCATTTATTCATTTGAAAATTTTTAGTGCCAAGCCATTTTTCTAAGAGGATTATGAAGCCCTGAAGAAGTCTTCTCAAAACATATTGGCTCATACCTATTTTTGAAAAACTAAGTGTGAATATTAGTTTTTGTGTTCTTATAATGGACTGATCAGGACTTCCCATTGTTTGAGACATTATGTAGATACACCTGATCATGTGTTTATTCTGAAGACATGTGCACAATATTTTTGTTTATTTTTCATAAATTATTCATGTTTTTCATCATTTAGATTTTACAAGTGCATTTTTTTACAGATCCCTATTGGTGTGTGCTTTAGATTTCTGTGATTTTTAAGATTGCAGAAAGATCGCAAGAAGAAGAAAATCATGAGAGAGACTGGGTATTTTTAGACGTGACACATCATTGAGCTGCCACACTTAAACTCACCCCAGGGTGAACCCCCTCACCACAGGCAGGGGTCTGCCCAGCCGCTAAACAAACATTCTGGTGGCCGGGGCTGGGGAGGGGGCGGTTGGAGGACTTGTGGATGTAGGTCTGCATGGCCTCACCCCTGCACTCCTTGGCATGGCACCAACTCCTCCCTGACAGGCAGGTGCAGCAGCCTATAAGACCCACAAACCCACCAAGAACTGCTCCGGCCATGGGCTGGAGTTAGGCGGAGCAGGCCATCAGACATAATTGCCAGCTGTACAATGGTCTGAGGTCTACTACACCAGACTGTGGTAGGACTTAACATAGGATGTGTGCTGACTAGGAGCCCAGCATACATCCCATGTTAGCCCTTCCACAGCACAGGGTTACATCTGCTGCCACCCATGGTAAACATCTGGTGGGGTGGGAGCAGATTTAACACCCCCACCTGTGGCCACGCTGGGGTAAGCATGGCCATGGGGAGGGGTGTCACGTCTGATAATACCCACTGTTTCAAGTGAAAGCAGCCTGTGTGTCACAATATGAACGAGTGTGTGGCAGGGCTGTGCCACAAAATGGCGCCTGTTATGTAATCCCCAAAGATGGCCTCCAAACAGGAAGTTGAAGTGTTTGGGGCATGGCCTGAAGTATATAAAGAGAGGAGGAACAGGAAGAGAGGCAATCTGCTCTGGAATGCAAGAGGGAGAACACCTCTGCAGTCTGCTTCTGACCGCTGAAGAGGACAAAACTCCTGGAGAGACTGGATAATGTGGATGGTGGGAGAGAAGGAGGCCTGAACCTGAAGGAGAGTATTTGTGTGAGTTAGCAAAGAACTAGCCATGGAGTGTGGTTGGGCTAGGCTCTCATGGGTAGACTTTAACTGGCCAAAGGCTTGGTGCATGACCTATGGACTGTGTAACGAATAACTGTGTCAATGTGGAGCCCCTTGAGTGACATTATACTTTGGGCCTGATCCTGCAAATACTATCCATGGGATCCTGCTACAGAGTGTATGGAGAGAGTATGCTGCAGCGTGTATGGAGTATTTGAGTGAGTGTGTGAAAGAATGCGTGCATGCACTATGATTTATTTATTTTATTTATTTATTTTATTTTTAATTTTAAAAATCTGTGCATGCTCAAAATGGCTGCCAGATCATTCTGTGCATGGGTGCCCTTTTCTAAAATAGTGGTAGCAGCCATTTTGTGCTTCCACATATATATATTCTCGTTGCTGTCTGCTTCCTACAGGCTTCTACCGAAGCTGGTACCTGAAGGGGTCTGGGAGTCAGCAGAGCTTGCCCCTCAGCATCCCCCCTATGGGACTTGTCGGGGTTTCAACTGTCAGCATGGGGGAAAGGGATTCCCAGGGCCCCAGCTGAACTTAATATCATCCCCTCCCTGTTGCAGAGGGAGAGGGGAGGTGTCCAGGGATGCCCTCCCCGTGCTTCTGGCCCGGGGGGAAAGACTTTAAGGCGGTGCACCTCCTGCCAGCACCACAGACCATGCATCAAAGGGCTGCTGCCAATGGGCTCTTTGGCAAGGCCCTTTGGTGGGGACTGAGAGGCTGGGGGAGGGATATTTGTGTGGTGGGAGGCAGGAGGAGGGTGGACAGATGCAGCTTTAATGGGGGAGTTCTAGTTGGGTTTATATTTTGTTTACGGGGGTAGTGGGTTGAGAACTGGGGTGTATGCTCCTCAATGAGAGTGGGCTGGGAGAGACTGGATTAGGTAGGTGGAGGTCTTTCTTGTCAGTGAGAGGGGGGTTTGGACCTGTATGGGAGCGGTTTTGCCTGCTTCTCTGTGAGGGGGGGTAGGGAGGTTGGGGGTGTCTCCCTTGCCAGCCGGCTGGAACAGCCATTCAGGGGGGAGGAGTTGAGAGGGTGGGCAAGGGGGGACCCCGCAGCCATAGGGGTCATATTGGGCAGTGGGAATTATGATGCATCCAGGAGGCGGATTAGATTAGATATGTGTGGAGGGAAATGTACTTGGTGCCTGTCCCTCTCACTGGCCCTGGCCGGTGGCAAAGTGGTGATCAGAGCTTGGTGCTGTTGAATGTTATTATTTATTATTATTATTATTAACAAACATTTATATAGCACAAGCAGTGTACCTGGCACTTTACAAAGTAATAAAATAGACACGATCCCTGCCCCTAGGGCTTACAATCTGAGAGACAGGAGCTGGGGGAGAGACTTAGGAAGGGGAACAGAGGGAGAGACAAGGGGTCTAACATTCATGAAGATGCGAGGTCTCAAGTGCACGTACTTGGCTTGGTTACGATGAGAATGACAGCAGGCAGGTCCATGTTGCAAGGATAAGGGTAAACCGATCGTAGGTATAGGAATAGTGGCTCAGCAGGATAAAGAGTCAGACAGAGCAGAGCGAAAGAGGTGAGTTTTAAGGAGAGATTTGAAGGTATGAAGGGAGGGGGCAAGGCGGATGTGGACAGGGAGGGAGTTCCAGGCATGGGGGGCAGCAAGTGAGAAGGGACGAAGGCGCTTAGGGGAGCAGGGAAGGCGTGGAAGGGTGAGAGAAGGGACAGAGGAGGAGCGAAGTGCACGGGCTGGAGTATGGAGGGCGATAAGTGCAGAGAGGTAGGGGGGAGCAAGGTTGTGAAGAGCTTTATAGGTGAAGACTAGGAGCTTGTGCAGGATTCGTTCAGGAAGGGGAAGCCAGTGAAGCGAAGAGAGGAGGGGCTGCACATGGTCGAAGCGACTGGCGAGGTAGATGACCCTGGCAGCAGAGTTTTGGACAGAGATGAGGGGAGAAAGGTGAGACCGGGGTCTCATGAGATCAGTCGCAAATAAGTCAACAAAGGTCCAGGAATTAATCCTTGACAAGGCAGCCAATCTCATTTGTATTACGGGGACCAGGCTGGACACTGAGTCTGGGACTATTTTGGCTGACCTGTTCCAGCTGTAGCCGTTATTTTTAAGGATACTTGGACTGTGAGGAGGTATCCTGTGCAGACTATGGCAGGCATAGAGGGACTCCATCTGTTGACAGATTTGGCTGGAGACAGATTGGGGTTGCTGCTAGTATACCATGTACTAATCTGAACAGCAGCATCCCTACATGCTCTAGCTGAGCTTGTCAGAGGTGGTCTTGTTGTCCCCAAAGACAGTGGTCCTGGGGGACTTCCAACATCCACGCCGATGCCAGACTTGGGGGGGGGGGGAGCAGAGCGTGAGTTCATAGCCACCATTGCAACCATGGGACTGTATCAATGGTAGTGGGTCTGACGCATGAGGGGGGACATACCCTTGACCTGATATTCTACACAGGCCTTGAGGTGGCGTATCCATTGGTGGGGGAGGTGTCGTCAGTGCCCTTGTCATTGAAGGATCATTACCTCCTTTGGGCCAGGCTCCTAGTGAATGTCTGTCCCTGAAGAGGTGCTGGACTAATTCGGTTGTTCCGCCCCCAGAGACTTAGTGAACCACAGAGGTTCCAGAATGCTCTCAGGGAGTTTCCCTCTAACCTTGATGACCACTCACTCAATGACCATGTGGCTCTTTCATCCACCTTGCTGACTGAGGCCATTGACCGAATGGCTCCTAAGCATCTGCTCCCAGAACGCCGATTCCACAGATCCTATTGATATACAGAGAATCTGTGGAAAAAGAAGCAGGAAGTGTGGCAGTTGGAGCGATGGTGGTGCCATTCTTGTGCTGAAGCTGACCAATTGCAGTATATATTCAGTTTACAAACCTAAGCTGTGACAGTGTGTGCAGCAACAGGTTCTTTGCTGCTGTCATAGCATCCAGGACCACAAAATCACATCCAGCTGAGCTTTTCCGGGTGGTGAGGGGGTGGTCAATCTGGCCTCCCTCCGCCTGGAACTGGAATCTTCCAGTGCTCACTGTGACATGTTTGTTGACCTTTTCGTGGATAAAGTCACCTGGATTCACCACAGTTTCGACACTACACTTATGGTAGTGGGACAACCAGAGGCAGTGGAAGCCCCATCTTGTCCAATGTAGCGGGATCAATTTCAGTGGGTGTCACTTATTGATACAGAGGAGGTCCTTGGGGCTGTTCGGTCCACTTGTGAACTTGATCCATGCCCTTCCTGGCTGGTTAAGGCCAGCTGGGAGATGGTAGGTCTGTTGATGGCTGGGGTAGTCAATGCCTCCCTTAGGGAGGGCAGAGTGCCAGGCTGCCTCAAGGAGGCAGTGGTGCAGCCTCTGCTCAAAAAAACATCTTTGGATATTGACTCCCTGGCCAGTTATCTGCCAGTCTCTAACCTTCCCTTTTTAGGGAAGGTTATTGAGCGGGTAGTGGCCCAGCAGGCATCTGGACCACATCAGCTTCCTCCCTTCCTTCCTTCACAGTCCACCTTTCAGCTGGGGTTTGGCACTGAGACTGCACTTGTGGCATTGGTCAACAACCTCTACCATGAGTTGGACCAGGGTAGCCCAACCCTGTTGGTCCTGTTACTGTTAGATCTTTTGACTGCATTTGACACTGTTGATCATGAGATGTTGGTGACTTGCTTGCAGGACCGAGCCAGGGTTGGTGCAACTGTCCTTGGATGGTTCTGTTCTTTCCTGGCTTGGAGGACTCAACATGGGGTTCTGGGTGATTGTTCATCTTCTCCCCGGGACCTCATGTGTGGAGTCCTGCAAGGATTTATTCTGTCCGCGCTCTTGTTCAACGTGTATATGCAGCCTTTGGGTGAGGTCGTTAGAGGGTTTGGTGTACGGTATCATCTGTATGTGAATGACACCTAGCTTTACCTCTCTTTTTCAGGCCTGGCAGTCTCGGTGCTTACCTGTTGTCTGGCGGCTGTGGGGGATTGGATGAGGGTGATCTGTCTGAAGCTGATTCCTGACAAGACTTAGGTGACGTGGGGGGGGGGCTGAGGGAGTGGCGGCACCCATCATTGATGGGGTTTCCCCTCTGTTGGCCCCACAGGTTCAGAGTTTGGGGGTTTTCCTTGACTCACTTCTGGATGGATGTACAGGTGGTGGCCATGGCAAAGGGAGCATTTTGCCAATTACTTCTGGTATGAAGACTTCAGCCGTATGTCTCGAACTCCAATCTAGTCACCATCATCCATTCTTTCATTTCCTCAATACTAACTACTGCAATGCACTCTATGTGGGGCTACCTTGGTGACCACCCAGAAAGTGGAGCTGGTGCAGAATGTGGCGGCCCATCTTCTTACAGGGACGAGTACATTACACCAGTGCTCTGTTCTCTGCACTGGCTGCCTATAATTTTCCTGGCCCAAATAAAGGTGTCGGTTTTGACCTATAAAACCCTATACATCTTGGCCCCCCACCTATCTGTGGGACTGCCTCACTCCCCGGGGCCTGGACGGGGGGCACTGTCCTCGGAGTTCCCCGGGTATCCTGGGTGGCTATGATGAGGAGGGCATTCTCAGTGGCTGCACTGAGGTTGTGGAACTCCCTCCCAATAGAGGTCTGCCTGGCCACAGACCTCCTCTCCTTTTGTAAGCAATGTAAGACCTGGCTGTTCCACCAGGCTTTTGGTGAGGGGTGGGGCTGGTTAGGTAGGGTGTGGGTCTCTTTGAAATTTTACCCCTTGAATTTTATTATAATTGTATTGGTTTTAAGGTTATTTATGTTAATTTATTTTGTATTTGTTTTTGTATGTGTAAACTGCCCCTTTTTACTACTTTTCTTATGTGTCATTTTTATTATTTTTATTTCTCATGTGCAGACTGGATGCCCTTTTCCAAAATGGTGCTAGTGCCATTTTGGAAAAGTGTGTGCATGTGCAGAACAGCCCTGGTAGCTAATTGCACATGTGCTGTAATATTATTTTTTTTCAAAAAAGATTGTAAATGAAAACAAATACTAAAATGAAAATGGTATAAGTGAGTTCTGCATACCCCTACTCCAGATATATGAGGTTTTTCAATATTGCCAACTGGCATAAGAAACGTTGTTGTTGTTGTTGTTGTTAATTAGCTTTTATATAGCGCCAGCAATGTACCTGGAGCTTTACAGAGAATACGATAGACACGGTCCCTGACCAAGAGCTTACAATCTAAAGACAGGGGGAGGAGAGACAGGGAAGGGGGAACAGAGGGAGAGACAAGGGATGCAACATTCATGAGGACCCTTGCTAATATTTTGTCTGTGCATCACTGTTATATTTTATTCCCCTCCCTCCTACTTTGATTCTTTTTTATTTCTTATGATGCATTAACAGAAATAGATGTGGCTCTAATACACCTTTGCTCACTGCTTCATTGATTCAGCTTCTAATTTTCTTGGAATAATCAACTATTATTTTATGAGAGTGTGTTGCTAGACTTTCAAAATTGTTTAACGCCTGTGCTCATTTTTGTGCTTTAAATTTAATCACATATTATATAAGACATGAGTCATTAATTTAAAAAGCTATATACTGTTACTCATACAAATGTAACAACGTATCCTAATGAGGTCTTTTAAGCATTTACTCAAAAGTTATATTTACTGTAATTAAGTCCTTTGATATATGTACAGTGATGATGATACTAGTTGGAAGAAGAAGTAATTACATCAGTCGTCTCTGGGCAGACTGGAGGAACATGTTAAATTTTGTCTGAAGCATTATGTTATCGAAGTACTGCTGTTTCTTTGTGTTTGAGATGTGTTAGGGATATGTGTGATTTCCTTTTATGTTGTCTTCTGATGAGCAACTGCTGCCAAAGTGACTCTGAAAAAGGGCATAAGTAAGGAAAGTCCCAAAAGGCCTGTGACCTGACCACCCCTTTCAAGACCAGTGCCTCCTATGTGTTTTTCTCTTTTCTCTGTCTCTTATGGCCCTCCTCTTAGTTGTGTCCCTCCAACAAAGCCCATTTTTAAACGGACCTGGAAGGGACGTGAGTCCATGTAGGCCGCTGCAATAGATAGACTGTGTATTTCTGGTGAGTGGGAGGCAGGGGCTTCATACATCTAGGGATGGTGTATGGTTGGTGTTCAACTGAACCCACTCAGCATTAGGGATGTGCAAACACTGTTCGGACATTCGTGGTTCGGCCCGAACTCAGCCAGTCCAGACGGCCGAACCAAATGTCCAAACTGAACTCCCGAAGCCCGAACACTTCAGCCGCATTCGGGTGGGAAAAATGTGGCTGGCAGGCCCGGGGGGGGTGCAGCTGAGGAGGGGTGGAGAGGCTTAGACTAGCAGCCAGCCTGCCCAATCACCATCCCTCTTTTCCTCAGACCACTGGCTTGGCAGTCTGCAATTGGCCATGGGCTAGGCTGCACAGACCCAATGGGGCTTGTGATAAGGTGGGAGCAGCAAGTAACAAAAGTAATTGCCCTCCCCTCCCCCCCTTCCATATCGTTCTGTGATAGCCACTGATCCTGTCAGCAGGCGTTTTCAGAACTCTCCCTTTCCCAGCAGTTTGTGTTCCTCCCAATCCATTGCCACCCTCCTCCTATCCCACCCATTTCCACACATTTACCTCCATAATTTGATTTATTTAGATTAGATAGATTTAGGTGTTATACCTGGCATCAAGAAGCAGCCACTCCAGCCCCAGGACCCACCATCAGGGTTCTGGGGCCTACATTACAGGGAGGGAGGGCTGTCGTTCCACTTCATCCAGAAGCTGCCACTCTAGTTCCAGGACCCACCGTCATGGTTCTGGGACCGTCATTCCACTCACGGGGAGCCATCATTCCACCGTATCAAGAAACAGCCAGTCATTCCAGCCCCAGGACCCACCATCAGGGTTCTGGAGCCTATGTTACAGGCAGGGAGGGCATCATTCAACTATATCCAGAAGCTGCCACTCTAGTCCCAGGACCCACTGTCAGGGTTCTGGGGCCGTCATTCCACTCACGGTAGCCATCTTTCCACTGCATCAAGAAGCAGCCACTCCAGCCCCAGGATCCACCATCAGGCTTCTGGGGCCGATGTTATAGTCAAGGGGAGCCATCATTCCACGGCATGCCATGGGTTCTGTACCCTGGAAATCCAATTTCTACTTTTGCTGCCTCTGCTGTGCCATGGGTTCTGTGCCCCGGCAATCCAATGTCAGCTGCCACTGCTGTCTCTGCTGTGCCATGTGTTCTGCTACCGGGCAATTCAATGTCAGTAGCTGCTCCACCAGTGCCTGGAAGCCTGCAGTGCCTGGCCAAGTAGGGTTGCCAAGCCAGTCACCAAGCCCCAAGACTTCGTGGCCTCTCTGCTGCTGCTGCCACTGGGTCTCAGATGGCCAGCCATGGCACCATGGGCACCCCCAGGGACCAAGCACTGAGCCTGCCTGCCCAGGCACCCCAGGGTTCCAAGCCCAAAGTCTTCCCAGTCTCTGCTGCTGCTGCTACTGCTGCTGCTGTATCTCCGACAGCCTGCCATGCCCCCACGGGCACCCCTGGAGTGCCCCAATCCTCTATCGTGGCTGAACTTTTCAAAAGTTCAGAGGGGTCTGAACTCTGCAGGACTAAACCCATGAACTCGAACTAAATTTTCACACCAAATGGCCAAACATCTGAACCCCGTTCTGTTCATATATCTTTACTCAGCATTTGACCTTCCCCCACACAGAGCATCCCCAATTTTGCCAGGTGCTCCATAGATGGGTATAAGTGGGTGGTGGGTGGGTCATAGGAGTGCATGCCCCCATTCCACCTTCATATGGGCATCCTAATGCATGTGGGATAGGTAGATCTGCATGGGTGCATCCCATGTAAAAATGGCAAAAGAAATATGACTCCACTCATCTGAACTACTTTGATTCTGCTGCTGATATATTATGTCTCCTGCAGTCCCTCAAACTTGGGGATCTGCACCAGTGAAGGATATCAGGAGATAGTTTGAGATTTCCTCCTATTCCTTTAACTAGTCAGGTTAAGGATAGGCACAGAGACTAACTCCTCCCATCTGCCCAATCTTCTTAGAACGTGGTGTTGGACGAGATGACCGTTGGTGTATTTTCCAACCCTACAATTGATCTATTTCTATGATTGTGTGGGGGAAGATGAGGGTGGGCACTGATATAATGGTCTTACTGATTGTCTGCACTTGGTTTTGTACACTACTTTGTCCCATGATGCTAAAGTCATGCAATAGCAGTCTAGAGAGTGACGATAAGAATGAATACACCTGAGACCATTATCAGCTCCTCATATTGTGCTATCTGTGGAACAGTTCGATAAAAAAGAAGAAATTTTAAAATAGAAACTGAGTAGAGATAACCATCAGGCTGAGGTTCGAGGAGCAGGTCAAATATAGCCAGGGCCTATATGTTTAGGGTCCTGAAACCAGCGGTGCAATAGCAGCAATCTGCTGCTTTTCTGCATTAGGCAACTAATGCAGAAAAGGCGTGACCATAGTAATATGACCATGACTGCCAAAGCCAGTAGGCATCTGTGCTGCCATATTCTGAAAAAGGTTGCAAGTGATAGAGAAGCACTGCTGGAACATGATAGTCTATGGGCGTCTTTAGACATAACAAAGATAGGGTGTCAAAACCCCTAAGCCCGTGTTTGGCTGTTGTTTGTAAGCACCATAACAATCCCAACACCAATTTGACCACCCGTTGAACACGTGATGTGAACACCATTGCATCACAAGGACAATTTGTGTGTTCCGGCTTAACACATGACCAACACTGTGTCTAATGGTATTGTATGGCATGTTAGCACATACAACACGGGGAACAAGGCAGCAGCATTTGTGTGCTGAGATCAGGTGGTGAGAAAAACACTGATTTACCCCAAGATGGGCTGTGTGTCTAAGCAGTGCCACATGATGAACACAGGGCCAAACTGGTGTTCATACCAAGGTCAAAACACACATACAGACACCCGTTGATGTTATGTCTAAAGACACCCTATGTTATCATAACAACAAAGGTGGGGATGGAAACCTTCCTTTCACATCCATGCTAAAGAGTAAGTATCCTTTCAGGCATCATTGAAACCTCTCATACCAACATGGCAGAACCAAGGAGTTCTCTCTGGGCTACTGTGTGGTGAAAAGTTATGTGATGTCTAGTAGATAAACAATGTGGTACCACCAAACTGATCTATGGTAGAAGCACTCTGGATATTTTTCATGGTCTTTGAACTGTAGATTTATTTACGATAACTACTCAGCCATGATGAAAATTTCTACCAGTAACTCCAAGGCAATCCAGTTGTACAACTGCCACAATAAACACAGGGTTGACAAGATGCTGGACAGTACTCTCTGGTATTGTCTTCCAAGGTTTCTTTTCCTTGCTTCTGTGTGAAGGTTAGCTCATAATCCATGTTTCTGCACACATATTTGGTATTCCAACGCAAAAATCCCTGTCCATATGCAGCTCGGATTGGTAGGTTACAAGGGGTGGAAATTTGCCTCACTTTACCACCTAGAATATGAAAATGCACTGGCTCTGCAGTGCACACTACTTCATTCAAGGCCTTCAGGAAAGAGGATGAGAGCACTGTAATTTATCTCATACGACGGAGCATATGAGACCTGAGATTAAAAAAAAGGTTGTGTGTACCCAGATATAGGAGGAAATGACTGGTGGAACAGGAGTTATTCCCCAGTTGTGAAAATAGTCACTAGATGGCTCCCTTGTTTTCACTTCTGGAGTGGAATTTAAATCCCAGGAATATATAATAGGAGTATTGCCCATTTCTGTGGGTTTTATTTGTTTAAGTCTCTGACTTTTACACTCACTTTATTGAAATTATGCCTTGAATTGGCATGATGGTCAACTGAGACAGAGGTCAAGTAAAAATATTTTTCAAACATTTAACATAAATTACGTACAAATTGTACAAGCTATGCTTTTATCTAAGTGCAAAATGTACATAGATAGGTACCTTGCAGCAGCCTTATTCTCTGTAGTCTTCTGGTATATATATGACGCATATATTGATGCAATTTGGGGGAGGGCTTGTTCCTCTTCAACTTTAATGTATCTTCAAATGAAGAAGTTAAATTTTCATCTATCTGTCTATCTATCTGTTGTAGTTTGGGGGGCAGAAAAATAATCACTACAAATGTTCTGAGGTCATGTTTCAATGGGCAAACTTACGTGTCAATTTTCTAAAATGTATCAATTTCTTTAAATTTTATACTCTGAATCAATAAGTTGTAAAAGCTTAAGCCTTTATATAACTGGCAAATATGTTCAACAAAAAAGTTCATTTCCAGTGCATTTGTTGTGTTTTTTGGAAGTGGTTTGGTTTTTTTAAGTCTAAACTTACTCGGCTACAAAGGGACAGCAGTTATGGGGGTGCCCCCCGTCACCCCTGGCTTGACCAGTCATCCGCCAGATGTTGCATGCAGAGCAGACTGTGTGGGCAGCCCCAACAGCAATGCTCCAGAAGATCACATGCCATGCTGAGTGGGCCAGCCAAACCCGGGGCAATGGCCAAACATGAAGCTGCTATCCATGGGAAAGGAGGACCCATGCTGCTGCCCCACACCCATCTATCTGTTTCCCCATTAGGAACCACAGAGTTGCAGGTGCCAGTCTAGAGCATTCGGCAAGCACTTAGGGATGGGCAAACGTGGTTCAGAAGTTTGGAGTTCAGCCCGAACTCGGCCTGTTCGGATGACCGAACCTGAACCCGAACCCGAACCCGAAACCAACCCAAACCCGAACCCGAACGGAACAAAATGAACCTGATTCTGAACTCCGAAATGACTGAACAGTTTAGTCAGTTCAGATTGCGTTTGGATGAGTTTGGGTAACAAAAACGTGTCACTGGAAGGCAAAATGTGACAGGGAGGAGGAGTCAGCTGAGGATCAGGCTTCCAGGCACCAGGGGTGGAGAGGCTTGGAGTAGTAGCCAGCCTGCCCAATCACCATCCCTTTTCTCCTCAGACCACTGGCTTCGCAGTCTGCGATTGGCCACAGGCTAGCTTGCATGGAGCCAATGGGGCTTGCAGTGAGGCGGGCGCAGCAAGTAACCAAACTCATTACCCTCCCCCCTGGCAGCACCTTCTGAGCTAGTCACTGCTCCTGAACAGCATTTATTTAGCTTCTATTAGTTAGATTTAGGTGGGTTTTTTTGTTTTTACACCTCCCTGTGTTCAATCTTCCTTCCTCCCTCCCTCCCCCATTGAATCCTTTCCCTCTCCCTCTATATATATTCCATCCCTGATTCCCTTCCCCTGTTTTTTGACTCCTTTTGAGAAGCATTAGATTGATTTAGGTTTCATTTCAGTTTTGTACCCCTCTCTGTGTTCTTTGTGTCCCCCCCATATAGATAGATAGATAGATTAGATGATGTAGGAGTTAGCTGAAATAGAGATAGCTAGATAGATTTAGTGTTTGTAGGAGCAGGCCTTTGTACTTATTAGATAATCCATTTAGTTGATAGCATTTAGAATAGTTATAGCAGTTAGATTTAGTGTGTGTGTGTTTATATATATATATATATAATATTAGATAAAGAATTTAAATAATAATAATAATAATAATAATAATTAATATAAAAACATTATTTTGGAGGAAGAAATGGAGAAGGGAAGGAGAGGCCAGTTTGCTGCCCATAGGGGAGGCAATGGGGCACATGCCAGATGTGGAAGGGGCCCTGTCAGGGGAGCGGTAGCAGGCAGCAGCAGTAGCCCGACCACAGCACCATACCCCAAACTCAGCAGGCCTGCTTTAGGGAAATAGGCTTCAGTGGCTCAGCGGCACCTCCTGGCAGTGCCATCCTCCACTGCCACGCAGGGCACTGGAAGGCCTGCAGGACTTGAGGCTGCATCTGNCAACAATATAAAAACATTATTTTGGAGGGAGAAATGGAGAAGGGAAGGAGAGGCCGGTCTGCTGCCCATAGGGGAGGCAATGGGGCACGTGCCAGAGGCGGAAGGGGCCATGCCAGGGTAGTGGCAGCAGGCAGCAGCAGTAGCCCGAGCACATCACCATGCCCCAAACTCCGCAGGCCTGCTTTAGGGCCACAGGCTTCAGCAGCTCAGCGTCGCCTCCTGGCAGTGACTTCCTCCACTGCCATGCAGAGCACTGGAAGGCATGCAGGACTTGAGGTTGCATCTGTCTCTGCTGCTGGTGGTGCTGGAGCAGGTGCTGGGGCTGCTTCTGATGTTCCTCCAGGGCCACCAATGTCCCCCACTGTTGAGGTGATCCCCAGCAGTCCAGAGCTGGTGGATCTGGCTGCTAGAGGCAGGACCTGATCCCTGGGCAATGTCAGTAGGGAGAGGAGTAGCAGCAGCAGCAGTAGCATCACTAGCAGCTATAGAGGGGGGCACAGGGAGAGTGGCAACAGCATGGCGGGCACGGGTAGTCTGGCCACAGGGTCCCAGTACTTCCCTTCACGGGACATCACCGTGATTGTGGATAGTGAGTCAGAGGCAGACACTAGTGCTGCAGAGGATATGTCTGTAGCTGAGGCAATGGCTGAGCCTCCTCCCAGAGCTGTGTCGCCAGTGCCACCAAATTCTCCCCCTCCCAGCAGTGCTGGCAGCAGTGTGTCACCCGGGGCCGGCCAGAAGGCAGGAGGGGAGAAAAAATCCTCTGTCTGGGAACATTTTAAGCTGGTGAGGGCAGATGAACCCAGAGAGGTGCAGTGCACTTTGTGCAATAAGCTGGTGAAGCGTGGGCACGTGCTCACCAACCTTGGGACAACTGTAATGGAGAGGTACCTCAAGGCATGCCACAGTGCTCCGATGCTAAGCAGGAAGGCACGGAAAGTGGATGCCAGTGGGTTCCTGACTGCAGTAGTGACCAGTTGTCTGGCTCCTTCCACGGGCAAGCGTCTCACACCAACTGATGCTGCCTCTAGAAGCAGGAGCAGTATGGGGACAGAACAGCAGCAGGAGCCTCGCCAGTAGTGTCAGTCCACTATGGAGGAGCTGGGGTGGGGGAAGCTGCCAAGGCCATTGGGTGCTGTAGGGTGGCGTGGCTTCTTTCAGGAGAAAGCCAAGTGCCTGTTGGCTGAGATGATTGTGCTGGATGGGCAGCCCTTCTCAANCAGGCTTCCAGGAGAAAGGCAAGCGCCTGGTGGCCGAGATGATTGCCCTGGATGGCCAGCCCTTGTCCATTGTGGAGGACAAGGGCTTCCAGTGGCTGATTGGGTTCCTGGCCCCCAACTATAAGCTGCCTTCCCGCTCCTCCCTGAGTCAGACTGTGGTCCCACAGCTCTATAGGGCTTTGAAGGAGCGGGTGAGGGAGCAGCTTGCAGGGGCTGGGGGGGGAGGTGCCACAGTCCACTTTACGATGGACCTGTGGTCTGCCAGAAATGCCCAGCATGCCTACCTGGCGGTGACGGCACACTGATGGCAGGACGCAGAGGCAGGACGCTTGGCAGTGGCAGGAGGGGACCTGAAGCAGGGTATAGGTGGGCCCTGCTTCAGGTCCAAGTAATGGACAGCTCCCACACTGTGAGGAACCTCGAGGCAGCCCTGACCACTAGGGCTGTAGCGGAATATCGCAGCGGTAGCTATTTCCGGCGGAAACAGCGCTTGGCAGTGGCAGGAGGGGTCCTGAAGCAGGATATAGGTGGGCCCTGTTTCAGGCACATGTAATGGACAGCTCCCACACCTCAAGGAACCTCGAGGCAGCCCTGGCCACCATAGTGAGGGAGTGGGTCATGCCAGGTGCGGCTTTCACCAAGGGGTGTGTAGCCACGGACTACGTGGCCAATATACTGAAGGCTGTCCATGACAGGGGCTTCACAAGCATTCCTTGCACCGCACACACCCTCCATCTTGTGGTCAAGGATGCTCTGGGATTGGGGGTTAAGGGGATTGGGCCAGGCACCCTTAGCTCCCTGGTCGACTGAGAGAGGAAGCTGGCAGGGGTTTTCAACCACAGCGTGAAGCGCATCCAGCTCCTCCAGGAGAAGCAGGCTGAGCAAGGGTCCCCAGTGCACTATCTGGTCCAAGATGTCTCCACCAGGTGGAATTCCACCTTCCTGATGTTCTAGCGGGTTCTTGATCAGAAAGCCACCCTGCATCAGGTGGAACTGGAGACAGACATTGAGGCACCTCCAGGGTACAACAGGGAGATGTGGGAGATACTCACTCACACGGTCTTCGTCCTGAGACCGTTCCTGGCCGTGACGGAGACCTTGAGTAGCTCCACCGTCACCCTCAGTCAGGTGACCCCGCTGGTCCATAGTCTCCAGAAGATCCTGCACGAGATTCTCGGGGGGTGGGATTGTGGCCCTGCGGGCAGGAAGATGTCCGATGAGGTGCTTGACCTGGTGCGGAAGCTGAGGGTGGGGCTGAGTGTGCACTTTGACGAGCTCCTGCACTGGGAAAAATATATCCTGGCAACCATGCTGGACACCAGGATCAAGGGCAGCATGGCACGCTAGACAGTGGTCAATGGCCTCCGGAAGTGTGCGCTGGTGCAGAAGGTCTGGCATGTAGAGCGGACTATGCAGTAGGAAGCCCCTGTGGATGGTGGGAGCAGCAACCCCTTCCAGACATCTGGGTCAATCCCTGCCCCCAGCCCTAGCGGTAGCAGCACCATCAGCAGCAGGATGAGCAGCAGCAGCAGGACACCTACTGCTAGCAGCTCCTTTGTGTGCAGGACACTCTGGGGAGCATAGGGCCCAGCACAAAAGGGCAAGCAGCGTGGCTGAGGACAATGGGGCAGGTGGTGCCCACCCAGAGCTACCAGAGGGAGTATGATGGTGCCTCAGCGGCAGTGGAGACCTACCTGGAGGAGAAACCATGCACTGATCCCAGCAGCGATCCTTTGGCCTACTGGGCCAGAAAGGCCAACGTGTGGCTGGTCCTGTCGAAAGTGGCCAAGGGTATTCTGTCTGGCTCGCCAACCAGTGTCCCCAGTGAGTGGGTGTTCTCTGTGGCGGGGGACATTTGCTCCCTGCACCACCTGAGATTGAGGGCCAAGTTGGTGGAGCAGTTGCTCTTCTTTTTCTTTATGCAACCTGCTGTTCATGGAGAGAGAGAGAGAGAGAGAGAGAGAGAGAGAGAGAGAGAGAGAGAGAGAGAGTCTCACCGCATGGCGCGCACACAACCAGAGTGAGAATATTTAGAGCCATCTCGAAGAATCTTGTTTTAGAGGTAGCAACCTTCAGAAGATTGCTACCTCTAAAACAAGGTTCTTTGAGATGACTGTGAACATTNGAGAGAGAGAGAGAGAGAGAGAGAGAGAGAGAGAGAGAGAGAGAGAGAGTGTCTCCCCACTGCTAAAAGGAGATACAGACACGATCCCACCCATGCTGTCACATGTACTATATGGCCAGAGAGAGAGAGAGAGGCTACCCGCTAGAATGAGAGAGATGAAGGGTGGAGGGGGAGAGGTAGGTGTATCCAGCACAAGCTTCCACCTGCCAGAACCAGGAAGAACTCCCATCTGTGCTCATGCACCCGATCAGTGCCCATTGGCCATTGCCCACATCCAGCAGCAAACCTATCAGAATGAGATGGAATATATCAATATAATACAACGTATTATATGTGCCTGCCTGCCGGCCTGCCTGCCTGCCTGTCTGTGTGCATTCTTGTACCTGCTGCTACCACCTGTCGCTTGATTGAATGAAGTGTGCCCAACCATGTGCTAATTCTAGGGACATAATAATAATTAAACTCACATAGGCTGTCATTCCATTGTACATGAATCAGTCATGCCTGCCCATCCCAGGATCCATCAATGAGATTCTGGGACCATCATTCCAGTCACTGGGGGATGCATTCCATTCTACTGCATCCAGAAGCCCAGTGCCCGCATGCCAGCCTGCCCCCCCCTGAGCCTACTCCTCCACACCCACCCACTGATACCCGCTGGAGCTGCTGGAAATAAAAGCCCATAAGACCACCAGCTCCTGCTGCCCGCTGTCAAGGAGCCTGTCTCTCTTTTTCTCTGGCACACCCATACAGATACAAGTCCTGCCCCTCCTGGGGGGGCTGTCTGCAAGTTGAGACCCTGCTGCTGCCTGGCACATCTTTGGGTTAATACCTTAACTACGCTACATGTGGAACCAGCCAGATGATGCTGGTAGGGATCGACAAGCTGTATGAAATTCTGCCACCTGCTTTCCAGAACTTCATCACATAGGGATAAAAGTCTGGAAAGGTCAAATGAAGCTTGTAACAACAAATATAACAACTTTTATTAAAACTATTTAAACAACAACAACAACATTATAAAACCAAAACCAAACATTGAAAGGAAACTTATAAAGGAAACTATTACTCTCTGGGCCTGTCCCCTGGGACTTGGGGAAAAGGCAAAAGGTGGCAGGGCGCAGCACAGGGCTGAGGGGCAGCCACTCTGCTCTTCTATCTCATAGCCATGGGCCACGGCAAACTCCACGGCTCCTTTCACGTCCCGATGCCACCTGAAGACTGCCTGGTTGTACAGTTCCAGACTCTCCATCTCAGTGGAGATGTACTGTGAGTTCGCCTCGACGTGTTTCTTCTCCACCTCGAGAGCCTGGAACTTTTCCACCAGGCGGTTCTCCAAGCAGCGGATGCCTGACATCATCTGGAGGCCAGGCCTCTCCACTTCGGCCCGAAAGGCCTTGGCCACAGCAGACTCCCAGGGTCCGGGGGACTCCACATCAGGGCTGGAGGAGGGGGAAGGACTTACATGCCATCGCTTCCAGGTTGCCTTCCCCCCCCCTTTCCTGGTGATGTTGCTCTGACTCCATAGCCACGCCAGAGTCCTCCCACCATCTTGCCGTGGAGCTTCTCAATATGGGAGATTAGACATGATGTAGTCCCCTCTCTCTGCTTCCAGAATCTTTTCTTACAGATCTAAAGAGCATAAAAAGATAGGAACATAAGAAGTCCCATACTGTGTCAGACCAATGGTCTGTGTCAAGCCCTGCCTGCATTCTGTCTCCACAAGTGGGTGGGAGGCCAATCTCTCTCTGCAGGGGACTTCCATTCCTAACAGGTCATAGAGGGCAATGCATATTGCATACATATGCATACCCTGTTGTCCCAGCCCCCATGCCTTACCATGCAGACGTCGGACCCATTCTCCTTATCATAAAAGCTCCAGACGTTGGACCTTGTCCGCCGACTGTTTGGCAGTGGCACTGGCGACCTCCGCCTGGGTGTGCTGCATGGCATGACACCAGCACCGGCATCCAATTCCGCTCTGAAACAGGAACACATAAACAGCACCTAAGTAATATCATGCATTTATGATGATGCCTCTAGTCCTCCTTGGGGTGCTCGGGATGGCAAATGGAAAGAAACTGGCTGGCACGTGCAAATCCTGCCCTCATTTGGGTGCTTGGGATGGCAATGGAGAGACACTGGCTGGCACGTGCAAATCCTGCCTTCCTTGGGGTGCTGCTAGGGAGGGATGGCAAATGGAGAGACCCTGACTTGCATGTGCAAATCCTGCCCTCCTTGGGGTGCCGCTAGAGAGGGATGGCAATGGAGAGATCCTGGCTGGCATGTGCAAATCCTGCCCTCCTTGGGGTGCTTCTAGCGATGTATAGAAAATGGAGAGACCCTGGCTGGCATGTGCAAATCCGGCCCTCCTTGGGGTGCTTGGGGTGGCAATGGAGAGAACCTGGCTGACATGTGCAAATCCTGCCCTTATTTGGGGGTGGTTAGGAAAGGCAACTGGAGAGTGGAGATCCTTGCTAGCCTGGTACATGTTTGGGTGGAAGTGATGCTCGTGCCTGAATGCTGGAAGAGCCCTCCACACTACAGTACCCTGTCTCTCCATGGCAGACATCCGCTGCTACCTGCTGATGCCCACTGTTTCTGCCTGATTGATCCACGCACCCACTGACACGCCAGTGAGCTCACTCTAATGGATAGAGCCTAAGAGCCTTTCTTGTCCTCAAAGTAAAAAAAAAGTTTACAAACCTGGCAGCACCTCCTGTGCCTGTCTCTTGCTCCTCATCTGAAAAGCCAGCCATCACCACCGATGGTCCAGGGGCTGGGCCAGCGACCACTTGCTCCTCCTCCTCCACTACCAACACCAGCTCTGGGAGCACCAAGTCGGCCCCCAGCCGGGGAATCAAGACAACAGTCTTCTTCATTTTTTCCCCCCTCAAAAAGCTCACATAGACAACAGTCACCCACCAGCTCTCACCAGCCAAAACAACACAGCCAAACCAAACACAAACAGTCAACGCACACAAAACCAAACAACCAGTCACAAACACACACTCTCTCACCACACAGCTGCGCACTCACTTGAATTTCCGGTTTCTGGTGCGATCACGGGATCTCGCAATACCTTTTACTGAACAACCGAACCGAACACGACCAAACCTAACGGCCGAACCCGAACTCAGTGAACAAACTGAACGTCCAAACCAAATGCCCGAACCGGACCGAACGACTGAACCCAAACCACGATCTGTTCACACATCCCTGCAAGCACCTGCAACTCTATGGTGAGGAGGGGGCTGCATGGGTGGACCATGGTCTGGGGACTCCACCAGTCCATCTTAAAGCACACTGATATTCCAATCCAAATGTTAAAAGATATTTTAGAGACATACATAGTATTAACATAACTGTTCAGAGGTATAGCTATCATGGAACTAGGGACTTCAGTTGAGTCCTTGCCCTGAACTGGGGAGGTGACTTTGCAAAGCAGCTGGACAACCAATATGAAATTTCCCAACTAGACAGGCTAGCAAGCAGAGCCAACTCTCTGCCCCCATTCACTCTGAAAATTCCTTAGTGGTAAGGATAGGCGAACAGATCGCGGTTCAGGTTCGTCCGTTCGGTTCGGCTGCGTTCGGTTCGTCCATTCGGTTCGGCTGCGTTCGGTTTGTCCGTTCGGTTCGGCAGTTCGGTTAGTTCACCGGGTTTGGGTTCGGTTGT
Organism: Sphenodon punctatus; assembly: GCA_003113815.1. Lineage (NCBI taxonomy): Eukaryota > Metazoa > Chordata > Lepidosauria > Sphenodontia > Sphenodontidae > Sphenodon > Sphenodon punctatus. The sequence continues at coordinate 569,482 of QEPC01014755.1, read as the reverse complement.
TCAGTTCGGCCGTTCAGAAAATGTTGTTATGGGTGTTTTTGTTGTTTTTTATATGTTTTTTTGATTTTTTATTGGGTTTCATATGGTTTTCTTTTGTTTTTTATTTGTTTTTTTTGTTTTTATATGGGTTTTTTAAATTTATTTTTTGTATCTAATATTATATATATCTATCTACACTAAATCTAACTGCTATTAACTATTCTAAATGCTATGAACTAAATGGATTATCTAATAAGTACACAGGCCTACTCCTACAAACTAAAACTAAATCACTAACGCTATCTCTATCACTAAGCTAGCTCCTACAACTACTATCCCTAACCTATCTATTTCTCTATATCTATATCTCTCTATCTCTCTCTATATGGGAAGGGGGGGGGGAATCACAAACAACACAAGGTTTCATTTTAAGGTTTAAGTTTCATTTCAGTACAAAACTGAAATGAAACTTAAAGCAATCTAATAATCCTATTCAACGCCTGCTGTTCAGGAACAGTGACTAGCTCAGAAGGTGTTGGGAAGGGGGGAGGCAGATAGTTTCATTTTTTGCAAGCCTCTCCACCCCTGGAAGTGCCTGGAAGTCTGATCCTGACTAGTACTACCCCTCCTGTCATGTTTGACCTTACAGTGAGCCTTTTTTTGCCACCCGATCTCACCCAAACGCGTCCGAACTGACCGAACTGTTCGGCCATTTCACCATTCAGTGTTCTGTTCTGTTCGGTATGTTCGGGTTCGTGTTCGCATTCGGTCATCTGAACAGGCCGAGTTCGGGCCGAACTCCGAACTTCCGAACCGCGTTCGCCCATCCCTACTTAGTGGCACTCAGACCACCTGCAAAGGGCCACACCAAGATGGATGTTTACAGAGGATGAAGGGGAGGAGCACTGGCCCTGCCAGCTCTTAAAACCTCCTTCCTGGTGGGGTTGCTACCACTCTGGAAGGCCTCACTGGAAGTTAGGCCAGCACCACAACCTTTGCTGCAGGGAGGCCAAAGCTGGCTGGGAGCCCCATTGGGAGGGCTGTCCCTTAAGAAGACTCTGTTCCTTGCCCTTAAAGGGGCCCATAATTGAGACATGAGCCCAGAACTGCCACAACCTTGCTATGCTACTGTTACTATTAAGGGACTCATTGTAGCACATACACTTATGGTTAGCTCAGGTCTCTTATGCTCCCGCATATTAAAATTTAAATTATGTTTCTCAAATTCCAATCTCCATACCTAATGCCTGGGCCGCGGGCATACTGGTGAGCATTTGCAGAGGGAGAGCTGCTGTGGAGGCAGGACACCCGATAGACTGTTGTCCCTGGATGGATCATGAAAGGCAAGACCCTGCCCCGCGAAGGGTGCGCCGTCAAGCAAAGGCTGACAGCTGAAACATCCTGTCACCCTGATTGGTCCCGCTGTCAGGTGCAGGGAGTTAAAAGCCGGAGTTTCCCTAGCGTACACGCTGCGGGCGTGAGGGCCTAAGGGCTGTGCATGCAAGGGCGTGCCCTTGTGCGCGTGGCCTTAGGCGCAGGCTGGAGGAGCTGGGGTTCTATTTCTTTCTGCTCCAAAATGACTACTACAAGCAACAAGAGATCTTGCACAGATACCGCCAACATGTCTCTGTCATCATTAGCATTTGCTAAACAAAGAAAGATTGATGGGTTTCTGTGGCATGCACCGGCTCCCCCAGGTGGATCCGGCAGGCATTTCCCCCCCCCCCCAGTTTAGAAGTCATTCGCTACTGCCGGGAATTCAACCTCCTATGGACCCCCTCATTTTGACTGCACTAACAACTGATATCCCTCAGGTCTCATCGCCTCGTAATATTTGTCAAGTTGACGTGGCATCAAAAGCCGATTTTGTGTTCTTGTCTAGTGAGCGTCTCACTGATTTCTTGACTGGCCATGTTTCCCTTACAACTGAGACTTTACACTTTATGTTCCAACAGTTGAACCAATTAAATGGGAAAATGGACGCTTTGATTTTACAGAAGGGCCCTATTGATTTATGTCCTCCTCTACCTAGGGCTCCTCATGGCTTGAGGCTGACTGGGGGATCTATGGGTGGTCAGTTAATCCATCCCAAAACTTTGAGTAGTGCTGCCCTCCCAGTCTCAGTTCTGTCCCAGCCTAACCTCGAGTCTCATAGGCCGGAGATCTTCGAGCTACTCCAGTTAAATCTTATTTTTGTTGTTTTTTCCCTTATTGATGGACGAGTCCCTCATTGGGATACTCCATTGGATGCGGCAGAGAACCTTAGGGTTCTTTTAAATGAACCAATTACCCACCATGATATCTCTTCAGTAGATGTCATGGTTAAGTCTAAGCTTAGACATTTGGTTAATGTTAAATTTACCTCTGTAGTTTGGGTTAAACTAATATTGGACAACCGGCTTCATTTGAACGAATCCGCAGTTTTTCCCTCCAGAGTTTATGGCAGTCAAGCTGGTCTTGTTTGCCAAGAGGAAGCAATCCCCTATCAAAATGCCTCCCTACGTCCTCCAAATTCTGAGTTTATCTGGTGGCCATATAATTCCCCCTGGGTCTAAAACTGACGATGGAGATTTGAGGCAAACCCTTTCTGGGAATGCTTTGGTGCCTGCAGGGATGGAGGTAGACCTACTTTGTCACTCGCCCCAACCCCTCCCTGTTCCAGGTGGAATAGTATTACCCCCGGGGTAGACGGGCCTTCCCTTGTTTCTCCTTCTCAAGGGAATTTAATGACCCGGCTGGAACAGTTGTATGGCCAGCTGAAGGAGTTAAAACAGCATAAGATCCCCTATGAATATGATGTGTCGAGGAGCTTTTCCATCCACATTGTCTAAATGTTCTAAATTGCCCTCTTCTTCTTTTTCTCCTGAAATGTCACCAATTAGGGGGGATACTTTAGGATTACTAACCGGTGTGGGAGAGAGTTTGTGGCCTTGCATTTCCGACAGTGGGGCACAGGATGGTGGGGCACAGGGTGGATCTTTTTCCACTCCAGATGATCAAGCAAAGGGCTCCACAAGGGGGTGTATAACATGAATGGTCTCCTCCAGGCCTTGTCCTGCCATCAGAATGCCGAGACTCCAGCTTTCCCTCCCTTAATGTCACGGTCTGGCTTAACAGACGGAAGGCAGCTGGCTCCCCCAGCGGTTCCTGGTGGGGGATTGTGACTGATATCAGATGAACCCCCCAGGCTTATGATTGCTTCCTGGAACATTGCTGGCTGGAAGTCAAGTCAGTTGGACAGGGATTTTCATGATTTTATTGAAGGTTTTGATATGTTACTTTTGCAAGAAACGTGGTGTTTGTATGATTTTTCTTGTGGGGGGTTTGATGTGTATTGTGTCCAGGCTACACCTTTGGCTGCCTTTGGCAGATCAAGTGGAGGGCTGGCACTATTAGTTTCTAAAAAGTACAAGATTAAAGTGGAACAAGTTGCTTACTTTAAATTGAATTTAGCAATCTTTCATTGTATTTTCCCCCTAGGGCAACGTTTACTTATAGGAATTGTCTATCTTCCCCCGCCCTCCTCTCCTTACTTTCCCAAAGATTTTTGGGAGATAGTAACAGAGATGTTTCTTGAAGCAAAAATGTCCTTTCCTCTGTCTCCTATTATCATCGGAGGAGACTTCAATATGAGAACTGGTAATCCTGAGACTTCCCCAGTTGGTATTTTGTTGGATGACTCTCCAGAGCCAATAAACTTGGTTCCTAGAAGCTCGTGTGATAGGGTTACCAGTCCTGAGGCCATATATATGTACAATTTTTGTGACAACTAAGATCTAGCCCTATTAAATGGGTGTCTGAGGGGTGATCTGATAAGTAACTTTACACACCACTCTTATCTGGGATCCAGTGTTATTGATTACTTTTTGCCTTCTAAGGTTTTTTTTGCAAAATATTCTGTCACTGCAAATCAGACCCAGAGTGGAGTCCGATCACTTCCCCCTAGTATTATCAGTTTTGGCTCATACTGACCCCCCTTTTTTGAGGGACCCCCCGGTAAGATTGGTAGAGATTCCCTCCACACAACACTTGGCCCGTGTTAAATGGACAAGAGATGTTGAGGAGTGAGTGGTAAATTTTATCTCCTCTCCTGAGGCGGAGCTCTGTTGCGTGGGCATACAAGCTATGGGCGATGACATTTTATGTCATTATGGAAATTTAATTAGGATGCTAGCTCCTATTATGTCAGCAACAAAAGTCCCAAAGGTCAATAAGTCCAATTATGCTTGGTTTGACAAAGAGTGTCCGCTCGCAAGAACCACACTCTGGAAAGTAGCGAGAGCAGTAAGCTCTAATCCTTCTAGGGTTCTTTGTACTCAGCTTCAGTCTTCTAGATCCAAGTATCAAAAGCTTTTGTCTTACAAGAAGTTGGTATTTCAGCATAAAAGCTGGGGAATTCTCCAGAGTGCAGTTGACCCTGGCGACTCCCGGAAATTCTGGGAGTTTATCCGACATGCTGGGCTAAGGGGCAATCCCTCGGCACTTTCTTTGATCTCCTTTGATCAGTGGGTACAACATTATACAGAACTTTTTTTCTATCTCTTCCCCCGGATGCTTCAGCGTGACGACTTATCCTAAGGACTGTTTTCCCTTGTGGCGCCCGGTTTCCCTGGGTGAAATTTTAGATCTAATTATACACCTTAAAGCAGGCAAGGTGCCAGGAGAAGATTTCATCTCTCCCGAATGTTTGAAATGTGCACCAGAGTGGTGGGCCGGAATATTGTCCCCCCTATTTAGTACCATTAATGAGACAGGAGAGATTCCTTGCTCATGGCTCAATAGCATTGTGCTTCCCATCTTTAAGAAGGGGGACCCATCCCTCCCAGGGAATTATCGCCCCATCAGCTTGTTAAGCAAGGTGGGGAAACTATATGCCCATTTTTTGTTATTAAAGCTTGAACAATGGATGGATTCCTCCCTTATATTAGAACCAGCGTAGGCGGGATTTCAGAAGGGAAAGTCCACACTGGACCATGTGTTGGTCCTGACAGCTTTAGCAAATAGATCTCTTGCCTGAAAGAAGGACTTCTTTCTCTGTTTTGTTGACCTCCACATGGCGTTCAACTCCGTTTTAAGGGCGCAGCTATGGATTAAATTAAGTAAGACCTCAATAGATTCTCGCCTTCTGTTTTTAATGGTGAAATTACATACGGGCAATTCTCTTCAGGTCCATTGCACTAATTCCAGTGGTTTAACCCCTAAAGTTCAGGTCGAGTCAGGTGTCAGACAGGGATGTATATTGGCCCCGGTACTGTTTAATCTTTTTCTGAATGACGTAATCTTTAATTTTAAAATTCTGGTGATATTCATGCTCTGATAGTTTGGGGTAGGTCCATTCCTGCCCTTTTGTATGCAGATGATGCCGTCCTGGTCTCCCTCTCAATCGTGGGTTTGCACCGGGTGATGGATCAATTCGGAGTCAACTGCCGTAATGAGGCTCTTTCCATTAATTATGAAAAGACTACGGTGATGGTTCTGGGGAATCCCAGGTGCCACAAGGATCATCATTTGTTTATGGGGGGATCTTAGTTGAGCAGGTGTCCTACAAATATCTGGGGGTGATTTTTTCTGCCTCAGGCTCTTCGACGGCTCATTTTGTGGCTGTAAGGGCCCAGGCAAGGTGTACAATAGCAGCAATAGTGGGGGTTTTTCTGGGCCCGGGTGGCAATCTGGTACAACCTGCCTTTCGATTATTTAGGGCTAAGGTGATTTCCCAGATTATGTATGCCTTTCCATTCTGAGGCATTGCCTTTGTGCACAAACTAGAAGTGATTCAAATGGCTTCTTGTGGACAGTATTGGGTCTTTGCAGGGGTACACCTCAGGTGTTATTAAGAGCTAAATCTTCTTGTCACACGCATATCGCCTTGTCACACGCATATCATCACAAGCATATTGCCCTGCGCGCCATGCTTAGATTTTGGCTCCGGATTATTCTGTTACCTGTGCAGGATAGGTCCCTGCTCTCATTAGCAGTGACTCATAATTTATTGAGTTCATGGGATTCTGAACTGGGAACCAAAATCCAAAAGCTGGGGTTTTCACGTGACTTTCTGCTGGAGGCAGGTTTCAACGTAGCCAAAGCTCTTATATGTAAGAGGTTAGCGGATCAAGAGATCCAGCTTGAGGACCTTATAGGTGCCCAGAGAGTAGCCCCAGCTTACTTTCCCCCGATTTTTCTAATCCTGAAAACCAATTATCTAACTTCTTGGACGGATGCTCAATCTAGACAGGCCTTTTCCTGCCTTAGATGCGGTGCTTTTTCATCAAATATCCTTGAGGGTCGTTATGTGGGTATCCCTAGAGAACATCGTTATCCGGGTGTTTCCGGGAGTCTGATTCATTAGCTTATATTTTTTTCCGTTGTCCTTCTCTGACTGACTTAAGGGGAAAACTGCAGGGTTTTCTCCCTTTTCAGTTGTCTGCCAACAACCCCTCTACCATTTTAAGACTGTTACTTAACCCAGTAGACTCCTTGGTGTCCCGACAAGTAGCATACTTTGGTCTGGCAGTGGCCCATAGACAGAAATCTCTTACCTTCCCTAGGGGGCTAGATTAAGATTAATTGCAATTTTTGCCTGAGTGCTCTGTTGGTTAAGTTTCTGGGTGGTGTGGGGAATTGGACTGTTTATAAATTATTTGAGTTCAATTATCTGTTAATTTTGGTGCCTCTTTGTAAGAATGATCCAGCTATAGGTGTTTTGCTTTGTTTTTATTTGTAATAGCCTACAGCTTCACAAAATAAAATTTACTTACTTACTTACTTACTTCTTCCCGTAACACACACACTACCTAATGCCTGTAATCTGTTTTTCTGGTTCATGTGGTGGTTGCTGGAAAGGCCATTCTGGAAGGAAAACAGCACGTGCAGTGACCCAAGAACTTATGTGCCTGTTGGCGTGTCAAGTGGTAATTTCTATTTTTTACATAACAAGGAACTGGAGGCTGGCTAAACAAGTGCTAGATCTCTCGGTCCTGGGATTTTGGGGGTCCTTGACAGTCTCAGTTGATTCTTGTATGTACTAATCACATATTGCTGTTATTGGTTCCCCCTTGAATTTTCTTGCGGACAACTATGTAAGGACCTTGACTCTGCTTTAAGTATGGATCTATTGCACTTATGGAATTGGTAGCTTCCTTCCTGATGGGTACATTGTCTTATTTTTGGTTTTAGATGTTGTTAGTTGTGTTTGTTACTTACATAGTACTGTTTGTAATTACTTGCTATTGTTATCAAGTGGTGTCTATTTTATATTTTATCTCTTATTTATTATATTGTCATACTTATTTTACTCTGGCTAGGGTGAAAGCTGAATGCCAATAAACTTGAAACTTGAAAACATAACAAGAAAATACTGTTGGAGGAGGATTGTGGGCACAGTGGATAGGGGTTGGAGAAATAAGGCCAAGAAAACCCAGGACTTGGGTGGAAAGAGACACTCTAGTACAGATGCAGAGGAGATATCTGTTCAACCTTTGTGAGATGGCACTGCAGTTCTGGCTATTGAGGGATATTATGTACTTTTGTCTATATCATTGGGCATTTTTACACACACCTTAAAGTTCTGGATTTTTAAATCTTCTGGGTTTACAAGTCCACAAGTAAGTTCTGGATGCATTTTTCACACACACACACTTCCCTGAAGCAGTTCCTTTATGCATTCTTCATACAAAAACACTGCCTTGAGGCATCCTAAAGTAGCTGCAGCGGTAGACAAGAGGGGCTGGCATGGAAACCAAGTGACCACAGCTGCCTGGAGCAAAGCAGTTTACCAGGAGTACTTTTTACACACAAAAGTTCTGGGAGACGTTCTAGGCAGAAGTTCAAAGAGCTGGATGTTTAAGATCTGGGTGAGTGATTTAGACACACAGAATATTCAGGATGTAACAACAAACATGCAGGAGAAAAAACACCCAATGTCAGTCACATAGCTCTGTCTTTGGGTAATTTCAGATGTTACAAAAATGCCTTTCACCACAGTGGATCACAGTAGAACCCCTGTGGTGGCAGCATTCCCGTGAATGTCTGTTTGACCCCCGCCAAATGTTCACCACAGTGACTCTCTGGCAGGGGGTCAAACCTAACCATGGTTCTGGACCTCTGGCCAGCTGGAGGTCGAGAACTGTGGTTAGCTTGGCCACAATCTGGAAAGGGGCAAAAGTAACATCAGTTACCTTGACCCAGTCCAGAATCATGCCCCGAACCATGGTACAGGATTGGGTGCAGTTGTCTCATTGGTTGCTACATCTGCCCATCTCCTCGTGGGTGGGAGGCCAAGGGAGCATTGGGGGTGGGGCTGTGCAGCCGCACATTGAGTCGCCCAGACCCGTCCCCTCCCTGATTCCCCACAGTGATGGAGCTGGCACATCTGAAGGCCAGCCAGCTTCATCATGGACCAGGATCTAGGACCAATTCCAGTCCGGGGTTCAGCATATTGAGCCTCGGGGGCCATCACATCTGAAAATACCCTTCGTCACAAATGGAGGTTGGCGTGATTTTGTCAGACATGAGAATGGAGCTCACATTGTCAAAATGGTCATCACGTGTCACTGGCCATATCAGAAATGGGACTGGATCATTGTGCATTAACAGGTATCAGAAGACCCCAACTATATCAGAAATGGAACTCAGCATTCTTGAAAGATGTGATAAATGGGGAAAGACATTCGTAATTTTTAAAACTAAATTGAGAACTTTATCTGCTTGAAATCAACAGCAAAATTCTTCTGGAGGAGTTTTTTAAACAGCACAGAACCACCCTGCTCCTACTTGTATTAGTCACAGCTGGGCCAGAAGGATCATAAAGTCTTCCAAGATGGCTTCCAGACTCACTTCCTCTAGATAAAACTGGAGAAAGACTTATTTCCTACCTGAGCTCAGGAAGAAGAAAAAAAAGAATAGGATATTTATTTATTTATTTCCTTATATTTATATGCCGTCCCCCATGCCTACCGGCATCTCGGGGCAGCTTCCAACATAACACAAAACAATTTGTTAACATAAAAAATCTACAATATCCTAATTAAAACAAATTTTAAACTCCCCCCACAGAAATTAACCCACCCCCCCACCCTCCCCTCTGAAGACCTGGGCAAACAGCCAAGTCTTACAGATACGTCGAAAGGCCAACAGGCCCGGGGCCAGGAGGGCCTCCTCTGGGAGGAGTTCCACAACCGTGGCCCGGCCACCGAGAACGCCCTCTCCATTGTGGGCCTCCATCTTACACGGGGGACCTCCAGAAAGGCGCCCCTGCTGGACTGAAGGGATCGCTCTGAGGCACAGAGGGCGAGGTGGTCCCCGAGATATGAGGACCCCAGACTGTGCAGGGCTTTGTATATCAATACTAAAACCTTGAATCTGACTCAGTACGCTATAGGCAGTCAGTGCAGAGCGCGGAGCACTGGTGTTATGTGCTCACGCCGCCCTGTCCCCATCAGGAAATGGGCTGCTGCATTCTGCACTAGCTGCAGCCACCGAACCAGAAACAAGGGAAGCCCCACGTAGAGCGTGTTGCAGTAGTCTAGTCACGAGGTGATGAAGGCATGGATGAGAGTGGCCAGATCGGGCCCGGAGAGGTACGGTCGAAGTCCCTGTACCAGATACAGCTGACGAAAGGCGACTTTAGCCACCGCCTCCACCTGCCAATCCAGATGGAGGCCCGAATCCAAAACCAACCCCAGACTTCGAACCTGAAGAGCAACAGGAGGGTGAACCCCCCCTATCAGGGGGGCCAGCACCTCCCCCGCCCTTCCCACCACCATCACCTTCATCTTATCGGGATTGAGCTTCAGTCTGCTCTGCCACATCCAATCCGCCATGGCCTCCAAACATTGGGAGAGTAACGAGACAGCAGGACCTGGGTCAGTTGAAAATGAGAGGTAATCAAATTAGACTTTTCCTATGACTTCAAGATCCTATTCCCCCCCCCCCCCTTTAATTATCACAGATGGAACTGACATCCTGCATCAAGTTAATTTCATCCTGGTACAGTTTGAATCAATTTCCAACTGACACTACATTATGTTGTGTAGTACCTACACTTGGCCTGACAATGCTATGCTCTAAAAAAAGGGCTGGATGAGATGTACATGATTTGTGCCCTTTTAAGTGACATGCTTTTGTGCTATTAATGAATGCTCTGCAGTTGTTTGTGTTTAGCCATCAGATTCAGCAAGGACAAACAGCCAGATACTTCAAACAGGCAAAGATAATGAGCTGGTATATTTATCATGACCTTCAAGGATATAGTGACTCCCTCCAACCCACCTCAGCTGTAAATGGCAGCTGCCAAGTTAAAGGCAGTCATTTCATTCCATTACATATCACAGATAACAAAAAATGGTGTGCCTTACCCATGGCCATCCCAATGGCTCATTTGACCTTTGACTTTCAGGTGGATGCTTATCATTAAGTCACATGTCTGAGGGTTTAACATACAAGAAAAGTCTTCATTTGATCAAATGGAAGGCAGGTAAATGAGATAGTGAGCCCTGGCTACTTGATCTAGGTCACATAGGAAATCTTTGGCAGAGCAAGGAAATGAACCAATCCTTGTTTTACTGGCCTCTTTCATCCTCATACGTATGAACTATGTCAGGATGGGCTCTCCTAAACCTTGTGCTGGGGACACAATAAGTGAGATATTTTCAATACAGTTCCTTTTATCCCCCTGCAGTACCTGTCAGGGGAGATGAGGATGAGGAAACCCCTGCTACAGTTCAGATTTTTCACTGGTATTATTTTATTAAAAGTATGTTCAAGCTTTTGCAATGACAAATCTCATTTATAAAATGGTCTGTGCTTTGTATACATGGAGACAATTGAAGAAAAAAAAAAAGTAATAACTTTTGATACCAGCCGACAGGAGCTTATTTCATAAGCATTACAAATGGATGTTTGTGAAAAAAAATAAAGCAAGCCCCGCGTACCTGGAGAGAAAAGAAGATGTGTCCAGCTGGCAAGAAAAGCAAAATCTAATTGCCAAAGGGCTCAGATAGATTTTTATTTTTCTCATCAATTAAAAGAAATTATTTGCTGCTGTGACCTCCACTAAATAAAGCTTGCCAAAAAGAAGACCAACGATTTCCTGGCAGGAGATAATCAGCAAATGTATTAATTTCATAATCAGCGGCTAGAAAAAGACAAATTGATTTATTGACTATATACATGCAGGCTAGGCCTCTCAGCTCGCACATTATAGCTATATAAAGAATTAGTTATTCTTGGGATATTTTGTACTCAAGGTTAATCCTCCCTTCCCCCAAAAAAAGAATATTTGTACTAATTAGGTTGCAGTTTTGGAAAAATAAAGGAATATTTTTTCTGCCTCATCACCTTTATTTCTGTCTGCATAAAAAGGTAATTTCTTAAAATGGAAATTACGCTCATCTATTTTTATTACCATTGTCTTCTATTGGAGAAAGAAAGGAGGAGACACCTTCAAATTCATGTTAATCAGAAATCAAATGTACCTTTTTAATACATTATACTCAAAATGGATGCGGTCAAGCCAACTGAAGCTCAATCGCAACAAGACAGAAGTGATGCTGGTGGGGGGGGGACCGGTGATCTGTGAGAGGGGGAACACTCCTGTTATTGGGGGTGTTTGCCCTCTATTGGTTCCATCTGTGCAGAGCCTAGGGGTGCTCCTGTATTTTCAGCTGCTTCTGGATTCCCAGGTGTCAGCTAGTCAGGGACACCTTTCACCAATTACACCTGAGGAGAAGACTCCGCCCATATGTCTCAGACTCCGATCTGGCCACCATCATCAATGCATTCATCACCTTGAGACTGGACTATTGCAATACACTCTATGTGGGGCTGCCCATGGAGACAGTTCAGAAGCTGCAGCTGGTGCAAAATGTGGTGGCCCATCTGCTTACTTGGATAGACCACAAGGAGCACATTCAACCAGTGCTCTGAGCATTGCAGTGGCTGCCTATTGTCTACCGAGCCTTATTAAAGGTGCTGATTTTAATCTTTAAAGCCCTAAACGACCTGAGCTTTGCTTACCTGAAGGATCGCCTCGCCCCCTGGAACCCTGAGCAGCCCCTGCAGTTGTCAGTGCGTCTAAACAGACTGGAGAGTGTTCTCGGTGGCCTTGCCATCATTATGGAATGCCCTCCTGCTGGAGGTTCATCTCAGCCTGAATCTCCTTGCCTTCTGACAAAGTTGTAAGACCTGTTTTTTTGGTCAGGCATTTGGAGGGGATAGAGGGTAGGACGGGGTAGGGGGAATACTTTTTTACACCGATTTGGGTTGTATTTTTATGTGTTACAGTTATTGTGTTTTATATGTATTTTTTGTATATTTATATTTGTATTTTATATTTACAATGTGTTTTGTTTTATTAATATATTTATGTTAGCTTCCCCGAGTTGCCTGTGAGCAAGAGGGGCAGGGTAAAAATTCAAGAAAATAAATAAATAAAAATAAATAAAATGGAAGAGTGTTTGGTTTGCATAGATAGCATAGCTGATATATTGTTCAAGAGTATTTTTTTGCATTTTTGCACTCTGAAAATTCAAATAATATTCAAGGCAAAGGCAGGAATTCACATATCCATTTTTTAAAAAGTATTCCATTTAGATTTTGAGATTTCAGTTTTTTAGTTATTTGAATTTTTGATCATTTGGGTATTTTGACTGTGTCATTTTCAACAATTACACAGGCTTAATACTGCTAGTATTGTCAAAATGACATAACTAAAATACTGAATTGATTAAAAAAGCAAATCCAAACAAACTGAAAAACTAGAGAGGGTGTGGAGGAGAAAAAATAGATACATGAGAGAATGGAAACAGGTACCAGTTATTATCTGATTTGCCATCTATGGCCTTTTTTACACAGACGGTGCAACAGCGCCAATGGGTGGAGATGGGTGTGGATGGGTGGGTGAACACACCAAGTGAACACCCGGTGGTGCCAAGCAGGGAGACATTTACATGGACAGCGCCGCGGGGGGGTTGTGGGAAGGAAAGAGGAGGGGCCGGCAAACACCCAGCAGCCAAACACCCATCCTGGGAAGCACCCAGCAAACACCCATGCAAATACATGGACAGTCGGGACCGGTGGGGAAGCCACGCCCGGCACAGCAATGGCACAATATGGCAGACTGAGAGCAAATGAAGCCACGTAATGCAGCCCCAGCCCCGAGCCGCCAGGTCCCGCGTGGATGGGGCAGGAGGGAAGTGGCATGACAGCCATTACAAAGGAGCCAGATCCACACAGCCCCAGCAGAGAGCCCGGACAGCCCGGCGCCAGCCCCCCACCCCACCCCAGCAGAGCGGCCCACACACAGCAGGCAACAGAAGCACACAGGGACGGGCCCACAGGGGGCCGGGGGGGAAGGCACCCACACAACACAAGCAGCCCCACAACACCCCCCAGAGAGGCACCCGCGCAAGGGGAGAGGTCAATGCAGAGCATAACAGGGACACACTGGGAAGGAACACAAACACCTTTAATGAATAGGGGACCCAGCAACAGGGGGCAACAACAACAGGCCAGGGAGGGGGATGGGGCAACAGAAGGGGGGGCAGCACCAGCAGTGGCAGGCCCGGGACAGCACCCAGTCAATAGGGCCAGTGACCCCGCACCCGGTGCCAGCGCTTGGCCTGCACGTGGTCCAGCAGGTGCATCCACTCCAGGATGTGCAGGAGGAGCTCCAGCAACTCCCCCTGCTCCCGGGTCTGCTCCACGATCATGGCTTGCACTGAATGGGACAGAGGGAGAAGAGGCAGCATTCAGAGCCGGCCCTGGGCACCAAGGAACAGAAACCCCCACGGAGGGACACAGGCACAGGGCCCAGCAAACAGGCAGCACATTCACGGATGCCATTGAACAGCTGGCCTGCTGCCCGCAAGTCCCACACTGCCCGCTCCAGCTGCTTCACCATCTCCCCCAGGCGCATGATCGCCAGCAGCACGACAACAGTAGCTGCAAGACAGAAGGGACAGGGCAATGGGGTACGCCCACACCAATGGGCCCTGGGAGGTCTGGGGGCAGCCAGAACACCAGGGGTACACCCCACACACTGACAGCTACCACCCGGAAGACCACCCAGACACCTGTACAACCCCTACTTATGCACTGCCACCCAGCGCCCATGCTGCCACCGGCCATCCATTGCAACCACCACAGATGGCCCGCACCAACAGGGGGTGACAGCAGAGGGGAGCAGAAGGGAGGGACAGGGCCACACCAATGCACAGGCGAGTCCAGGGGCTGCCCAGCTGACTGCCCAATGCCCATACCACCCCAAGAGCCAGCCCAGGCAGGAGCACCCAGCAGAGAAACCTCCAGGGGAACACACACCACACAACCAGCGCCCACCCCACAGGCCCAGATCCCACCAGTATACACCAAGCACACACTCTGCACACAACCACACAGATGGGGGCAAGAGGGCTTCCAAGGGGTCGGGGCACCCAGACGCCACATCACCAAGGGAAGCAAGGCAGGACAGACCATCATAGAACAGCATTGTATTGGCGCCGGGGAAACGGGGTCACCCAAGCACAGAGAGACAGAGAAGGGGATGCAGGTGGACCCACGGCCAGGCAAGAAAAGTACAACAGGAGGGCACAGGAGCGAGGGCACCAGGGCAGCACCAGTGGGAAGGAGCAGCGGTCTCCCAGAGGGGGTGATGGGGTCCAGGGAACCAGGCATCAGCCAGCAGTGATGCTGATGGCAGTGCCCAGCCCTATCAGAGGCATGGGGTATGGGGCACTAGGCAATGCACCATCCAGGGCAACGGGGTGGCTGCGAGCAGGTGGTTGTGAAGGGCTGCTCATGGATGGTCCGGCGAGCGCTCCTGGGGTGGCGACCCCAGTGTTAGACCCTCCCAGGCAAACAGGCCCCTCCAGAAGCCTTGGGACCACACATGAGCATCCACCAGGAAGTGGGGTGGATACTCATATGCATGAGGGCCACCAACCGCAAAGCTGGAAGGTCCCTCAGTGATTGAAGGGTGGTGAGCTCCACAGCGGTGGGGTCCCCGGTACGGAGTGGGCCACCAACTGCGGAGGACAGCAAACCCTGGTCCCAAAGGACGGTCCCCACATCTAAGGGTGAGTGTGGGATGCCGCAGATATGCAGGAGGCTGCCGGAGTACAGGGCAGCAACAGGGGGACCCGGACCTTCTGTGAGATCCTGATGGATATCACCTTTATGCTGATGACACTCAATTCTATTTCTCCACCCCCCCTCTCTCCCCTTCTGTCCAAGCTCGCCTCATCAACTGTCTCTCTGATTTCTCCGCCTGAATGTCCCAACGTCAGCTCAAGCTCAACATGGCTAAGACTGAGCTCCTTATCTTTCCTCCCTACCCTTCCCTGTCCATCCTTATTGATGGGCCACCATATAGCTTGGGCTTCGTCTTCAACATTCACCTTTCCTTTAAACCTTACATCGACTCTGTTGCCAAGTTCTGTCGCTTCGCCCTCCACAACATTGCTCAGATTTGCCCCTTTCTCTCGGTCTTCTCAGGCAAAAACCTTGTTCACACCATGGTCATCTCTCGCCTTGACTACTTCAACCTCCTCCTTACTGGCCTCCCCAGCTCCCACCTTTCCCCCCTTATCTCCATCCAAAACTCCGCTGCTAGGGTCATCCACTCAGCCCGTTGCTTCTACCATGTACAGTCTCTCCTCTCCTCGCTTCACTGGCTCCCCATTCCCAAATGCATCCTTCACAAACTCCTGGTATTCATTTACAAATCCCTTCACAACCTGGCTCCCCCTTACCTCTCTGTCCTAGTCTCCTTACACACTCCTGCATGCACTCTCCACTCCTCTTCTGCCATCTCTCACTCTCCCTCATCTCCCCTGCTCCCCTAACCACCTTCGTCCCTTCTCCTTTGCTTCCCCCTCCCTCCCTGCCCACATTCGCCTTGCCCTCTCTCTCCACACCTTCATATCGTTCCTCAAAACCCACCTCTCCCTCGCTGCCTTTCTCGACACCTGTTAGAATTTTCCTTTCAATATTTAGTCTGCCCTCCCCGCAGATTCCTGCCTATCTGCAACCAAGCCAAGTACGTGCACCTGAAACTGCATCCACTTGAATGCTATTTATCCCTTGTCTCTCCCTATGTCCCCTCTCCTTGTCTCTCCCTCCGTGTCTATTAGATTGTAAGCCATAGGGAGGGACCACGTCTATCTTACTGTTCTATAAAGTGCCAGGTACACAGCTGGTGCTATACAAATGATGATGATGATGGTGATGATTGATGATTGATGATATTCTTTTAAACTGAAGACCCAGGAAGGGGACCAGTGTGGCATGGAGCACTCTGTGTGTGTGTGGAGGGGGTGGTTGGGATTCCCTAGATCGTAAGTACACCCCTGCCCTACTCCTGCCCCTGCCCTACTCCTTCCCCCACCCCCCCAGGCAGTGATGCCGGGCAGGCAGAGGTACTCAGGGGGCTTGTCTTTTACTCTTTCTCACCTTCGGTCCCCATGTCTGCCCCTCCACCTGCAGCCCCCGCCTCCACCCAGCCCCCTCAAATTCTGACCACCTCTCGATGAAAAGAGGGGGGTTTCTCAGCTCGGCTCAAGGTGAAACCGGAAACCTCTCCTCAAGGGACTGTGGGTAGCCAGCAGACCTTCCCCCTGCTCACCTCTTGTACCCCCCATCCCTCTTGTCTGCCCCCCCACCTGACCCACAGCCTTGTTAATCTCGCCCCATTGTCTGTGAGAATGGGAGAATTTCTCAGCTTATTTAGGGAATGATATGGGGGAAAACTCTTTATCTTTGAGAACCAGTGAGATCCGAGATGTGAGTTTCAGCCCTAATTTAAATAAAAGATACAGGAAGAGTCAAGGACTGATGAAAAGTGAAAAGAAGAGAGATGAAGATGTGGTTTGCTGGTTTGTCTCTTTTAGAAGAAGCAAGGAACTCATGAGTATTTTCTCATCCTCTTTAAACCAAAACCTTTAATCATGAAATAGTTCAATATGCTGTAATTAGAGGTTTTCCTTCAAACTAAACACCATGTATGAATGGTTTTGCTATACGCAATTATGTCCTTTGAAATTTCAGATGCCAAACATTTGTAAAGCATTGTACAAAAAGTAGCTTAAATTTCACTTAGGCTACACTTACCTTTTACTTCTACTGATTTATGCTTTATTATTTAAAAGAAAATGGAATTTTTAAAAATGTGGATAACCCACAATTCATATACATGTATCAACTTATTAAATTACACTGTGCAAAATGAGAATTGCTTAGATCTTGCTTGAAGTGCAAATCTACCATGTGTTTATTTCAAATTCAGGAGGGGGGATACTACCCACATTATATCTTGGGGTAAAACAGAATTTCATCCTGTCATTAAATACTATTCTGAAGTCAATTTCCTTCCAAATTTCTGACTATGCACTAGTTTAAATCAGAGACTGCCATACTGTGGTTGTGACACAAAATAAAGTTAAACCATCTGTGGATGGGATTGTGACTCCTATGACATAGAACAGGGATAGGGAAACCTCAGGCCTGAGAGCCAAATGCGGCCCATAGCAGGGTTTTATGTGATCCCATTCCAGTTCCTGAATCTGGCTCCTGGATCCAGTTTCTACCCTCAAGCACTGAAAAAAATGAGCTTAGGGTAAGGGAAAAGAGATGAGAGCATGTTCTCAAGGATAGAGAGAAGATCCAGGGCACAGATCCATGATCTCAAACCTCCATTTCTTGAGCATGCCCCATACACCCTTCACCCCAAACTTCTATGTGGTCCTCAGAGCTTGTACTACTTTCTAAAGTCACCCCTGTGAGGGAAAAGATTCCCCACCCCTGATATAGGATATACTTTCATGCCTTTGTTGACATCTGGAGACACAAATTTATATTTAAGTTTCAGAATGGGGTTACATAGGAAATATTTTGGAAACCACTTGTTTAAATGACACATCTGACATGCAGTTCCATCTTCATAGCGCTCCACCTGTGCAGACCTCAGTTGAAAAGAACAGGGCTTAAGCCAGTGGAGTGCTATGAAGTTTGGGCTCTCGCCTCTCAAATTTACTTGGGTTCGGTTCCTCATCAGCTGCAAATGAGTGAAGTTCTGCTAAAGCCAATGGATCTACACTAATCTCCATACTCCATCAGTTGATGATGTGATGCCGAAGAAAGTATGCAACTTCCAAAGGTATATTCTGATAATATCTAGTGGCGGGAGTAATTTAAGATAGCAGGGAGGATTAATGGAACTTTGAACTTGCTAGAGAAGCCGATAGGCCAAAACCTTTTATTCTACAAGCATGATCATGTAAGTACTCATCTCCCAAGGTTGGATCCACTATAGTAATGACTGTATGACCACACAGAACCCTATGGGTTGGGGGGGGGCGGAGAGTTCCACAAAACATGGGGTCAATTAATAAACTTGAAATGAGAATGTGTGAGAGACACTGGTGTAAATGATGGGTGCACAGAGCCTTGAATATTGGGAGACCTGCCCTATGGAGAGCCCATGGTGCTTCATGGGAGAACTCCACCACATGAGAACCATGAGTAAATGAAAATAATATCATATGCATAACATGTGAATCCACAAGTCTGCCAACACAGGAAGACCCAGCCCCGGAAAGGGATGTTAAATTTAATTGATTCATTACAAAAATGTTACCTTTTTTTCTAATGAGTGAGTCATGGGCTGAAAAGAGACATGATGCTAACTACACTTTAACTCAGCTTTAACATTTCTTATGCATGTTGCAGGGCTGTATTGGTGCCCTATAGAGCCCTGCAACATGCATAAGAAATGTTAAAGTGGAGTTGCAAAAAATAATCCCCACATCTGGGGTTACAACTGCCAGTCATAATAAATCAATATTAATACTACAATAATACAAAAATAATCCCCCAACCAGGGGATAATATATACATAATAAAATATTTACTTACACAATAAAAGAAACACAATAAAAGAAACATCATAAAATACTTCTAAAACTTTAAACTGGTATACCAGGCTTCCAGGTCACAGTCACTAGCCCAACTATCTCAGGCCCAATAAGCTAAATGAAACGCTTGCCGACCTATTTAGATACAACTTAACTTTTGTACCTTTAGTTTCAATCTAGCCAAAATACTGAGGTACTGAGACACGCTTCCTGTTATGACCTTTGAACGATCACCCAGCAATAAGTAAACATAAAACTCCGGTGGTCTGCCTGGGCACTGGGCATTCAAGGGGTCTATGAACTTTTCCCGAGCTCGAAGAAAAAAAGGACATTTCAAAAGAATATGGATTAATCAGTCCACCTTCCCCAGCAAGCAACTACAATACCGCTAAGCTAAAGGCGTTCCATTATATCTACTGGCAGATATGTGGGAGAACTAGGGATGTGCGAACGCGATTCAGATGTTCGGGGTTCGGCCTGAACTCAGCCGAATGCCCGAAGCCCCAAACAGTTTGACCACATTTGGATGAGTTCATGTGGCATTCGGGCAGGAAAAAACCTGGCTGGCAGACCCAGGGAGAGGGGGGTCAGCTGAGGAGAGGTGGAGAGGCTTGGACTAGCAGCCAGCCTGCCCAACCACCATCCCTCTTTTCCTCAGACCACTAGCTTGGCAGTCTGTGATTGGTCACAAGCTAGGCTTCACAGAGTCAATGGGACTTGTTGTAAGGTGGGCGCAGCAAGTAACAAAAGTCATTGCCCTCCCCCCTTTCCATATCATTCTGAGCTAGTCACGAATCCTGTCAGCAGGCGTTTTCAGAACTCTCCCTCTGCCAGCAGTTTGTATTCCTCCCAAACCATTGCCATCCTCCTCCTATTTCACCCATTTCGACACATTCACCTCCATAGTTTCATTTCTTTAGATTAGATTAGACAGATTTAGATGTTGTTTTTATTTTTTACCCTTCCCAGTGTTCTTTCTCCCTCCTCTCCATTGAATCCTTCCCTCCTCCCTATATATATTCCATCCCTTCCCCTGTTTTTGGATTTATTTAAGTTTGGGGTTCAGCCTGAACTCAGGGTGTTCAGCCCATTCGTGAACACCCCAAATCTGAACCGACCCCCGCCCGAACTGACCAAACAAAGTTTGGGTTCCGAACGATTTTGGGAGGGGGTGGGGGAGCAGGGAGGAACCCAGTTTTCCCTCCACCCTCCAGGCAGCACGGGTGGAAGGTGCACTGGGGAGCACCTCCCCCCACCCTACTCAGCCTTGGAATTTATTTTTTTTAACCCACCCCACCCCAGGGATCTCCCTACCTGGTGGTGTTGAGGTCCAGTCCTGGGTCCGGCGGCAGCAGCAGCGGTGGCAGTGGTGGTGGGCCTAGTGGTGGCAGTGCTCCAGAGTGCTTCAGGTCACTACTAGGTCTTCCAGGTCAAACTGTAAGGCCTAATAGTGGCCTGAAGTGCTCCAAAATGCCGCCGCCACCAGACCCACTGGACTCGCCATCGCTGCCGCCACCGCTGCCAGATCCAGACCCCAACCTGCCTGGTGGTGCCAGGGCCCTGGTCCTGGGTCCGGCAGTGGCAGCGGTGGCGGGTCCGGTGGCGGCAGGCTCTGGAGTGCTTCAAGTCACTCCTAGGGCTTCCGGTTTGACGTGGAAGATCTAGTAGAGGCTTGAAGCGCTCCGGAGTGCCGCCGCTGCTGGACCTGCCACTGCTGCCACCGCCGGACCCAGGGCCAGAACCCTGGCACCACCAGTAGGGAGATCCCTGGGGTGGGGGGTTAGGAAAAAAATTTCAGGCTTGGCGGGGGGGGAGTTGCTCCCCAGTGCCCCTTCCACCTGCATAGCCTGGAGGGGGGAAGGGGAGGGGAAACTACCCCCCGCCCGAACAGGTTCTCCCCCCCGAACAGGCCGAACTGAACAGTTTTGGGTTCGGCTGACCCCCGAACGAGCCAAACCCCGAACCCCCGGGGGTTCACACATCCCTAATATATAGATAGATATTAGATAGTTACTATAGATAGATAGTTGTAGGAGTTATCTTAGTTATAGACATAGATAGAGATAGCGTGTAGTGATTCAGTTTTAATATTTTATAGTGTGTTTGTAGGACTAGACCTTTGTTTATATTAGATAATATTCCATTTAGTTCCATAGGTTTTAGAATAGTTAATAGCGGTTAGAGTAAGTGTAGATATATATAATATTAGATTACAAATTTGAATAAAAAATAAAAAAAATATAAAATCTTCCTGTGCATTATTTAGGTGGGAGAAATGGAGTAGGGAAGCAGGAGAGGCCGGTCTTCTGCCCATAAGGCAGGCAATAGGGCATGTGGCAGAGGTGTCAGGGGCCGCAATTAGCTGCAGCCCAAGCCCATCACCACACCTCAAGCTACACAGGCCTGATTTTGGCATACAAGCTTCAGAGGCTCCCAGCAGCAGCACTATGGGTGTGGTTCACCTCCTGCCAGCATTGTCCACTGCCATGAATGGCACTGTAAGGCCTACTGTCCAGGAGGCTGAGGCTATTTCTGCTGCGGCTGCAGGAGCAGGTGCAGGTTCTTCGTGGTCAGATGTTGATCATGGGCCACCGATGTCCCCAAGTATTGATGTGATCTCCAGCAGTCCTGGGCTGGTGGATCCCACCCCAGATGCTAGAGGTAGGGCCCGATCCCTGGGCAATGGCAGCAGGGAGAGGAGCAGCAGCAGATATAGGGAGCACAGGGAGAGTGGCAGTAGCATGGGCAGTTACTCAGCCTCAGGGTCCCAGTATTCCCCTTCGTGGGACCTATGTCAGATTGGGGACAGCGAGGCAGACACTAGTCCTGTGGAGGAGATGTCTGGTGCTGAGATGATGGCTGTCCCTCCAAGAGCTGTGTCAACACCATGTTCTGGCCCTCCCATCACCGCTGTCAGCGGTGCGTTACCTGGTGCGGGCCAGAAGGAAGGAGTGGGCAAAAAATCCTACATATGGGAGCACTTTAAGTTGGTGCAGGTGGATGATCTCAGGCAGGTGCAGTGCACTTTGTGCCAGAAGGTGGTGAAGCATGGGCAGGTGCTCACCAACCTTGGCACAACTGCCATGGCAAGGGACCTGAAGGCATGCTACAGCGCTGTGCTGCTAAGCGGGCAGACAGGGACAGTGGACGCCAGCAGGTTCCCAACTGCAGCAGCCAGTCACCTGCCTTCATTAGCGGGCAAGCTTCCTCGAGCAGCTACCTCGAGCAGCAGGAGCACCGGTATTGCTGCTAGCTGGAAGCAGCAGCAGCAGTAGCAGCGCACCATGGAGGAGCTGGGGTGGGGGCACTTGCCAAGTCCATCGGCAGCTGCAGGATGTGGAGCATGGCATGGCTCTTAACTTAAAGCCACGTGCATGTTGGGGGAAATGATTGTGCTCAATAGGCAGCCCTTCTTGGTGGTCAGGGACATGGGGTTTAGGCGACTGATTGGCTTCCTGACACCCCCAGTTTACGATGCCTTTGCGCACCACCCTGAGTCAGCAGGTGGTGCCAGCCTGTACTGGGCTTTAAATGATCGGGTGAGGAAGCAGCTGGGAGGCGCTGGGGGTGCCACCGTCCACTTCACCACCAATCTGTAGTTGAGCAGGAATACACAACACTCCTGCCTTTCAGCAACTGTGCACTGGTGGCAGGACGTGGAGGTAGCATTTGGGACTGGCAGGAGTGGTCCCAAGCAGAGTATAGGTGGGCCCTGCTTCAGACAGAAGTAATGGATGGCCCCCACACCTCTCGGAACATCGAGGCAGCCCTGACCACTATGATGAGGGAGTGGGTCATGCCAGGTGCGCCCTTCACCAAGGGTTCCGTGTTGACGGACAATGAAGCAAACATATTGATGGCAGTCTACAAGGGGGGCTTCACCACAATCCCGTGCACTGCACATACCCTTCGCCTGGTAAGCAGGGATGCTCTGGAGTTGGGGGGAAGGGGATTGGGGCAGGCACCCTTAGCTCCCTGATCGAGCCGGGAAGGAAGCTGGCCAATTTCTTTAACCAGAGTGTGAAGGGCAGTAACCTCCTCCAGGTGAAGCAGGCTGAGCAAGACTCCCCAGTGCACCAGCTGGTTCAGCATGTGTCCACCAGGTGGAATTCTATGTTCCTGATGCTCGAGTGACTTCTCCAGCAGAAAGCCGCCTTGCATCAAGTTCAACTGGTGACAGACAGCGGGGCACCTCCAGGGTACAATGGGACTAAATGGGAGATCCTGGCTCACACGGTCTTCATTCTGAGACCATTCCTGGTCATCTTGAAGACCATCAGCTCCTCCACATCCACCATCAACGAGGTGACTTCTCTGGTCCAGAGTCTCCTCAGGAGGCTGGAGGAAATTCTCCAAGGGAGGGATTGTGGCCCTCAGGGCAAAAAGCTGGTGGCTGAGGCAGTTGCCCTGATGCAGCAGCTAAAGGCAGGGCTGAAGGCGCGGTTTGATGAGCTCCTGCAGCGGGAGGAATATGTTTTTGCATCCATGCTGGACTCCAGGGTCAAGGGCATCATGGCACGCCAGACACAACTCTATGGGCTGGTGGAGAGGGTCTGGCAGGCAGAGCAGGCCTTGAGAGTTGGCAGAAGCAGAAGCAGGACGTCCCTGGGGGTGGTGAGAATGGGAGCAGCCACCCCATTCAGCCGGCAGGGTCTATCGCTGCCCCCAGCCCTAGAAGTAGTAGCACCAGCAGCAGGCTGAGCAGCAGCAGCATCCCTATTGTGAGCAGCAGCAACATCCTTATTGCAAGCAGCAGCAGCTCGTATGTGAAGATGACTCTGGTGAGCATGGGCCTCCTGCATAGCAGGACAGGAAGCGTGGCTGAGGACAGTGGTGAAGGTGGTGTCCAAGCAGAGCTACGTGAGGGAGTGCAACAGCACCTCAGCAGCAGTGGAGAGAGCTACCTGGATGAAGAGTCATGCATCGATCCCAGCAATGATACCTTGGCCTACTAGGCCGGAAACACCAATGTGTGGCCGGCCCTGTCCAAAGTGGCCAAGGGTCTGTTGTCCTGCCCACCAATGAGTGTCCCCAGCGAGTGGGTGTTCTCCATGGTAGGGGACATTTGCTCACCGCACCGGCTGAGACTGGGGGCCAAGTTGGTGGAGCAGTTGCTTTTCATCAAGGTCAGCATTCTGCTGCTGGGATTCCCCAAACTGCCCCTGGACACAGATTGATGGTGCAGTGGCACATGCCATCCCATGCCAGGGGCAGTCTTGGGACGGGGCTACTCCTCAATCTGGGCTGCTGCTGCTGAGGTGATGTACCTCCCTCCCAATGCCTGGTGCCAGCCCTGCCCCCCCTCTCTCTCCAGCCTCAGCCGGCCTATCTGATTGACCTCATGACCCTGGGTGGCATTGGGAAGCTGTAAGCCTGCCAGCTGGCCTCTGGCTAGATGATCTTAGCCCACCTATCTGACTGGCTCTCTCTCACTGCGCAGTCTGCACCAGTCTATCTGAGTGCCCAGCCAAGGTCCCAGTCGTCCTTCCCTACTGCCTCTCATGCCACACTGTCTGTCTGCTTGCCCTGGTTGCCAACCTCAAACCCTGCCTCAGCCTGCCTTCAGCTGCTCATGCCACGCTGCCTGTCTGCTGCTGCTGCTGTGCCATGGGTTCTGTGCCCTGGAAATCCAATGTATGCTTCTGCTGCCTCTGCTGTGCTATGGGTTCTGTGCCCCGGCAATCCAATGTCTGCTTCTGCTGCCTCTGCTGTGCCATGGGTTCTGTGCTCCGGCAATGCAATGTCTGCTGCTGCTGCCTCTGCTGTTCCATGGGTTCTGCTACTGGGTAATCCAATGTCTGCCACTGCTCCACCAATGCCCAGCAGTCTGCAATGCCTGGCCAAGTAGGGGTACCTGGCCAGCCACCAAGCCCCAAGACTTCCCAGCTTCTGCTGCTGCTGTTGCCGCTGGGTCTCAGATGGTCATCCATGGTGCCAAGGGCACCCCCAGGTGCCAAGTGTCAAGCCTGCCTGCCCAGACAACTCAGGGTGTGAAGCCCTAAGCCTTCCCCTTCTCTTCTGCTGCTGTGTCTCCGATGGCCTGCCATGCCCCCATGGGTACCCCTGGAGTGCCCTAAGCTTCTGCCGTGGCTGAACTTTCTGAACATTTGGGGGTCCAAACTCTGTGGGACCAAACCCACGAACCCGAATTAAGTTTTCGGACCGAACAGCTGAACGGCCAAACATCTGAACCCCATTCTATTCGCACATCCCTAGAGGAGGAGACACCAGGTTTTGGAATAGTGTAACAGAGAAGGGGATAGAGGGGGTGGACCAGTTTACGTTTGAGCTCTGCACCCTGCTGTGTTGCCCTAGCATTTGGTCTTAACCCAGGATCCAGGTGCTCAGGCTATACAATAGAAACTATTTCTACAGTTCTGGCCAGGACTATGAAGATGGATTTTCACAGGGTAGTCTATTGAACAGTGGAAATCGTACACTCTGCAATAAGTATTGTAGCAAAAACCATTGTTTGAGAATGAACACATATATCCAGCAAATTGGCACTGACGACAGGAGATGGCTGCCTGCTCATCATCTCTCTGCTGTGACTGCTCCCTGACCAGGGAGGAGTAAATCCCATTGTTGTCTAATGAGGAACCCTACCTGCATTCTTCAGACTTTAGGTTCCACGGTGAAAACAGAAGTCAAAAGGACCAGAACAGAGCCACAGCCTGAAGCATTCGCATGAACACATGAAGAGTGGCTAGAGGAGAGCGGTAGGAACGCCCAGGCTAGATGTCGCCGAGTTACCAAGAGGGGGCTACGGGCGGTCATGTGTGGGCCAGGGGGTTAACTGCTTCCCCTTTGGGCAGTGGATCATCCCTGGAGCAGGTTTCCCAGCCG
>QEPC01014755.1:442004-517089 GCA_003113815.1 Sphenodon punctatus | reverse complement strand
GGTCAGAGAGGTAGGATGAGAACCAGTCAAGGACAGAGCCGCAGAAGCCCAAGGAGCGAAGCGAGTCCAGTAGGAGTGAATGGTCGACAGTGTCGAAGGAAGCAGATAGATCAAGGAGAACAAGAATGGAGTAGAGGTTCTTAGAGGATTTAGTGACAAGTAGATCATTGGTGATCTTGGCAAGGGCAGTTTCCATGGAGTGAAGGGGGTGGAAGCCAGATTGGAGAGGGTCCAGGGAGGAATTGGCAGAGAGGAGGTCCAGGCAGCAGAAGTAGACAACACGTTCCAGAAGCTTAGAGGCAAAGGGAAGGAGGGAGACCGGCCGGTAACTAGAGGGGTCAGATGGGTCCAGGGTGGGCTTTTTGAGGATGAGAGAAATAGTGGCATGCTTGAAGGCGGAGGGGAAGGAGCCAGTGCAGAGGGAGAGATTAATGACATGTAAAGGGGGGGGGGACAGTGAGAGCAATAGAGGTCAGGAGGCGGGAAGGGATTGGGTCAAGAGGGCAGGTGGAGGGGTTTGAGGAAGAGACCAGAGTAGAGACTTCCTCAAGGGAGGCCGGGGAGAAGGAGGTGAGGAAAGAGGTGGGAGGGGGAGCCAGGGACATAACTTTGGACCACTATTCCCGATCCCCCTAACCCTAGAACAGCAGAGGAGAACATTTGTGGAGGACACATCCCTTGCTTCCTCTGCTATAATTGCTGTGATGTACTGTCTCTTTAATAAGTTTGGTAGCTCTGTAGTTATCTGAAGCAGAGGTCTATTTTCTTTTCTGCTTGTTTGCCAGAACAATAAAATTTTCTGCCCAAATGGCTGTGTTCTAATCAGTTCCCCTGCTTCAGCCTTCTTCTCTCTATAGGCCCTTAAATTCAACAATTATGACCATGAGGGGAGCCAGCTACCCATTTTAGATTCTCCACTGAAGAATCCAACCCCTGAATAGCAGAACCCATGCAAATCTAAAGACTACAACGTTAGGCAATTAATGTGAAACAAATTTAAGATTTAACAACTAGTATATTCTCTTTCAGACACTTGCTAACATTTCAGATACCTGGCACTCTCTTTTTTTAGTTACTTAATTACAAACTAACACTTTGTGTTTCACTAGGTGTGAATAATATTGGAGGAATCTTAACTTGTTTTGTATGCCTTGGTACCACAGTATCTGAAACATCTCCACGTTGAACCTGACTTGTTGAATAATGCAAATGTATGGATGCACACAAGCTATGCTTATAAATATTCATGCACAAGCACCCTTATTAGTACATGTTGGCTAATAAATATTAATGAACACTTTATTCACATAAAAGCGAAGAGAGTACAATACAAGATGAACGCTGATACTTTCATTAGGAAAAAAACAGAGATCAGTACATTGGGATCACCAACCATTCGTATGTGATACCACTTTTGACATTCTCAAGTGCTATTGTGAATAATGCTTGCTTGTTTTACCACCAATTAGTTTCCCATTCCTGAGAAGATATTATGATCTTGTATCGATATGGACACCAACCTTTTTTGTTGTTGTTTTATTGTTCAGTGGCACTATACTCAAAAGTTTGATTAAGCCACATATTTGACAACAATTAAACTAAAACAATGATGTTTTGCATTTCTTACATAAGCACAGCCCCAATATCCCTACTAATTTTCTTATATAATTAGAAAGCAGCACCTTTCATACATATTAGTTCCATTATCAGTCTTTGAGGATGCAAATATCAGCCAGGTTCACACTAAATAAGGAAAGCTGTATCACAAAACCCTGCTCTTCATAGGGTTAAGAATGATATGTAGTCTTCAGTCTTCCATAAGTGCAAAACGTATTCATGAATGTGTTTTACAGCTACTGCCCAAGCATTAAAACAGGAGTAAACAAATGGCATTTGCATGAAAAATTGTAAGAAAGCCTTTTATGTTTTCAATGTAGGTCACTACAGATTAACACTCATTAATGCTTGAGAAACTGAATGCAAAATGGCTTTAAGTCATCAGCTAGATAAATTTTATTTTCTTACAAAATGGAATGCAGAATGGGGAATGAACAGAGCTTATAACGACAAGCTTTGCCATTTGCAATTGTTCATCTTATCTATGTTGATACAAACTATTTTCATCCTGTTGTATTTAGAATGAACAAAGCTCACTAATATTCTGTAATCAAAGAAATTAGAGATGGAAAAGTCCTAAGTCATCCAGTTCATATCTTACTTTCTGCAATTGTTTCTGTTTTCCCAGGATAATACATACAGTAGCTCATGGGTTTTATTTTAATTTCTATTATAGTGTTGCTGAAAATCTCTCTTCTTTGGGTGTTCTGGAGTGCAAAGCTCTTTTTCTCTCCCCTAAAAGGTGCAGATTATTTTGTAAAAACATATGTGATGCTGAACCAGTTAGGCCCACCTGGGCCAGTGTCATGGCAGGCCATTTGTTTCCCACCAGATATGGGCCTGGTTCCTACCCCAGCCAAGTGGGAGTTGGGTGGGAATTTTGGGTCCAGTACAAGCCAGG
Organism: Sphenodon punctatus; assembly: GCA_003113815.1. Lineage (NCBI taxonomy): Eukaryota > Metazoa > Chordata > Lepidosauria > Sphenodontia > Sphenodontidae > Sphenodon > Sphenodon punctatus. The sequence continues at coordinate 514,571 of QEPC01014755.1, read as the reverse complement.
TGGAAGAACTAGTAGGGAATGTCTGTTCCCGGCCCAGCTTCTACCAGCGTCCAGGGATTGCCATGGCAGCAAGCCGTCAATGTCTGTAATAGGCATTTAGTTTAGTTTAGTATATATATATACAGCATTTAGCTTTCGCCATAGCCGAAAACCAAGTACAACATAAAATTCATATCAAATACATATTCAACCTGCCATCATACTGCATTCATCAAGTCATGTCAAATTTAGGTTACAAACCCCATCAACCGACCAAGCACGATAACAACACAAAATAACAATAAGTAGATAAACCTAAAAACGCAACAAAAGGTATAAATATAGATCTCGATGGCTGCTCCCCAATCCCAAGCTGCTATACCAGCTCGGGGTCCATTTGATTGCCTGCTGACTCGCCATGCCTGGATTTGATGAAAACTCTTCTTTTAGTTGCCAATCTGACAAAAACTGCATTAGCCAAAATTGCATCCCTACCCACCATCTTTAGCAGTGCCTCATAACCACCTCCCCAATTTACACCACCACTATCAAATAACAGCGGGGCCAACCAAGTTTCTCTTAGAGCAGTAAGCTGTGGACAACGCAACAAAAAGTGCTCAATGGTGTCTATCTCTTGCAGACTACACGAGCAATAAGGTTGATCATGGGGAATATGCACATAACTGCCCTCAACAACTGCAGAACTTACCAGCTGGAAACGTACGTTCTTATAGCACCAGCGCAACTCTGGGTTTTCGAGGAGTTCTAAATATTTCTCAAACCCGAATGTTAGTCCCTTTAATAGGCAGCCATAGCTGCCCATCATGGCAGGGGGGGCGATGTTGAGAATGCGACCAAACAGCTGCACATTGCTCCCTGCTCCCTACGGGAACATTTGTTCTGCAGCTGGAACATACCTGGCTGGGAGAAGCCTTCCCCTCCACAGAGTGGGACAGTCATCCCTCCAGGATATCTGTTAAAACCCATATGTTTCCCACATTAGTTATTATGCTCTTCCTGGTATAATTGCAGTTGAATTAAATAATTTTCAAAAGTCAGACCTCTGGAAATTTGGCCATATCCCATAAGAATGATGGAATTCATAGTCATATAAGAATGTATGTTAATAAATGTGATGCTCCCTGGTATGGCCCGCTATGGGCCACCTAGGCTTGAGCCTCACCATCTGTCTGCACCTCACTGCATGTCTGTTAGTGGGTCACCAGATGTGGGCCCATTACAGCCCCGGAAAAGGTAGGAGACTGCCCAAGAATCATGGGCGCAGAAGGAACTGGGCCCACAGTCTGGACCCAAGGGCCACCCAGACAGGCCATATCAGATGGGCATGTGTGTTCATGCTGCCATCCAGGCTCCATGGCAGCCCATCATAGTGGAGGGTGGGGTGCTGGCCACAGCGTGGGGGCAAGGCCAGTCAGCCTCATGTCTTTTCCTCCCCTCGTCCCTGGACCAGTTGATCCGCAAGAACATTTATTCAGTTCACCAATCTGAAACTTCTGGGGGTGACCCCTCCACACCCAAGAGATGTAGTCAGCGCACTGGCTGCACATTTATTAACACCCAAAGACTTAGTTCCACAAGAATGACATAAGAATGACTATCCCATAAGAATGACTAGTCATGCATTAAAATGTGTCAACTTGGGAACAAACATGAAGTCTTTTTTACCACATTAAATCTCTTTATAACTTCCAGAAACTATCATTTATTCCCCATTTAGTGCTAAAAAAGCGGCAATAATTTCCTCCTCCCCCCCCCCCGCCGTTCTTATACCACAATTCTCAAGTCCAGAAAAAATAGATACAAATCTTTTTCTTTGTGAGCTGTGTCCTTGAGTTCCAGCTTCAGCTTCTCACCTTCTTCTACCTTTAGCAGTACTGCTCCTCCACATATCATAGGCTGAATCCTGCCTTAGCATTAAAGTTTTATTATGGTGTAGTGGTTAAGAGCACAGTACTTGAACCAAGAGGTAGGGTGGGAATCCAGTCTAAGTCTCATCTTGGCCATGAACTCAGTGACTGATCTTGGGCCAGTTACAGATCTCTCAGATTATCCTACCTCACAGGGTTGTTGGCTCAGATGAAATGTCAGAGCATCCTGTGTTCTGGCATGATAGGCCTTAGAGGGTCACTATAAGCTAGTCCCTTCACTTTGCTAGAGGAAAAAATGGCCCCACATGGAGGTGGAAAAAAACAACTAAACCCTGGTTGGTTTAATTATTAGCATCAGATTAGCATCCTATCTCATGGGAACTCTTCCTCAGCTGAACAGAGCTGGGGATAGCAACATGGTATAGACCCATCCTCTCATCTCTCCTAAGCTCTATTACTGGAGAATGAGCTCCTTATTGGAACTGGAACGATTATCAGATTTAATATTCATGAGTATTGCTCAGCTTTCAGATAGCACTCTGAATATCATCATTATTATTTTTTATTATTTTACTGTTATTGTTATTTTTTGTATTGTTTATTTGGCAAATTGGCTTTCACCATAGCCATTTAAAAACTCATGTAAATACAGGTAAAAATGGAACACAAATAAACATATATACAAGGTCACAAGGAGAATCATCCCACAACTCCGGCATAGGGGAGGCACCATATTCCACCACCTTAAGTATATAACTTTGACCAATCTACAATCATATCCATGGAATTAATCATAACTCTCACATCTCTAGGTCTGCAATAATGCTTTTCCCCCTTTGTCCTACCATGATTCTTCAATCAATGTGGCAGGACTGGAGAAGAGAGACACATTTAGAAAAACAAGAGTGCCAAGCACTCCCATGACCTGGCACAATGTACATAGGGATGCAACACCAACCTTTGTTTACTTTTATCACAACAGTCCTGTTAGTATAAGGGATTCAGCCATAATGGCATTCATACCTTACCCTTCTCGGGCAAACGCCAGTAACACTTGGCCCCTAAATCAGGATAGGTGCCTATACATGTCACGAGCCATAAGAGCTATAGTGGTAATTGAGTCAGCAGACTTAAAGGAGGCTATGTATATCATTTATTGTACTGGGGTTAGGCATGCTCCTGGGGCAATCCCATCTGGGAAATGCCGTTCTCTTATGCATTGTGTAAGGGGGCATACTAACAGTGTGTGCAGCAAGTCCCCAACACAGCCCAGTGTGCAGGGGCAGAGCCTCTCGGCATAAGGAGGTCCCGCTCGCCTCCCCACAACGACCTTAGTGGGGAGCAGATCGAATCTCATGAGCGTCAGGGCTCTGCGCAAACTAGGATCCTCTAATACGCCCAGATACCGTTTGCACCCAGCTGAGTGCTTAAACTCCCTATACAGGGGGGCACACTTAAGTACTGCAACTTTCCCCATATCCAGCTGGACAGCTTGGTCTGCCAGCTGCCTATGCACAATTATTTTCCTGCCACATGGGGGGATTTCACTCAGCATCTCTGGAGATAACTCGAGATCTCTAATCAGGTTCTTCACCCCTAGGTACCAGCTGTGTGATGCTGGCCATGATTTCGCCTCGATGCAACAGCACCGGGGCAGCCTACCTTCGGGCATGCCCTCCAGCTTAATCCAATAATTTAGCACTATCTCAGACATTTTTACTTTTATAGGCAAGGTGCCTGACTACAACCGCAACAGGCAGGTTGGTGTGCTCTTAGGCACGGCAAGGAGGGTTCTTAAAAAAACTTTCTGTTGCAATTCTAAACCCTCGGCCGGTGCCACACTCCAAATTTCGGCACCATACAGTGCTCCTGGTCTGGACTTCGCGTTAAAGAGACTCAATGCTGGTGGAATTAGCCTGCCCCCATGGAGTCTCCAAAACCTCAACAACCCCAGCACAGCCTGCTGTAATTTAAGTTTGGATATCTGGATATGTTTTTGCCAGCTGGAATTATTTGCAAAGCGCAGGCCCAAATAAGTATAAACAGGTACCTGCTCCAGATCATGCCCATCCAGGTACCACTTGAATTGCCTGCATCTCTGAGGGGACCTTTTTACAATCATAATCTTGGTCTTCTGATGATTAATAGAAAGGTGCATCTCTGCACAAAATTCCCCGACGACCCTTAGCATCCTTCTCATACCCAACCTGGAGGGCGAGAAGAACGCCATGTCGTCGGCGTACAACAGAATAGCAAGTGACCTCCCCTGTACACGTGCAGGCAAACAGTAGTCCTGGGTGACCGCAGTGACTATGTCATTTACATAAAAATTGAAAAGAAAAGACGCCAACACGCAGCCTTGTTTCACTCCATTGGACACCGAGAGCTGGTTGGTAAGTTGTCCGTTTTTACCAACACGCACCCTCAGGGCGGAGTTATTATACAACAAATACACCAGAGTGACCCAGGCTCCGATCCATATTTCTTTTATACAATTTCTCCCACAGAATATTCCGATCTAACAAATCGAAGGCTGAGCATAAGTCTAAGAAGCCCACATATAAACTGCCCCTCCTAATGATCGCATATTTCTCCATTAAATGGTTCAATGTGAAGCAGTGATCGATTGTAGAATATTTTGCCCTGAAGCCAGCCTGTTCCTCGGGGAAGAAGTTGGCCACTGAGGCCCAATCCTCCAGTATGCCCAATAGGTATCTTGCGTAAAGCTTGGCAACTAAATTAATAAGGCAAATTGGATGAAATTTTGAGGCAGTGAGCTATCCCCTTTTTTATATATGGGCACTGCAATACTAACGTTCCAGCCCACTGGGACCGAACCAGCGTTGTTAATCATAGAAAACAAGTGTGCCAAAATAGGCAACCACCATTCGAGATTGGTCAAAAATATCTCTTCAGGGATGCCGTTGATTCCAGGGGCCTCCCCTTTGTGAACTGCTTTGAACAGGGATCTACCCTACAGGTGGCCAGAAGGCAGCCTCCCTCAGGGTCTCCTGAGGCACAATAAACAGATCGGGGATACAGGAGAATAATCCCCCGAAATGAGCTAGCCAAGCATTAACGGCAACGCTAGTCTGGGGGGGGAAAGTACGAAACCCCCGATTGACCAATGCCCAGAACTTAACATGATTGTGACTGTTAAAGGCAGCGGCCAACTCCTCCCAGGCTTTATGCTGGTGGACCCACTTCTTTCTCTTTATCAATTTCTTATATTGATGTTGAATTAACAGCAACTGGGCAATGTGCTCCTGAGTGGGGTTTGCCTTAACCTTCCTATGCCAAGCCTTGAGACGTCCCTTGTACTCGGCACATTCAGCATCATACCAGCTAGGAGGGTGGCTCGAAGACCACGCTGCCATATTTGGAGACCTTTCAATAGTAAGGGCACTCCTGAAGCTCTCTAATAGGGTAGTGAACTGATATCCTATCTCAGCAGAATCGTCTAACTGGGTATCCAGAATACTCCGCCTAATGGCCCTGATGTCCACTCTGCCATACAGGGCTACACTGGCCACCCTCACTTTTTCTGACCAGTGTATCCTGCAGGCTGGATAGAACAAATTTTCACCCTCCAATCCAGGGGGGCTGGCCAGAGGCATCCCCTCAGGATCCAGCTGCGCCCTGCAGAAGCCCATCACGATAGGCAGGTGGTCCCCAAAACCTTCCGTCAGAACTTCAAAGTCTCCCACATTGTACCGTTGCACCTCCTGGACGCAAAAGAAATTGATCACACTGCAGCCTGTCTGAGACAAAAAGGTATACTGGCCCCATGGATCCAATATGGAGCCTCCATTTAATACCTTCCAACGCCCAAGAAATAGAAACCTAAGGAACTGAACTCCCTGTGCATTGAGTTCCTTATCCTGTGACCTCCTTAGAGGTCAGAAAAACTCATCCTCCTCCTCAATACCCAGTACCGCTGCTTGTCTTTGGATGGAGTTGCCAATCCTGGCGTTAAAGTCTCCAGCTAGTATAATAGGGACTCCTGTAAACCCATTTTCTAATGTGATTACATATTCTCCCAGCTGATCCCAGAAACTGGGTTTACATGCTGCTTGCGGGGGAATATAGACATTGCATATAATGACCCTGGTAGTTTCATCTAGCGAGAACAGTGTTGCAAGAACATTTGCAGAAGCATCCAGCAACCGTTCCCTGGTAGCTAATGGGGTTGTTTTAAGTAGGGTAAGGAGCCCTCCGGACAGACGACCATACAACACCGTCCTAACTGCAGGAGTGTCCCAAACTTGATATCCGGGGAAAGAGAGATTTGTGGCATCTAAGAACCAGGACTCCTGGATGCAAATGATGTCAAATGCCACCAGGAAATTCCAGAATTCGTGGTTCCCCAACCATGACCACCCCACGATATTCCAGGACACGATCTTAAACTTATACTTAAGTCCTAGATCTCCCACCGGGCTGCCTTCTCTCAGTCATCCCCCCCCCCCCACGCCCTCACACCTTGCCTCCTCATGTGCCTGTCTGGATAACTGCGAGAGACCCGCACTCTGGTCGGTGGTAATTGGTTGATTACCCCTGCCTGGAACACTACCCTCCTCGGCATATCTTCTCTTGCTACTATTGCCATTGTCATGGGTGCTGCCCCGCCTTGACCCCTTGGCTCNTCACACCTTGCCTCCTCATGTGCCTGTCTGGATAACTGCGAGAGACTCCCACTCTGGTCAATGGAAATGGGTAAATTACCCCTGCCTGGAACACTACCCTCCTCGGCATATCTTCTCTTGCTACTATTGCCATTGTCATGGGTGCTGCCCCGCCTTGACCCCTTGGCTCCCAACACTTGGTTCCTACCCGGATGCCCACCCTCCTCGTCTTCCATACCTACCACCTCCCCGCCCATTGCCCCCCCCCATACTAACAATCTCTTGCCCCACGCTAACTGCGCCGCCTGATGCATCGGCCTCTGATCTTGTCTCCATCGGAAGAATATCCGATGTCTCTACTTGTTGAGCTAATACACTAGAGGCCTGATGAAGATGCGTATTGCTGTTACTGTTATGCTCGAAAGTCCTGCTAATGAGCTTGTCTTGAATAGCCAAAAGTTTCCCCAAAAAGGAGTCCTCCTCCGTCGGGACCATAGAATCAAAGGACCCTATCAAGGCAGCCTCGTCAACAGCTGAAAAGGGAACAGCTTAGCATAAATCAAAAAGTCTCACTGCCAGCCCAGTGGAGAAAGTGGGAGGGGCCAACGGCCCTCTCCTTTCGTCAGCCACTAGAGTGGCGGGAATGCCCACCACATTCTGGGAGAGTTCTGAATCCCTTGATTCCCCCACGGTCAGAAATGACTGACCAACTTGGCTCCCAGGGTCACGTGGTAACTCTATGGGGGCCCTATTGCCCCCTCCCCTCCCCTCCCTCCTTGCCAGAGGGATGCCCTGCTGTAATCCATTTGCAAAATCTCCTGAGAGGTCAACTGGGACTCTGATGAAAACTCTATCGATTGAAACACCCCACTGTCGCAACCAATCTCGAGCCTTAAATAGTCTCAGAACCCATACCTCATCATAGAAATGGATCCTAAAGCAAGGGCCTTCTGCCCGTTGCTGTAATTTATCAATTTTACTAATTTCTTCTGGGGACAGAGTGGGCCCAGTAAAAAAAGAAATGTTACGGGCCACCATTTCCTTAGTATCCCAGCTGGGGGTAATTCCATTCCATAAGGGCCTGGCCATTATCCATATTGCCATCTGTGTCACTTTCTTAAGTCCCCAGCCCGATGACCCCACACCCTGCAAGGAGAGCGTTCTGGTTCTACCCAGGCTAATAGCACTGCTCTTGTTGCTGCCAGCTGCTATTCTAGGAGCCTCCCTACTATGCGCATTTCTAGTGCGCAGATGGTTGTCAAGGCCAGGTAACCGATGTCAGCATAGATCCCCATTTGATAACATCAATGTGCAAAGCAGTAACAGCATCATAAATCTGAACAGATAATTCTCTGAATTGACCATCACATTCTCTTATGTCAGTAATTCTTATGTCAGTAAAGTGTCCATTCCCATGGGTAACCTGATTCTCTGTAGGGAGGCCATCGCTCAAGGAAGTGTCCACAGCCGCCTTGGTTGGAGGTAGTAAATCCCCTGCATTGCCGGGGTCCATTGCCAAACTAGCGAATCTGTTCTCATGAACGAAGGTCGACAAGTGGGCCGGACTCCCCCAGCCCTTCGCAAAATCCACAATCTTGGGCTGTTTGAGGCGGGGCTGCTCCTGTGCCACTGCTGGGGAGTTAGATAACCTTCCTTGTTTCCTGTCCATCATTACCTGGATGGGAGGATCTTCAGCCCAAGTTAGCACTGAAACAATGCCCAATGACCATACAATAAAGGGGGGGAGCCCTAGCCCGGCCTGCGCCTAAGGCCGCATGAACAAGGGCGCATCCTTGCGTGCGCAGCCCTTAGGTGCGTGGCCTGGGCACGCGCCTCTGGTACTGCGGGCGCTGGGAGCTGATTTAACCAGGGCGGCAGACAGGCCACGCCCCCCTCACAGGTGCTGCGAGTCCCTACCAGTGGGGCAAGATGGCGTAGATCCCCTCTGTTGTCTGGTCACTTTGAAATGCGATTCCTGGCCGGTCAGCTGTGTCACAGATAGACGGGGGTGGGCTCAGAATAAAGTCCGTTATTGTTATTTCAATAGTGCCAGTTATATGTCTGGTACTATCAAAATAATCATTTCTGATAGCCTCTGTGGAGGTTACAATCTAGAATGGGCAAGGGAGAGGACACAAGAGGTGAACACAGGAAGGAACAAGGATACATTCATGAAACTATCTGAAAGACTAGTTGAGCCAAAACAAATATTTACATATCCATCAACACATGTATTTTATTTTATTTTATTTTATTTTGTTTTATTTTATGGCTGTCTAGCCATTTTGATTTAGAAATTCAGTTATTCAAGTGAAAATGTAAAATTAAATGACTGAAAACTAGGGGGGGAAACGGTCAAAAAATGAGAACTAAATAGCTGAATGCAGTGGGAATCAATAGGGTTTTGTACCAGCTTTGTCGTACCCAATTTACAGTGGGTGAATTTGATGAATATGGCATTCCCGAAGACATTCATTTCAGCTCCAATCCTTCTCTTTCATCTTCTATCCTCTGTTCCCTGCTGTATTGTCATTTCTTGACCTTTCCTCACTTGACAGGTGCACCTGCAATTTCTCAGTTTTGTGAATCAATATCCCTTCCTATGTGTTCCTCCCCAGGTCATCCTCAACCTAGTCCATCCGTTCTAGATTGCAAGAACCTTGCGGGCAATGATCTGTCTTTAATCGCAACTGTTCAGGGCCAGGAACATTACTAGCAGAAGAAGATGACTTATTGCTATAGTACAGGGGTGGGGAACCTTTTCTGTCCTGGGGGCCACATTGAATATTAGTACAAGCTCCAAAGGCCACATAGATGTTGGGGGCGGGGGTGTTTAACAAGTGTATTAAAAAAAAGGAGGGCCCATATCATGGATCTGGGCCATCAATCTATACCCTAGCCTTGTGTGCATGCCCTCCTTTCTACTCCATTATCCTGAGCTCAGTTTTTCAGTGCTTGGGAGTAGAGATTGGATCCAGGAACCAGATCCTGGCACTGGAAAGGGGCCACGTAAAAACTTGCCGAGGGTCGCATTTGGCCCCTGGGCCTGAGGTTCCCAACCCCTGCTGTAGTACTTTCAATGTTCAAAATGCTTATCCTAAGCATTTTCTCCTTATCTAGTTTACCCTCACAGCAACCTTTGAGGTAGGTCATTATTGCTTCCATTTTACAGATGATGAATTGAGAATGAAAGAGAGTGACGTGTCCATGGCCATCCATGGTTAGATGGTATAAATGATTAGATGGGATAAAAATAATGGTTATTGGAATCGTGCTGGGCTGCTGACCCTTGCAACCTCTTTGCCTTCTCAGCAACAGAGGCAAGGTTTCAAGAGGCTTGGGAGCAAAGGTTGAATGGTCTCCATACCTCTCAACCCCTGAACTCTGACATGATATATATGCTATTACTTAATTATGGGGCTGGGCTAAACAAAAAAATAATAATACTTAAAAAGAAAAGAAAGCAATCTTTAAAAGTTAAAGGACTTACATGTCCATACAACAACCCCACTCACAAGTCAGACTTAAACCCTTGTCCTGCAAGTCTTTATGCCCAAGCTCTATCACAGCACTTCCCATAAAGACTTGGCCTCCACCCCACCATGCCTGGTGAGCTTTACAGTTTACACATTCCTTCTTCTGCCATTAAAGCTCTTCTGTTACTCCAGCCGTCTTTTCCTGTCTGGATTCTTTGACAAATGAGATTCTGTCAGGATTTTCCCATGGGCAAGTATTACCAATAGACCATTATCTAAGAGAGAGGCTGGTCATAAAACTTTCGCTATCATTTTAAGATAGAAACGTAACTAATCACAACATTAATGCCTTCCAAGGGCCAGGTTTGAATCCCTAGTCAGTTTTTTCAGGAGAAATGCTTAGAAATCATAGCTTCACTTTGCCCCAATGGAGTTGGGCTTGTTTGTTTGTTAATTAAAATGACTGACCATTCTCTCCCAGGTGTTGGAAAACCCCTGTTATTCACCTTGAAAGGAGAGAGTGATTAATGAGTCAGAGAAAACAAGTGATGAATCTCTTATCTCTTCCTATGGGAAGGACTGCACTGAAGGAGCATTGGACAAACTATTTGACTGGTCTGTCTCTTTAAGACTAGAGAATTCAACTCATTGAACCACTTATGACTTACAAATTGCTCTCCCTCTCACCTCCCTTTCTAATCTGCTCTCGAGCAGGAGGGGGCAGGGTATAAAACTAGTTAAATAAATAAATAAATAAATAAATAATCTGGGACTTTATAGCAGTTTTCCAGGACTATTTTTTTTTTTTTTTTAAATTATTTAAAATTTATATCTTGCCCCTCCTGCCCTCAGGGCAGCCTATGGCGGCGAGCAACATTCGATAAAAATATAAACATTTTAAAAACAATTTAAAATTACAATATGTGGGGGAAACCCCCCCCCAACCCTACCCCTCGCCAAAAGCCTGATGGAACAGCCAGGTCTTACATACACGCCGAAACAGCAGGAGAGTGGGAGTCAACCGAGCCTCCTCTGGGAGTGAATTCCACAGCACAGGGGCAGCCACCGAAAAAGATCTAACATCAGTGGCCACCTGCCTCGCCCGTGGAACCTCTAAAAAGGCTCCCACAGACAATCTCAAGGGTCGCACGGGCATATGGGGAGTGAGGCGGTCCCGCAGATAACTATGGCACAGATAACAAAAGAGGTGTCAAATAATCGACTTCATGGAAAATTCAGAACACTTGCGCGGTCTGATGGCCTCCCACTGTGTGACCTCAAATGGGCCCTTGGCCCGCCTTATTAGGCGGCCACCAGGGGATTTTGTTGAGCTCCATTAGAAAATGGAGCAAGGGATGGAGGAAAGCAGGCTGCATTCTTTCCCCTCCAGGGCGCTTGCAGTGCCGCTGGAGGGGGAGCGCCGGTCCATGCAGCCCGGGCCATGGCAAGGATCTCTCGGTGGCATGGGCATGGTCTGCCCGGCAACAGGGCCAGCCAATGAGGGGCAAGCGTGGAGGCCCCGCCCCTTGCGGGGGGTCTTCCCGCCCGCAGTCTCGCTCGGTGCCATTCTGAGTGCCGCAGCAAGTGGCAAGCCCCCAACCCTCCCTCCCAGAGATACTACGGGTTTTAACTGGTTGCCTTAGTAGGGGCCAGGAAGGAATTTTTTAGGGAAAACATAATTGGTCAAATAGTTTTCTCATTTTTCACCTTCCTCGTAGTGTTTCATTATTTTGGCTGATCAATCCCAGCTAGTCAGGATTGAGGGAAGGAAGTAGTTATTTGTTAGACTTTGTTGCACTCTAGCAGGGGTCCAGTGCTGTAACAAGTTGGTAAGACTAAGTAGTAAAAGAGGCATCTCCCTAAGAGATGTGGGGGGAACACCTGGGGCATAGGCTGGGTGCGGCCAGCAACAGGGTTAACCTCCCAAGGTGAGTTACTGGCAAAGGCGGGAAGGTATATGTGCAGTCCCCAAGCTGGAAGTAACTTAAATCCTTGGCTCAAGTCCGGAAGGACTTTGCCCCTCTGGAGGCAGCCGTTAGCCAATGCCAGAGGGGAGACGTTTGTGTTAGGTAGTTAAAGGGGGGTTATGTTGGGTTTGTTACGTACCCAATTATAGAAGTTTGCACTGGACCTGAATTGCCTGAGGCAATTACCCCCACCATGCCTAATTCTGATTTGAATAAAGAGTGTGGCCTTTTAAACCCATCATGGTTGTCCTTGTTTCATTTCGGATGCGCCGACAAGTTGCCTGAGCTCCTATAAGCAATGTGATGCTTTGCCATATGTCACCGAAAACCTTGCTCTCTTACTCTAAACCTGTCAAATTAGTCTTCTGTCAATTGTAGACTGTAGTGCAGATCTCCACTTTACTCCCATAGCCCTTCCATATTACTTTGTTCCTTATGCTTTGGCCCTAAGTTTATTTGTGTCAGTGCAACATCAACAAAATGCTTAAATATACAGAATATTAATAACCAATTTTTAATGGTCTCCCAAGAGCAGGAAAGTTTATACAATTTATTTTTCAATCATTCTGTCTTTTTGATAACAATAAAATGGCCACCATCTTCAAAGAGAACTGCTTCTATTTCCTCTTCCTTCTGTGAGGAAAACAGCACCACAGAAGGGTACAGAACACTGGCATGACCCCTCCTTTCTTTTTCTCCGCAGCAAGCAGCACAATACATAGTTTTGAAGAAGAGAAAGCAACAAGCAATTTCCTTTGTAACAGTAGGAAAATATTCATTTGCTACCAGTTTCAAAACATTCCCCTCTGTTGTAGCCTATGGAGAAACTGCATTTATCAAAGTGGAAGGGAAAAAAGCAAAATGTTAACTGGTTCAAAGTGAACAGAGGCAACGCTAGCAACATCTATCTTGCTCCTTTTGGATCTGTAATTTTCTTTTTAAAGAAGCACACATCTATGAAGGAAAAAGGTATCACCAACTATGTATCTCTTCAGAGCAATTAAGCTGAGAAGAAATTAGTTTGCAATTTTAAATTTGTGAATTTTTATCCAACCCTATCCCTGGGGCTCCAAAAGGGTAACAACATATAAAAACAACACATTAAATATGAAGACATAAAATTCACTATAAATATACATACTCCTTTCCCCTAAACCTTCATCCCAAAACTCAGAAGATTCATGGGGCTTTTGGGGAGGATGGGATGAGCCGAAAGCCACAGAGAGAGCAAAACATCAAACAAGCTTGATGAATTTGAGAAGGGCTGAAACTCGCCCTCGTGCTCTTCCTAAATCTCAGCGAGAATTGGCTTCTTGCCGAGCTTCGCGAGAACAAGAACAGGTCAAGAATTAGCTTATTCTTGACCCGTTCTCGCACAAAATTTGTGCAGCCAAAACCCTGCACTCTGCATGCGCAAAATTGCCACTGCGACCATTTCTGTTCATGCGCGGCCCCTGATGGCCATTTGTGCATGCGCAGAGTGTTTTAAGGACAATGAGAATCTTGTGAGATTCTCGAGAACCCAAAATACTGCGCATGTGCAAAATGACCACCAGGGACAGCGCATGTGCAGAAATGGCTGCAGTGGCTATTTTGCACATGCGCAAAGTGCACTTTGTGATTTTCAAGAATCTCACAAGATTCTTGAATCTCATGTGTTCTTGTGAGAATGCACGGGGTTCTCGCTTCAGCAGTAGATTTGATCCAAGAATCTTCTTCCACCAAGAGGAACTGGACAGTCTGCAATTACAGCCAGTTGCAGAACAGATAAAGTTGCTCATATTTGGCTCAATTTTGACTTTGCTAATTTTAGTGCAGAGTCAATGTTTGTGGTTGGGGATGCCAGGTCTTGCCTGGTTTGTTTGGATCAAATTCAATTAATCTCATCCGCTATTGCAGAGGCTGTGCTTGGAGTGCTGCTGGTTACCAGTTGTGAATTAGATCCATGCCCTAAGCTAGTCTAGAGACATTGAAAGCTAGTCGAGAGACACTGGGGCCATTGCTGACTGGGGTTGTCAATGCCTCCCTCGAGGAGGGCAGGATTACTGATGGCCTCAATATTGCGGTTTCCCAACCCCTGTCCAAGAAACTGTCTCACTGTCCTGTCTCTGTTGTGCCTTTTTTAGAGAAAATTATTGAAAAAGTGCTTGCCTCACAGCTCTAGGCGTATCTTGATGCTATTATATTCTTGGACCCATGTCAGTCGGGTTTTCATCCTGGGCATGGCATCAGGACATCACTTATGGCCTTGGATGGTGATGTCCATTTGGAAATCAACAGGGGGCATTGTATCCTATTGATTTTGCCAGATCTTTCAGTAACATTGATACAGTTGACTGTGTAGTGTTGTTGACATGGTGGGGGTATGCAGGATCACTCTTGAGTGATTCCTCTCATTTCTATCTGGAAGATTCCAAATAGTGGTGATGGGCAGTGGCTCATCATCCCCCTAGGAGCTCTCTTATGGGATCTTTCATGTTCAATGTGCATCTGAGACCCCTGGGAGAAACTGTTAGGAAATTTGGAGTGAAGTGCCATCAGTACGCTGATGAAACCCAACTCTATTATTCTTTTTCTTCTGACCCAGGCACTGCAGTCTCAGTGCTTACCAGGTACCTGTCTGCTGCTGGGGACTGGGTGTAGGTGAGCCAACTGAAACTGAATCCAGACCAGATTGAGGTGATGATGGTTGGTCAGCTGTGTGACAGGGGGCGGGGACTTAGGGACCAGACTATGCCTCCCATATTGAGCTGCCTGGGAGGCATAGAAACCAGCCTCCTTTGGTCACTCAGGTTTACAGTCTTAGAATAGTCTTTGATCCATTGCTGCTCCTGTATGACCAGGTTGCCATGGTGGCCAGGAACGCTTTTCACCAACTTCCTCCAATGAGAAGGCTGTATATTTTTCTATCATACTTGGAACTGGAAACCATCATCCATCTTTTGTAACCTCAAGGCTAGACGACTGCAACGTGCTCTATGTCTTTAACGAATGTTCAGAAGCTGCAGTTGGTACAGAACACGGCGGCCCACCTTCTGTCAGGGGTGAGTCACCGGGAGCACATCACACCTAAACCTGAAACAAAAAATCTTTGCAAGTTAATGTATGGAAGCCGCCCTGAGCTGCGTGGCAGGAGGGGCGGGGTAGAAATCTATAAAATAAATAAATAAAAATAAATTCCATCAGAAGCGTGGCAGTCACCAAGATTCATGTGACAACGCAAATTACTATCTTTACCGCTGTTTTAGCCATTTCCTGATATTTTTCACACATTGGGCAGGACTGCCATGGACTGGTCTCAAACCCTGTGCATATCCCTAGGGGCTTTGGAGATTAAAACTTCCTGGCTAAGCACTGGGGGAAGTGCTGAAAATTGCCAAAAGTGATGTAAAACTGAGGTAAAACTCCAAGAATTCCCAGAAAGTGTCGAAAAGGTCCAAGAAAGTGACGATGAAAATCACAGGAGCATTGCATCACCAGAAACGGACAAATTACTGATGGACATTTGCAAACACTCCTGTAAGGTTAGTATTTCCCTTCAGAATGAGAACACTTGCTCTCATCTCAGCCCATTACACCAGTACTCCAAGTTATGGATTGGCTGACAATAGCTTTCTAGGCACCAATCAAGGTGCTGGTTTTGAACTTTAAAGCCCTAATGGCTTGGGTACCAGGTATCTGAAAGACTTCCCCTTCCCTTATCTTCTGTCACAATTTCTGAGGTTGGCTGAGGGCACCCTCTTGTGAGTATCAACTGCCTCTGAGGTTCGTAGAACATAAGCGGGCGGAGAGGTGTTCTCGGTGGCTGCTGCACAATTATGGAACTCTCTCCCTTTGGAGAGTTGCCAACTTGCCTAAGCCCGATTATCTTTCGGAAGAGGTGTAGACCTTTCTGTTTGGCCAGGCATTTGGCTGGGCTGGAATAGGATTGGGTGTGGAGATCAGGGACTGGGTGGTGTTTAGGGGGTTTTAAACAGTTTTTATATATGATATATGTTTATTTATATTTTATGTCTTTATATTTTTATATTTTTGAGAGCCATCCTAAGACTTTATAGGGCAATTTACCTGAGGTAAATTGATAACCTGGTCTGGTAACATCCTATTTACTTCCTACGTATTGAAGGACACATGGATCTTGGTTGTTCACCCTGTTAGAAGGGTTACTACCACTCCAGAAGCACTTCCCTCTATTCCCTGCCTTTCTGGCAGCTGTACATGATAGTGTGGGTGTCTCCCTGGCTCTCATCCTAGTCTATGTTCATAGCAAAGATCTTGGCATCTGCTGTCACCTTGCCCTTCCCTTTGATGTTCCAGACTTCACATTCACATTGGCAAGAGCCAGTTCATGTTCTATGCTGACTGAGGCACCAACAACCCCAACCAGCCAGTGATTCATAATAATGTGAACTGGTATTAAGACAGGGTATGGCATGGCTCTCAATGGGTGTAAACAGACATACAGAATCCTCAGGGGTGTCCATGAATTCCCTCATCAACACCGTGTTTACTGGTCCCTTTGAAGGGAACCCACCAGATGTTTTAAACCTGGAGCAGGCTGGGGCAGCTCTGGAGAAGCCCAGTATGGCATTCTATGCAAAATCCCGGAGCATGCCACATTGGGTAGGCTGGTCAAACCCAGATCAGAGGCTAAATATGGTGCTACTGCCTGTCTGCTGAGGGGACCCACAGTGCACCTTAGTGCCCATCTGTTTGTTGCCATACTCGGAGTCACAGGTGGCAGCCTAGAGCATCAAGTGAGCGCCTGCAGCTCTATGGTGCAGAGGCAGTGCTGAGCAAGCAGACCAATGCCAGGGGACACCGTTGGTCCAACTTATGTTTCCCAAGGGAAGAGCTGGTAACTGGCTTCCTGTCCATCTTAAAACACACAATGGGTGCAAACCTCTGGCCCGCCTATGTTGCCCCCTACTCCTGCCACTCTATCCCCTGGACCGCAGGTTGTGTGGGCTCATGGGGTTGCATCAGGCTGAGTTGCACCTTTGGTCCAACTTATGTTTCCCAAGGGAAGAGCTGGTAACTGGCTTCCTGTCCATCTTAAAACACACAATGGGTGCAAACCTCTGGCCCGCCTATGTTGCCCCCTACTCCTGCCACTCTATCCCCTGGACCGCAGGTTGTGTGGGCTCATGGGGTTGCATCAGGCTGGGTTGCACCTTTTCCCCGTTCAACTTGATACATGAACGACACGTGAGCATGCCTGAACGTGATTGTTTTAGCAGAGCACTGCATCTGCAGGCAGCATACGTGGAGGAGTGTGCCTAATACGTTTAATCAAAAATGCAGTGCACTTTGCTTTTCCATTAAAATTACAGCACAACCATTCAGTGCATCCAAACACACAAGATTTAAATACCATCATAATAGCATAAATTTTGTTATAATGTGGTATGAGGAATGACTCCCAAATACCACATTATAACAAGGTTGCAGTGTGCAAACTCAGATATTTGCTTTAGTTTGCAAAATTCTGCCTAAACCCTTAGTCTGTATTTACTATTTAGGTTAGTTTTTGTTACCCAGTTAGGTGATACACAGCACTTCCATTACTTTGTAAGTCACTATTCTATTCTTTGGTACTTCCCATAACTTTCTCCTGCATTATGCCACACAACTGGTCCAATCAAATTCAGATCACACTCAAACCTCTGTGGTTCTAGAAGTTCTCCTGCATTATGCCAAACAGCTGGTCCAATCAAATTCAGATACATGTCTGCCTCCGGAGAGGTGCTGAACCGGTTTGGTTGGTTCGCCCCAGAGGCTTATGGAACCACAGAGGTTCCAGAATGCTCTGGGGGGTTTACCTCCCAATCTTGAGGACCATTCCCTCAATGACCTCATAGCTTTTTGGAACATCTTGCTGACTGAGGCCATTAGCTAGACGGCTCCTAGGCGTCCACTTCCTGAACGCTGACAGTGCAGGTCTCCTTGGTTTACAGAGGACCTGTGGCGAATGAAGCAGGAAGGACAGCAGTTGAAGCAACGGTGGCACCATACTCACGCTGAAGCCTATTGATTGTTCAAATCTAGACACTTTTAAAACAATTTTATGACACTCTAACAGCATTTTAACCATTTTAAGCACTTTCATCACTATCAACAGTTCTGTGTTGAAAAAATGCCAAATGATTTCCCAATGAATGGGTAAGTGTACCTGAATCATCAGGAGACTAGTGAGTGGGCTGTTTCCTTGAAATCATGAATAGGAGTATGCATCCATAACATTTTCTATGGGGGTTGATCCCCATTCATTTTTGAAAATATTATTATGAAAATGGATGAATAAGCAAATATTGTCATTTTCTTTCATCTGTTTTCATTTAAAAATAAAAAATGAAATTAAAAAAAACACGTAAATGTGCAAAATGGCCACTGGGGCCATTCTGTACATGCACACACTCTTCCCAGCTGGTGGCAATCTCAACACCATTTGGGGGGAGGGCGTGCATGCACAGAATAACTCCGGTGGACATTCTGTGCATGTGCTGTGATTTGTTTTTCAAAGTTTTTTATTTTTAACTTAAAAAAAAAAATTAAAAATCACTGTGCATGCACAGACTGGCCCGGCAGCCATTTTGTTAATGTGCAGTTATTTTTGAAAATAAATTTTTTATTAAAAAAACAACCAAAAACACTAGGGTCATTTACGAAAACACATGAATACAAAGGAGTTTATGGGCATTTTCAGACAAGACCTTCTCCACCCACTGCCCTCCCACCACCCACCTACCATACATGTTGCAGGACTGCAGTGTTGCCCTATGGGTGTCATGCAAGATGTAGTGGGTGGGGAGTGTATTGTCTGAAAACACTCTATGTAAACAAAAACTGGGATGGGGGACAGGGTGCCCTCTGCACACCCCCAAAAATCATCATCCATCATTTCTGTAGCCACTAGCACCAATATGAGTCATATTCACTTCTTTAGAACTCATGGTAGTGGTAAACAGGCAGATGATTGTGTTCTTTGTTGTTTTATTTATGCTGCTACTACTAGAAGAGTATTTCTCGTTTGGTTCTGTTATTTCATTTCATGGTCATTTCAAAGGACTGCTGGCTTTCAAAATGAAACATTATTGATGATAGGAGGATGAGGTTATGAATGAGACTATCAGAAAAAGGACTGGTGCAAAGGAGACAGTTTGGAAATTTGTAACGGTATAATCAGTTTGCTGTGTGCACGCACCTATGCGCATGCATGCTGGTGCTGTTGTGTGATTTGTAAGTGCTGTAGGCTCTATGTCAGTGGTGTGTGCATGCTGAATGTGATATGCATGCCAGTCCATGGGGCTTGGGATCAGCCCCAGTGTTGTTACTTCACTGCTGTCTCCTGTCATACTGGGTGTGTTTTCTCTACAATGAAATTGTTTATCTCCTGAGAATTTTATCTCACCAATCAAAATGCAGATCCAGGCTCAATTCTGGCTTCAGATTCACTTGACTTAGTTTCACGTCATGACAACAGTGTGCTAGTCATTTTATAGACAGGTGTGAAAACAAGGGGGCAGATCCTTATGTGGCCCCAAGTCCCTGCCCTAAATTGATGACAATCTGAACAGACAAGATACACATGACAAGGATGAGGGCATGGGATGCAGCAAAAAAATCAGTGAAGCTGAAGGCACGTTTGCATGGTTTTACTTTAGTTTGTATTTCTGGCTTTCATTCTTCTGTTTAGTTATAACTCGGTAATGCAGGTATGATTGCAGAGATGCTAATGATATATTCTTTCCTCGGAAGCTCATTGAACTGTCTGCTTGCATGCTGTTGGAGACATAAATCTGTTTGGGAAAATGACAAAAAAGCTGGCTGTAAACTCAAGAAATTGGGATAGAAACTTTAAAAAGTGTATTTTGGAACTTGCTATTCTGGGACCAGAAGCTGGAAAATTGAAAAATCAGGTAACCCGTCAGGCATTAATCAGGCACCACCAAACCACCTGAAGTCACTTCTCTCCCCCACTCCCCTCCCCACCATTCCATGGCCAGGTTGATCTGCAGAAACATTTGTTCAGTTCGTCAACCTGACCCAGCTAGAGGTGCTCCTCCCCCCCGCCCCTCCAGAACGTGTAGCCGGTGTGCTGACTGCACATATATTAACACATGTTTTCATTGCTTTTCCAAATATTTCACATGCCCTTGACTACTCTGAAGGTTATTTTTACTGTTTTGTTTATCAACCAGAAAAATTGTACTGCTGCACCTCAGGCTTGTAAGAGCTCTCTCTACATAGATGAGGTGGGAACAATTACAAAGCCTTTCTAAATCATTTACATGTAGCTGAATTTCCAAGTATCTTTAAGAGCATTTGACAAATGTATGGAATGATGAACCATTATTGTAAGTCGATGTCTTTTATTGGGAGCTTATTGTTACACAAATCCTGCACTTTTATAATTCTTTACTACTTATAATAAAAAAAGAAAATAACACTCTTACCCTGAAAACTTCTTCAATTGTAAATGTATCAGCATCTGTGGTGTGAAGAGCTACAAATGATTTCCCAAGGGATCAGATTATCAACTCCTTTAACCTCATTATATGTGCTTCCAATGTTCTAGGTGACATAGGTACTCTACTGCTGATAGAAGTTCTGAAGGATGTTAAAGTATGAGTATTATGCTTGAATCAGATCAATATTACAGAATTCTGTAATACTGATCTGACTCAAGCATAATACTCATACTTTAACATCCTTCAGAACTTCTAGCACCAGGAGAGTACCCATAGCTCCTATGCTAAGTGGGAGAAGGACGGTGAGCACAGTTTCAACCAGGGATTATACTCACTTCTCAGATTCTCACTTAGGTCAATGAGAATCAGGGTTCCTGGTTTGTTTTTACAAACGAGAATGAGCTGAGAATTGCCCTGACACTCTCTGAGAAAAGTGAGAGTCTCCTCCTCCCTCCCCCCTCCCCCCCCGGCACTTGTATTAAAAAACAACCTTGCACTCATCTTGCTGCCTCTCTTTGAGTCTGGGGCAGCTCTGTGACTCCTCAACACTCTCTCCACTTCTCTGCAAGGACAGGCAAGGAGGAAGTTTTCTAAGGACGTGACCACCTCACAATGAACACAAAAATAATTTTTAAAACCCCACTGCACAAGCACAAAACAGCCACTAGAGCCATTCTGTGTATGTGTGGCCCACTTCCAAAATGGCACCAGTAGCATCAGCAGCATTTTGAAAAGGGGCAGCCAGTTTACACATGTGCAGATGGTACCAGCACATGAAGCCCTTTTCCAAAATGGCACTGATGCTGCCTGTTTCATTTTGGAGATGACTGTGCATGTGCAGAATGGCTGCAGCTGTCGTTTTGTACATACACACACTGGTTTTGATTTTTTTTTCTCAAGATTTTCATGAGATCTCAGAATGTAACTAACATCTTGTTGAGAGCTCAGTAACTTTTCTCGATTCTCATGGGACTCTCATGAGAACTGGGAAAGGTTCTCGGTTCATTCCTAGTTTAAATGCCCCAAAGCTGATTGCACCTGGGCATACACCGGTGAAAACAGACATGACCACCCTTTAACCACCCTTGGTGGTTATTTATGCATGTTGCAGGGCTGTATTGGTGCCCTATGCAGTCCTGCAACATGCAGAAATGACCAGCAAGGGTGGTTAAAGGGTGGTTAGCGTCATGTCTGTTTTCACCCACCATAATGCATGGGGTCATGCTCCAGGCTTTCCCAGACCATGGGTGCAAGTAGATTAAGTATGGTGATGGGCTTATGACTCTGGTAGCCCGGGTGCCTGGTAGCAGTGCACTATGATGAGACCTTTAGGTAGAACGAGGCCATTTAACCAGGATTGCTCTGGGATGTTCACGCACATGACTTCTGGTTGGAGTGCCTGAGCAACTCAAAGAATGGTTCACGCTCCAACTGTGGGCATGTCCTGGTAAAGGGTGGCTGGTTTGGGAATCATGAATCCTATGGGACAGAAGGCCACAGGGCTGGCACAGTTGGGGTTGTTTGCTGGGACTTCAACAATGTAGGTAAGTGTTTTCATCCCAAATATCAATTTCCCTACTTGTGCACCCACTTTGCCAGGGAACATGCAGTTTCCAGATTCAGCAAGTAGAAGCAATATGGGAACAGGAATAGGCAATCAATTTTGGAAGGTAACCCATCCACCTCCAGCACCCAGAGTTTGGTGAATGGTGCCAGCTCCAGTTCTGCATGGGGTTTTAGAGTGGGTTCTTTGGTGGTACCCTGACTGCAGTGCTGCTGCATATATCATTAATAGGTTTAAAGAAGTGTTTTGGATTCTGGCTGTGGGTGCTAGGGTGAAAAAAAAGGGTTCCAACCTCAAGTCCATCCTTATTATGGAACAGATCATGACAAAAAGGTTAAAGAAGGTGGGGCCATTCGACTCACCCCCAATACATGATTTGCCAGTTTCCCTCTTCAATGTCATTCCCTGCAAAAGGCAATTGTGGAGTTTCAGCTTATTCACCATCTCTCCTACCCCAAGGGGAGTTTGGTTAATGATTCCATACCCCCCTACCCAAGATGTGTAGAGTATTCTATGCCTCCTTCAACTCTGCAACAGAGATGGTGAGGACATACATAGCATAGAGTGACATAAAGTTGGTATTCCAGCTTCTCCCCATCCACCCTTATGAATTCAAGCTCCTAGATTGACATTTTAGATTGACTTTGAGTTTCAGGACCAGTTTTACTTCATCAAGACTATGCCCATGGGATGCTCTGTCTCATGTGCAGCCTTCAAGAAATTCAATTTGATACTTGACTGGGTGGTCCAGCAGAGGTTGGGGAAAAAAGCCAAGTCACACATTTTTTGGATGACTTCCTGTTCTTTGGTAGGACAGGCAACACTGAATGCACTACGCTGTTGCACATCTTTTAATGCCTGGCTGGCAAACTGGGGTTCCACTCATGCCAGAGAAAACAGCCACATTTTTTACCTATCTGGGGACTGAGCTAGATATGGTCTAATCAATATCTTGGTTGCCAGCTGACAAGCTAATTGCCCTGCAAGACGGAATCTCTGTTCCTGGATGCCAACAAAGTCCTGGCTAGGCAGCTGCAATAATTCCTTGTGTCTCTTAATTTCACCTGCTGGGTGGTCTTCTCTAGCCCATCTGCACACCTGAACATCTGGGGACCTGACCCCCTAACCATCTTGTTCATATAATTAAGGAAATGAGGAATGGCCTGGAGATTTGGGATAACATTTTATAACAAGGTTAGGTTTTAATGGGAGAAGTTACTCCTTGAGGTGGACTTGCAGGTTTAATCAGATGCAGCGAGACATAGTGATTGGGATATACATCAGAGGCTGCTGAAGCACACGTAGCCATGCCCCTCTGAATGGGAGAGTGTATGAATTACCAGGGATCTCATCTTCCTGGATTTTTTTCCTATAGTGGAGGTGGTCGACCTGAGGGAAGCTGACTTTGCTAAAATGAGAGTACTGTTTTGGTGCAACAACTTGGCAGTTGTTCACGTTATCATCTCATCATTCCTGAAGTCCCCTCAAGTGATGAGACTGGTTCAGGTAGGCATGCTAGCTTGCCTAAGGAATAACATATATTTTTTTCTGTCCAAGCACATTCCAGGAATTAACTATGGCATAGCCAATACCCTTTCTTATTCTCAGATTGACTGGTTCTATTCCTTGGATCCCAGCACTAAGTTGTCACCTGAGCCAATGCTGCAGGATCTGTGGAGTCTTCGGTAGTTGAGCTCTTGTATACAGTCCAGGGTTCTTTGACCCCATGGACCAAGGTGTGTTATGAGCACGTGTTCTGTCTATTCCAGCAGTTTGGGGGAAAGTGTAGTGAGTCTTTGGACTTCCCTGTTTCTGAGCCCCAGCTGTTACAGTTTGAGTTGATACTAAGACACAAAGGGTTGGCACTGGACAGAGTAGCCAGTAAGAATGTGGCACTTAACTACTTTAGTACATTAGCAGGACAGTGGACTCCTGTTCAACAGTTTTACCACTGGAGGATGACTGAGGTTTGGTCACTACAGTGGGGTTGCCAGGTAGATAAGTGGGTCCCAGTCATTCCCCTCTATTATTTAAGGTAGTCATATTGCTGAGTGATGTCTGCACGGACAGTTATGAGGCCACTTTGTTCAGTATGGCATTTTAGATTGCCTTTTATGGAGTTTTGTCTGTGGGGGAGCTTGTTCCCAACTCAAAGAGGGACCATTCTGAGTGCACTCTGGAGGTAGACAACATATTATTCAAAGACTGTTGAGTCTGATCCCTCCCTCCTGCTCTCCCCCTCCGATTCCTGAACATTCTCTACCAGGGATTTCTCAGTAGCTTCACACAAAGACATCTCATAGCCCCAGGCTCTGTCCTCCAAGCTACCAGACCCAGTCAGGGTAAGAGAACTGGGGAGGCGACAGCATGGCTTCCTCTCCACCACCCTCATCAGCACTGGGTATTCTGTTTTTTGAGATTCTCCTCTTTCTTGCCAACAATCCAGTGATTCCTTTTTCTTGCCAACAATCCAATGATCTTGTTCTTGTTTTCAAGGACAAGATGAGAATTGTGATTCTTCTTGAGAAACACGAGAAACTGAGAATCCAGTTTCAGCCCTAGTTTGTATTCTCTAGCAGCACAGCTAATTTTGATAGGGTCATGGACAAGACAGATTACTGCACCTGGGTCCCTTCCCTGCCCTCTCATGGTCAGTGCCTTCCCATTATTCTGCACCATCCTCAGCCACAGCACCACTTTCACTTGTCTCTGTTTCTCTCCACGGTGGCACAACAAAGGGTTAAGGACCCAACAAGAGTGTCCTCCATAGTCTTACCTGCTGCTACCATGGACTGGAGAAGGAAAAGTATGGCAGACAGGAGGTATTTGGATGTGGAGACTAGGTGAATCATTTAGCAAAGGCTACAGCTGTGTGTGTGTGTATTGGGGGTCCATACAAAAGCTGCATGGAAGAGGTGTCTGTGGGGAGCCTTGAGCCATTTGGGGGAGGGGGGACAAGGAGGTAAAGACCACATAGGAGGCAGGGGATGTGAACAGAGTGGGGAATTCTGAGTCCAGCTGTGTGGTTCAGAGATCCCACTGGTGAACCATAGGTGTGGTGGTCACCCCGCCTACACCGCCTATTGCTACTACCCCTCTTTTATTCACATGAGTATAGAAACAAAGGTTTTGGGACCACAGACTCATGCCTAATGGAACATGTGAACGTATCCTAACAAAGCTAAACCCTTAGAAAAAAATGGATGATCCATAACCTTGGAGAAACCTGGATACTAATTGACTTGGGGAGTATTGATTTTTAATCAAAAGCACATAATAAGAATCTATTTTAAGTACAGCAAGTCCTGCCATTGTTTGTGTCAGCAGAAGGACAACTCACTCTTAGCACCTGCCAGCACAGAGTGAAATTTATCTCATCTTTTGCACCGTGTAAACTGTGAGTTTCACTCTGTTACAGTACACCATTTTTTTTTCCTGCAGCAGCACAAACTGTGAGCCTATTTACACTTCCTTTGCAGCTGCACCTAATGGGTAGGAACCATGCTGTGAAGAAGAATGTTAATCGATGATGGATGTGTCCTAAGGAGCTAGTGGTTCCTGGGTGCAAGAGTAGTTGTTGTATCAGCAGATGTGCTTTAGCAAATGAATGTTTCATTATTTGAGACTATTATTGTTTAGAGATTTCTTGGTTTGAGCAGTCATCCCCTGCCTTCTTTGGGGTTTACATTTGGCAATTAATTATCATATAGTCTTTTTTTATCAGTGAGAACAAACAAGCACATCTTTAATTTGGGAAAGAGAATAAATAATATACATGAAAATTCTCCCCAATGGCCCAGGACTCACTTCTCTGTCATTAGCATTCTGGATACCACACTGCTCCCAAATTCAGCAAGGTGTGCAAGACAGTATCCTAGAATGCCCACTTTATGGGTTTCTCAGATGTCTGTCCACTTTAATATAGACTATGCAGTGAAGGAGGGAGAATACCAGCTACCTATCCTCTCGCCCTCATGTCCTGATCATTCTGTACTTTCCCTTCAGCATTAGAGATCAGGGGGTGGGGAAGAGGGAATAAGGAATAAGGTCATAGTCTGACAGGAGGCCCTGGTTGAGTCTATGAGGTAGTATTCTCCTGTACAAAGCTTTCAGCCAGCCTACTTGCTTTGCTCCTCCCTGATGCAGAGGGGAAGAGACAAAATAATCAGTGCCCTTCAGGATGTCTGCACTAGGGGCAGTGCAGACATCCTGACATTACCTGCTGCTGCCATGGACCCATGCTGAAAGCACTGTACAAGTACAATAGAGATGTCTCTACACCAGGACTCGCCTTAGAAGATGTAAGGCCTAGGGTAAATATAAAAGGCATGGCCCTTGGTTGCTTCAACCCCTCCCTGTGGCCACACACCCTCCATGGGTCCCTAGAGGTGGTCATTTTTGGGGTCTCAATGGGAGGGAACAGGAACCTCACACCTTGCCCAGGTGCAAACAAAGGCCACTGTGTGGGACCCAGAAGTAAAAAAAATAGTGGGGTTGTCCAGTTCACCCTTTGGTAAGGCCAACCCTGTCCTATGCTGTAATTGTAGCAGTGGTAAGTTTATAAGTTGCAAATTAAGTTTGTATATGAATACATTTTATCTGACTAGTCTGTATAAGATGGTAAGAGATGGTAAGTTTGTAAGTGAAGGTTCTATATTGATAAATGCTTTTGATAGTATCTGTAGAGTGGATCCTTCTCTCTGCACTATAGAACTTGGCTGGCCTCTAGAAAAGAGATGTGAGATGGGAAGTAGAGGACTCTGTAATTGAACTGTCTGAGGTAAAGGCTATTTCTATTAATGTTTTTCTCACATAAATTAATGTTTTGTTCACAGTAAAGAACTTTTAGTGGTTGAAAAATAACCACTTCTGATGGTAGATGTTACATAAGGTGAACATGTTTCCTTTCCTACATTCCCCTAGGGCTTAAGACTTGACTTGCCCTGTCTACTCAGTCAGGGATGCCCCAGGGTTTGCGGGGCCATGTGCAAAGTCTTGTTGTGGGGCATAATTTGCATAATGTATATAATTTGCATAATTTGCCTCTCACTCACACACACACCAACTCACTTCTCTCACTTGTCTCACACACACCCAGGCATATGCACACACTTCTCTCTGACTCTTTATACACAGACATCACCCACCCACGAACACCCATAAACACCCATTGGATGGGTGGGAGAGCGTCTTTGTAAATGTCCATGAGTGGGTGGGTGTGCATTCCTGACCCACCCACTAACACCCACCAACACCCATGGAGCAGCTGGGAAGGAGCCAGCATGCTCCATGGGTGGAGATGTGTGGAGATGGGTTTTTAACACCCACCCGTCCATATAAAAACCAAAACACCCACACCCACAAGGATGGGTCCGCCCATACCACAGAGAGATGGCTAGAGAGGCCCCACAGGTGCCCCCAAGCAGACACACCCACCGGGGGAGATGCCAGACACCCAGCCGGGAGCCCTTAAAGGAGAACCGAAACATGACAGTGATGTGCCGGCTCCCAAAATGTCAGGAAGGAAAGCCTCTGACAAAATGAAGGGAGCCAGCATCACAACACATGCAGGATGGGCCAGGGTAAGCAAAGGGACCCCGGGATGCCCAGGGAGGGGAGTTAGGCCCAACGGCATGGGGGGAAGGAATGGCTAATTACAGCACATCTCTCCCGTCACAGGGCCAAGGGCATACCACTGCGCCATCTCTGCCAACATCACCCCCAGCCCACCGCAGCCACAGGGCACAGGGATGAGAGCACAATGGACAGCGAGGTAAGAGCAAGGCTACCCTAACAACCAAGGACGGGGGGGCCCACATGACAATGCCAGAAACCATTCCAAGGGAACACAGGGCGGGCAGCTGACAGCCAACCATTATCTCCCCTCCAGGACAGCACCCATACGCAGGGGTAATGCACCACTGGGGAGACAGCCAAGGAGGGCATCTGTGACACTCAGGTAACCCAGCGGTTCCCCCTGGGTGGAGTGGGGAAGGATCAACTAACAAGTGCAAAGGGGGGGCTGCAGGACAGATGCTAACCCCCATGCAATAACCCCAACAGGAGACAACCTGCTCCACTGTCACCTCAGTCACTGGCTGGGTCCCAAGCCACACAACTGGGATGGAGGCCCCCCACACACGGTACCCATAAGGGGGAGCCCTGGTCGAGGCAGGACACCTGAAACTTCATACGCATGTGAGGGGCCGAAAAAGCCCAGCATGAACTGATGCGCAGCTACAAGACCAGACAGGTCTATGAAGCCATCGCTCAGGAGATGCAGTGGCAGGGGTACAATAGGGATGTCACCCAGTGCATGCAGCAGGCAAAGGACTTGAGGTCCGGATATAAGTATATCAAGGACACCAATCTCAAGTCCGGTCATGCCATGCACACAATGGAGTTCCATGACCAGCTGGACCGGTTCCTCTGCATGGATGGAGACATAGTTGCTTCCCACATACACGGCACCACCTTCGCCAGGGGCAGAAAGGGGCTGAAAACTACAACCCCTCTGCCCGACCTGCCCAGAGCAGGGGGAGAACACAGCCCCTGGCAAGGCCTCCCAGGATGCAGAAGGGGACAGCTTCATCATACAGATGGAGGAGGCCTCCCAGGAAACAGGGCCCAGTGACAGCACCCTTCGCGTGTGCCCACAAAACCCACAGGCCACGGAGACTGTGCATGTGGAGCAGACGGACACCCAGGATGCCCCCCAGGACAATGAGGAATACAATCTGGTTAGTAGCATAACCACGACCCCAGGGGGGAAGGGAATTGCCACAATGACCTGGACCCAAGCCGGGTGGCAGGGATCAATTGATAGATCCCATTTCCCATCACAGCACAAGGGTCCCTGGAGGTGCACAAGGAGGAGATCGCAGTGGAGGAGGTGGTCGAGGAGGAATCAGAGGTACTCCCGAGGCCCAAAGATCAGGACAATTATGGTAGGCCAGCACAGATAAGGGAAGGGATGTGGGAGATGCCAGGGCAATGTATTAGCAAACAGGGCACAGGGGAGCCCCCTAAGTAATTAACCCCCCATGCTATGACAAGGAAGTGCTGGGGGCCACTACAGTAGGGGCATGGAACAACTCGGGTCAACAGCCATGGACAGTCATGCAGATGTGGGGTCACACGACCATGGATGAGGGATCATGAGACTTGTCCGCAATGGGGTGCAGGGACAAAAAGACCCCGGGATAATGTGCACAGGAATAGGGCCACAACAGCACTCTGATACATACATTGGGAATATGGGGACCCAACCCTGGCAGCTGCCTGCCACATAGGGCCAGACATGGAAGGGGGGTAGGTAGCCACAGTGGCAACATGGTAGCACCACTAGGAGTACAGGGTATGGACATGGCAAGCAATACGACTTATGGGGAAACATTTCCTCCTCAAAAGAGCAACCCGGTCCTGCAAGGGGTGCTGCTGCTGGGAGCGCTGAGAGGAATCAGGAGATGCAGGCCAAGAATTGGTGGAGGAGAGAGAACCTGGGGAGGGAACTGCTGGAGGAAACCAGAAGGTTAGCCGAAGTACACTCAGAGGAGCTCACATTCACCAGGGAGGTGCAAAGAGGGGGATAGGGACTGGGAACTGTTGGCAGCAATTCTCACCCAGTCGCAGACTGAACACCTGTGGGACAGGCACCAGGCTGCCACCCTCCACCACGAGCTGCACCTCAACAGAATCGAGCGGGAAAGGGCCCATGGCATGCTGGAGGGAACAGTTGCATGGGCCCTGGACCTCATGGGGGAGGCATTGGGGCCCCTGCGGTGCAAACCCCAGTGCGACATGGGCCCTCCAAGCGCAGAAGGAGGGATGGCAGCTGACATTAACCAGCGTGCCCTCCCACTGGTGCAGGTCCCCCCTCCCCAGCCCTTCAGCCAATACTGGTTTCCTCAGCAGCATCCCTTCCCTGGCCTGGTGCACAGGGTCCGCCTCTCAACATAACCCCCCAACAACAGCCCGGGGGAGTCACCCTTCCATTCTGCACCCCTCCCGGTCCCTCTACCGCTGCCTCCAAGACCCCTCCTCCGGGGACCAAAGCCTCCTCTGAACATTCCGGCACCCGCAGGTAACCAACTGCCAACGCCAGCCGCCCCACCAGTTCAGGTAAACCAGATCACAAGGTGTGCTCTAACCAGGGGGTGGGGGCAGCAGCTGTACCTCGATCTTCACAGGGATGGGTGGTGGGCTTGCAGCATGATGATCCATGGAACTCCGAGAGAGCTGCAAACAGGGCACTGGTGCAGGGGAGTCATCCTGGGAAACAGTGTAATGGTTACCTTATGTTTGAATATCCCAGGGGCCAAAACCTGAGCCTGGAGTGGAGCAGCTGGTGGATGATGAAGAGCCCGGGCCGTCAAGTCGCCATTCACTGTGGATGGGTGCAGCAAAGGGCCGGAAGGAGACGAGCTCTGGTGGTGCTTCAAAGCAGGGACGGCCCCGAAAGAATACCCACACCTTTTATATAACCCCCAATAAAAACACTATATATTACCTGTCTGTTGATCGGTATGTTCAGGGGACATCATGTGCAGGGAGGGGATCTGTAGCAGACAGAAGGGGTCATGCCATGCGTCATACTGGTGTGGGACCGATACCGCTCATGCCTGCCAGGAGGCGGTGGGGAAACGGAAAACCAACCGTGACAGGGCACAGGCCTGCACATTGATACCACATTTGCGCTGCATATGCTAACCATCACACAGAGGTAGCGTTCAGTGATACGGGTTACTCATGCCATGGCTGTCCACTAGTATGTGACCCCACTCCAAGGGAATCCACTCAATAATGACTAGGCACCCCCTAGTACAAAATCAAATGGACACATGGTGCATCAAGTCAGGTCATATCTGCATTTATTAGTAGAGGGAACACAGGCTGTGGAGGGGGGGAGGATGCCTACACAGGCATGGGTTAGTTGCCTGCCATCTGGGCAATAATGCGCCTACAGAGTGTGTCCCTGTTCTTCTCTGAGATGTGTCTGAATGCCCCACCTTGTACATGTTGGTGCAGGGGCACAGGGCTCGTTCTCTGCACTAGTGGGGGGTTATCAAGGGCAGCTCAGCTGGTCTTGCGTATGTTGTGAAGAATGCAGGCTGCCAGGACAAGGATGAGGGTGTGCTCCAGATCGAACTGGCTCCTGTTCATCAGAAGGTGCCAAGCATCTTCAGCTGACTGAATGTCTGCTCCACCATGCTCCGAGAGGATCATATGTGCTTGTTGAAGAGCCTGTGCTCAGGGGTGTGAGCCACAGGATAGGTCCTCATGAGTCACGGGCTCAGTGGGTAGGCAGGGTCCCCAATCACCACCAGAGCCATGGAAACACCCTCAATCACCCAGTACAGGTTGGGGGCTATCAACATCCGGGCATAGAAGGGTGTCGCGCACAGAATGCACACATCATGGATTCTCCCTGACTGTCTAGTGTACACATCAGTGAATAGGCACGTGTGATCCACAACAGCCTGCACATTTATCAAGAATGCCTGCTTCTGGTCCATCTTGGCATAAGGAGGGGGGGAGTGGATGATAGGGATGTGGGTGTTATCGCACAAATACAATGGGGGAAGTCCATGTCCTCAAAGCTGTGGATCACTACTTCGGAATCCCGGAGCTGGATGACCCACTCGAGTAGCAACTCAACTATCAGGTCACACATGTCATGGAGCACCCTGTTAACGGTAGCAGTCCCCTCTCCGAACTGATCCCTGATGCTCCAACATGAATCGGGGGTGGACAGCCTCCACACCGCCATGGCCAATCGCATTCCTGGGGGCAGCAGATACCGCATATTGGTGGCATTCCTCCGGAGATGTGGGTTGAGGATCTCACCGAGCCGGGTCAACAGGGAACAGTTCTTGAAGAAGTGGTCTGTCCATTCCTCATCGGTCCAGGTAGCCAGCATGTTCTCCCATCATTCATTGGTGCATGAACTCATCCAGTTCAGCCATGTTGGAACAGTCACATGACAGCCATAAAGCTTGAGGGGTCACCTGGATAGGACAAGCTGCATGTGCTGGGACAGTGCTGTTTCGCACATGGCATGTTGCCGAACAGAGATCCTCCTCGCCCATCGCAACGATGCAGCTCGATGCACGCTGGCCGCTCTCCTGCGCCGTGTCCCATGGTTGTAGAAGCAGGGCCCTGGGAGGAGTAGCTCCGTACATTGCTGGAACACCTGGGCCAGGATCATGAGGCATGTGGCCAGGACCCCTAGCAGGATAGCTCTCCCATCAGGGGTCTCATCATCTAGCAGCATGGTAGCACCAACATGCACACTGTGAGCTCCCACCACCAGAACCTGTGACAGATCACCACACAGCTACCCAACAAGTCTCCAAATGAATAGGTGGCTTGCCCCAATCCCTGAAGTGCTGTGCTCGTGGCCCACTTACACACATGTCCACTCAATCCAACCACCCAGTTGCAACCTGTGCCTCCAACCCCCAAGCCCTGTGCACCCAATACACCCACACCATGCTTCACCTGTCCTGTGTTGCTCAACGACTCACTCCAAGTACTGGGGACTGCTGGCACGGGCAAGCCACCACACACCCCATTGTCCCCCTTGCTCAGCATGGACACCCTCTAATGGACAGCACCACTTCTCTACTAGCTTCACTACCTTTCATATTCACTGCACACACACCACACCTCCACCACCTCTCAGTACATGCCACACCCATGTAATGGAACTGGGCCTCACAAGTAGTTAGGTGGACAATACTTGGTGCCCATCGATTGGTGCAGTACTTTGGTTGTGTTCTGCACACCTGGCCGATAACTCCTCTCACCGGGCCTAATGGACATCCCCCCACCTGCACTGTCAGCCTGCACGGCAGGGAGCTTGGGCCGCACCATTGACAGAGGGTGGGTCTGGCCTCCCCCCCCCCAGTGCCTCTGACATGCACCCTTGCAATAGGTGTGAGGGATGCTTCAGTGCCATCCCTGTATCACTGACAGTGAGTGAAGGCCGTGGCATCGTGCAGTTGTGCACACTACAGATATGCAGTATACACTGCCTTGTTAGCTCCATGCTGCAACTAGCCGTGGCCTTGTTCTCCTGTCATCGCCTGCACTGGAATGTGTCCGCCCTGTGTGTGGGTTAGGGCTTCACAGGGCATAGAAGCCTGCCCACTCTCAGCTTTTCAAAGTCACCCTTCGGCTAGAGATGTGCTGTTCCTTACGCATCACTCATTCCCAGCTGCTCTCTGTGGAACACCATTGCACTCCACCACCCAGCCCTTGAGCAGGTCATGGCAGGGTGTGGATTGGGCCCCGAGGCAGATGGTTGTGCCAGGGAGGAGTGGTCGGTATGTGCCAACATGCTTCTGGGAATGCTGTGGCAGAGCCGAGATGTCCCGCTGCTGATGAGCGACCCCCTGTCAGTGGCTGATGGATTAAATCTCCTATCACGGTACATGGGGCTGATGAGCCATCCATTCGGAGGTCTGGATTGCCGGAGGCGTTCCTGGGAACTTGGCTTCACCCTCCTCCAACAACCGCTTTGGGGGCACCCAGCCGTCGTTGTGGTGCCGTGGAATGCACAGGAGATAATGGCTGTTCACCTGGTGGCTGCTCGCAATGACTATGGACTGGCCCTCCAGGCTGGAGGTCCCCCTGTTGCTAATGACTACGTGGGCATCCTGCTGCATGCCTATGGC
Source organism: Sphenodon punctatus (assembly GCA_003113815.1). Classification (NCBI taxonomy): domain Eukaryota; kingdom Metazoa; phylum Chordata; class Lepidosauria; order Sphenodontia; family Sphenodontidae; genus Sphenodon; species Sphenodon punctatus. Next base: position 480,922 of record QEPC01014755.1, on the reverse strand, counting down.
ATACCGCAACTGCAATCTGAATGCCTAGCCCTTCTTGGGGAGCTGGGCTTGCTACCCCCAATGTTGGTGGCCCCCTACTGACTTGGAACCCTACCGCATTGGAGCTGAGCACCGTGCGAGCGGTGTTGAACTTATCGGATGTCAGGGCTGCAGCTGTCATGGAGAACCACCTCCTGCCCTGTTTCATGGTGGGTGCCCATATGTTTTCCTGGGGATTCCGCAGTGGCCTCTTCACCTGGGAGGGTCTTGTCCAGGGGCCGATCTTTACCGAGCACCCTCCACCCGCTCCATGATCTGACTGTCCCATCCTCCTACTTCATGGATATATGTTCCCTGTGACTGGTCTGTGACTGGCCTCCCCATGAACAGTGCTGATCCTCACCATGTACTGTTCGATCCCTTTGGTCAATTTCCCCATCTGCCAGGCCCCATTACTGCTTCTGTAGCATCCCGCGTCCATCCTGGTTGTGTAATTGACCAACTCTGTCCCTATTTGAGAGGGTACATTAGTGCCCCTATCTGATGGTTAGGTGGCACACCCACAGGTCTTCGATCACCCATTGCCTGGTCTCTGTGGGCCTATTCCCCACCCCCTTCTCAAATAAAGACCTTGACTTGAACTGTAATTGCTACTCTGCTTGTGTTACCGTGTACCATTCCAGGCACCCCTCACAGGACTCCATCCATCCCTATGTGTGTGGTTGTGTGGTCTGGATCCAGTTGTTAACATGAGACCCCCTGCCAAGTGAGATTATTGAGGGGTTGGTTCCCCAATATCTGCTCTATCTTTAAATTTAGGGGAATTATCCAAGTTTAGTCAAAAAATTGCGGGGGGGTCCCCGTGTTCAAAGGGATCAAGCTGAGGACAGTACGCGCTACAGCAGTTTATGTATCCTCCCCAAATAGAAAGAAAAAGACACAAATGCTTCAATAAAACTAAACGAGGTTTATTGGGTTATACAATAAAAGAGAAAGAACCCAAATAAGGTACAGAAACACATACAGGCTAATACTACAACACAGTCCAGGTCTGGCTGATGGAACATGAAGGAAAAAAATGCAAACAAATGCGAGGGAAGGGAAAGCAAGCTTGAAAACACAGACTGCAGCTGGGAAAGTATAGGAAAACCCTCCCCCTCGTAGCTACTGTGGACAGAGCCACTCAATATCTACCGTTCCTTAACTTCAGGGGGGAATGACTCAAGGGCCTTTAGCTGGGGTTCCCCGAAGTACAGGGGTACAAACAGAGGCTACAAAGACAAACAAAGGCTACAGAGAAATTATAGGAAACCCCTCCCCCTCGTAGCTACTGGGGACAGAGCCACCCAATATCTACCATTCCTTAACTTCATGGGGGAATGACTTAAGGGCATTAAGCTGGGGTTCCCCGGAGTACAGGGGTATAAACAGAGGCTACAAAGACAAACAAAGGCTACAAAGAAAGTATAGGAAACCCCTCCCCCTCATAACTACTGGGGACAGAGTCACCCAATATCTACCGTTCCTTAACTTCAGGGGGGAATGACTTAAGGGCCTTAAGCTGGGGTTCCCCGAAGTACAGGGTACAAAGAAAACACAGACTGCAGCTGGGAAAGTGAAATTACTCTGAAGAGCGGGGGGGGTGGGCGGTTAGGCTCTGCAAAGGGGAAGAAAAAGCAAGAGACTGGACTTATAGTTTACTTCTCCTAGCTGATTGAGCAGGATCAGCAGCCCAGGATCCAGCGATGTTGGGGTCCAAAAGGGGAGGCCGAAGTCTGGGGGATCCATTAGCCGAGACACACGTAGGGAGACCTGCATGTATCTGGGGTCCAAGGTTTCTCCGAGGTTGATGGGAAAACCAGGGGCAGTTATAGGGTACTGAACAAAGCATTTGGGGATGCTATGATGGGTCGTTGGGGTACACAATGAGCTAATGAGGGGAGAAATCCAACTTCCACTTCCATCACAAAAAGGGCCATACAAGATGCATAAGATATCTTTGACACAGGGGGAAAGAGTAAACAACAGTGGCTGGACGGTAGTTAAGGAGGGGAGGAGAGGGATAATGATCGGCTTCCTGGGACACAAAGGAAGCCCCTGGATTTCTTTATTCCTGAGGGGGGGGTTGCTGCTCCAAGTTCCAGTCGTCAGTGCTCTACTGAATAGGAACAATGCCTCTTAATGGCCTCATACTTTACTCTAGGCATTTTCCTTTATCATCTCTTCCCCCAGGTTCAGGCTGGTATTTCACATGAGTGACCTACTTTCTGCTGGGTTCCATGGTGGCTGGGCCCAATCCTTACTCTGTCTTACAAGCCCCCCTCTTGCTCATAATGAGGGGCTATGCTCTCAAGCCTTTCCCCCCATGTTTGCCAGGCCTTGGGGGCTGTCCTTTCAAGCCCTCCAGGCCCAAGTTTGTTGGCCCTTGGTCATACAGAAGAGGGGGGTTGTACCCATTTTAGGGAAAACTGAGGCCATCATCAACACAGTGGTGTGCCTGTCCAGGTGCTCCAGAGGTTGCTGGGCCCATACTGATAATGCTTTTTGGGTCATGCCCTCGGTACCACTGTTGTGGTACTGTGAGTCGGTGTGCTAGGGGTTACGGTTGTAGCCTCAGTGTTCAGGGGCATGGGTTCTGCTTTGGTGTGTGGTCGGGCCCGGGGGGAGGGTTGTTTTCAGTATCAATGGGGTTGTCAGGTAGCGACCTGTGCTGTGTAGCATGTTCCCCTGGAGGATCCCTCTTGGATCGTGGGTTTAGGCTGGGTGGTGGTGGTGGGGGGGGCGATTGTGTCCTGATGACTGTACACTCCTTCATCTGTTGGTTCCCTCCTGGTGACATGCAACCTTGTGCGAGCCCCCTGATTCTGTGCAGCCCCCAGATATTCCCTGTAGTGTGTTTATCACCCACCGCGGGTTCTTGGCTGGCGTGTTGTCCATGCGTTGCCTGTGCCACAGCTGTGATGGGGCTGTCCCATGGCATTATTCTCTGTAGTGCACCTGTGCATGGGCCGGTGCTGGGTGCTGGCCCCAACCACCCCCTGCCGGCTGTCATTGCCCTGCTGGCCTTGGCACTTGCTATGCTCCATGTCCTGCGGTTGCTTCCCATTGGTTTGGCTCCTTGCATGGATCACTCAGGCTACCGCTGTTCCTGGTGCCCCCTGTTGGTTCTCCCCATCTGCACTGTTGGCGGTTGATGGGCGAAGGGAGAGAGGGGTTGCTGACCGTGAGTCTGACTGGTTTCTGGCCCAACAGTTGCCCACCTGTGTTTCCGCTTGATTGCTGCTGGTGGGGTGATGGCATAGGTGACCCGACATTCATGTTTGGGGTGTGTGCGCTGTGTGATGATTGTCCCCTGATAACCCCCAGTGGTTCCTTGCACCCCTTCCCATTCTCCCTCTTCATTCTCCCTTCTAACTACTCTGGTTGTGTTCCTGACTGTGCTGAGCCTAGGGCAGATGGCCAGGCAGCTCCAGCGTGTGGCCTCAGATCTCCATGCTGGGGCACGAATCTACGGGGAGATAAATGAGTGTACTGCGTGTGTCTGGGGCCCTCCCCCCTGATGTCTAAGTGGGGTTCTTCGTTGTTGGGGCCCTTGGACCATCCTAATGGCTCACTCCCTCTCCCTCTGTCCCTTAGTGCAGGCGATGATAGCTGAGCGGACCAGGGAGAAGGAGGAGGTTCTGCAGCTACTCCTTCACCTCCTACAGAGGGTGCACCAGGTCGACCGTGCCCAGGTGGATCTCTGGGGCTGGGTACAGAGTCGGCGTCCCTATTTCAGGTGGGGATCTGCCACACCAACCCTCTCTGTGCTGGATCCACAGCTCCCTTTTCCCTGTTTACTGTTCTGCTCTCTTTTCCCTTAGTATTAAAGTTGTTTTGCTACCTTCTCCAGTTGTGTTTCTTCTCTTTCCCTTTGTGCTGGTCTAGTGTGTGGGTGCCTTATGGTGGTTGTGCCATGGTTGCCTGGCAGGAACTGGGTATCTTGAGCCCCCCCCGCCTCACCCGGTGGTTGTGCTGCCGCTTTGACAGACCCCTTGGGGTTTACCCTCAGTTCCCTTTCTTGTGGGTTGTGGCCTCTCGGCTGCATGTATTGCCTTCCTTTTGGCCCCCTCTGGCCCTGTTGTGCTGCCCCCACTTCCCTGTGGTCCCTTGGGCCAGGGCAGCATCCCCTTGTCTGTTGTCCTTCACCTTTCCCCCCTCCCTGCTTTGGTGTTGGTCTCCCCCTCAGCCACACGCATCCATGGTTGGTGATTGGTGTGCAGCTGCTGCTTCACTGCAGGTTGGTGTGTTCAGGGGTTATCTCCCCCCCACTGTGCCATACCAACCCAGGTCTGGTGTGCACTTCCGTGCTTGCCGACATGACCCCATCTGTCCCATTCCTGACTCATTGGGGCCTTGGGAATGTGTGTGGGGGGGTTTTGCGGGGATGTGGGGGTTTGTGTTGTGTCCCCCTGATGCTTTGTGGCTCAGCCTTTCCCTCTGCTGCCCTTTCCTGTCCAGCCCCTCCTCCTCCACATTGGGGTTCCCCCAATTCCTTGGGCATGCTGCTGTTCCTTGTGTGGTTGTGTTCACAGTTGTGGGTGGGTGGGTGGGTTCTGGTTTGTGGAGGGGTCTGTGTTGCCAGGCTGTCTGGACTCTGTCTTGGGGCTGGCCAGGGGATACTACTTTGTGTCTTCTGTCATCCCTGCTCCCACAGCCTCACCCACATGGGGTCTGGAAGTTCAGGGACAGTGTTGTGTGCCATGGCTTCATTTGCTCTCAATCTCCCATAATGTCTTGTCACTGTGCTGGACATGGATTTCCCTCCGGTCGGTGTCTCAGCTGTCCATGTAAACATCTTGGGTGTTTACTCGGTGTTACCCAGGGTGGGTGTTTGCCTACTGTGTGTGTTCCAGCCCCTCCCCTTCCATCTCACAACCCCCCATGGCGCTGTCTGTATAAACATCTCCTGGCTTGGCGCCACTGGGTGGTTGCTGGGTATGATCATCCACCCATCTCCACCCACCAAGCTGGTAGCGAAGTCTATGTAAAAAAGCCCACCCCATATCTCTCTCTCTCTCTCTCACACACACACACACACTTCTCTCTCTCACACACACACACAGATAGAAAAACTCACACACTTCTTTCTCTCTCTCTCTCTCTCTCTCTCTCTCTCACACACACACACACACACACAAACAGACTCACACTCTCACTCGCTCTTGGGGGGGAAGAAAGTGACACCAGGCCCCCCTGCATGCTTGTCTACTGCCACTCCTCACTATATGCTGGTTTCAAAGGCCATGCTCATGAACACTTTGGGGAAGCCATTTTCCTAGTCTGGCATGTTGGGAAATGTAATCCCAGAATGCCAGACTTGGAAACTGGAGTGTGTGCAGCAGCACAGGGTGCCTGTAAACTAATTTCAAGAGTAGCATCGGCAGAAGCACTAGGTTCAGGTCAAGCAGAGAGAGAGAGAAAGAGAGAGCACATAGGAGTGGTGATTGTTCCTCCCCCTCCCCTCCCTTTATGCTGCTCATGCTGCTGAGGTGGGTCAGGCAGGCTGAGTTCCGCCCCCTGCGGCCATGGCTTGGAAGGAATTTATTTTATTTATTTATTTTACGCATCTATTAGTTGCCCCCCATGCCTTCGGCATCCCGGGGCGGCGTACAATTTAATAAATAACATTAATAAAAATAACATTTTAAAAACAACACAACAATTTAAAAACAAAAACAGGGTTGGAACAAATAAATAAAAATACAAATAAAAGGTAAAGAAGAGCTAAAACCCTAACTCACCCTCCCCCCCTCCTCCCCAAAGACCTGGGTGAACAGCCAGCTTTTACAAGCCCACCGGAATGTCAAAAGGCTTGGGGCCAGGTGATCTTCCTCCAGGAGGGAATTCCAAAGATGCGGCCCAGCCACGGAGAATGCCCTCTCCATTGTGGCCCCCCACTTAACACGGGAGACCTCCAAGAACGCACCTCCGGCAGACTGAAGGAGCCGCTCAGGAGCGCAGAGGGCGAGGCGGCCTCTGAGGTACGAGGGGATCAGACCGTCAAGGGCTTTATAGATCAGTACCAATACCTTGAACCTGGCTCGGCACGCTATTGGCAGCCAGTGCAGAGTCCTGAGCACAGGTGTTATATGCTCCCAATGACCCATCCCCATCAGGAGCCAGGCCTCTGCATTCTGCACTAGCTGCAGCCTCTGGACCAGGAACAAGGGCAGCCCCACATTGAGCGCATTACAGTAGTCCAGCCTCGAGGTGATGAAGGCATGGATAAGGGAGGCCAGGTCCGGGCCGAAGACATATGGACGCAGCCTCTGCACTACATACAACTGGCAGAAGGTGGCCTTCACCACCACCTCCATCGGTCGCTCCAGGCAGAGATCTGAGTCCAACACCACCCCCAGACTCCAAACCTGCTGAGCTATTGGAGGGAGAACCCCCCAAATCAGGGGGGCCAACACCTCCCTCGCCCTCCCCACCACCATCACCTCCATCTTATCGGGGTTGAGCTTCAATCTGCTCTGCCACATCGACTACGCCACTGCCTCGAAACACTGGGATAGCAACAAGACAGCAGGATCTGGGTACAGCTGAGTATCAGCAGCATATTGGTGACATCGCACCCTGAACCCTCTCACGACCTCCCCCAAGAGGAAGAGGGAAATAATTATCCAGGCTGGGGGACTGTCACAACCCCCATGGTGCGGGGTCCTGGCTGGTAGAGGGTCATGTGTCAGCACATGTCAAACATGCCTAGGGCCAGTCCTGTACTCGGTACTTGGGTATCTGCTCATCAAGCAATATATAATGCAATCCTGGTTTATCCTCTGCTCTCCCTTCAGATTCCCTGTTTCTATCAGAAATAACCCACTCCTTTAGGCACCCTGAAAGTATACCTCTTTTTACCTATTCTCTGAACATGCCTATGAGCATGTTAAAAAAAGGAAGGTAGAAGCCAATGTTTGCTTTTCTAACTAAAGGGGGAGTTTTGGCACAGAAAGGATAAATGGTAGAAAATCTAACATTGGTCCTTAAGCTAACTCTCTGAACTTCTGAGCCATCTTGAGGTATAAATCCCCATCCATTAAAGCCAACAGTAGGCCTTTTTTACACAGCCGCCACCATCGGCCCAGTCAATGGAGCTGGGTGGAGATGGGTGGGAGAGCACACTCGGTGAACACCCGGCGGCGCCGAGCCGGGTGAAGTTTACACAGAAGGCACCACGGCAGGTTGCGGGACAGAAGGGGAGGGGCCAGCACACACCCAGAAGCCAAACACCCACCCCAGGAAACACCGAGCAAACACCCATGACAGTTCCACGGACACCCAAGACACCGAACGGCAGGGAAGCCCTGCTCAGCACAGCGATGGCACAACAGCCAGACCCTGCTATCTCGTTGCTTTCCCAATGTCTGGAGGCCGTGGTGGAGTGGATGCAGCTGAGCAGACTGAAGCTTAACCCCGACAAGACGGAGGTGATATTGGTGGGGAGAGCGAAGGGGGTGGTGGCCCCCCTGGTTGGGGGGGTTCGCGCTCCTGTAGCTCTGCAGGTTCGGAGTCTGGGGGTAGTATTGGACACGGATCTGCATCTGGAGCAGCAGGTGGAGGCAGTCGCTAAGGCTGCCTTCCACCAGCTATATCTAGTACGCAGGCTGCGCCCGTTTGTCTCCGACCTGGACCTGGTCTCCCTCATCCATGCCTTCGTCACATCGAGGCTCGACTACTGCAATGCGCTCTACGTGGGGCTTCCCTTGTTCTTGGTTCAGAGGCTGCAGCTGGTGCAGAATGCGGCGACTCGTCTTCTTACGGGGATGGGTCTCCGGGAGCACATTACATCGGTGCTCCAAGCTCTGCACTGGCTGCCGATAGTGTGCCGGGCCAAGTTCAAGGTCCTGGTGATGATCTATAAAGCCCTACACGGTCTCAGCCCCTCATACCTTAGGGACTGCCTCGCCCTTCACGCCCCAGAGCGGCTCCTGCGGTCTGACTGGGGTGCCTTCCTGGAGGTCCCCCGTGTTAAGCGGGGGGCCACGATGGAGAGGGCATTTTCGGTGGTGGGACCGCGGCTGTGGAACTCCCTTCCGGAGGAAGCTCGCCTGGCCCCTAGCCTTTTAACATTTCGGCGAAACTGTAAGACCTGGCTGTTTGCCCAGGCCTTTGGGAGGGAGGGTGGGGAGGGAGGTTTTTAGTCCCCTACCCATTTGTGTTGTGGTTTTTGGTCTAGCCCTGTTTACAGTTATATTTATATTTAATATTTAATATTTTAAGTATTTTTGATGGTTTTAGATTGTTTTTATTGTATTTTATTGTCTGGATGATGGAAGCCGCCCTGAGCTGCGTTGCAGGAGGGGCGGGGTAGAAATGTATAAAATAAATAAAAAATAAATAAAATAAAAATAAAACCCTACACGGTCTCAGCCCCTCATACCTTAGGGACCGCCTCACCCTCCACACCCAAGAGCGGCTCCTGTGGTCTTCCGGGGGTGCCTTCCTGGAGGTCCCCCTTGTTAAGCGGGGGGCCATGATGGAGAGGGCATTCTCGGTAGTGGGACCGCGGCTGTGGAATTCCCTTCCAGAGGAAGCTCGCCTGGCCCCTAGCCTGTTAATATTCTGGTGAAACTGTAAGACCTGGCTGTTCGCCCAGGCCTTTGGGAGGGAGGGTGAGTAGGGTGGGGTTTTAGTTCCCCCACCTATTTTTGGTTTTAGTCTGCCCTGTATATTAATTATTTTAATAATATTTATGGTTGTTTTAAATTGTTTTTATTGTATATTTATAAAAAATTGTTGGAAGCCGCCCCGAGCTACGTGGCAGGAGGGGCGGGGTAGAAATTTATAAAATAAATAAATAAATAAATAAACATGGCTGACCAAGGACAAATGAAACCGTGGCACACAGCCCTGCCCATGAACCACCAGACCCTGTGTGTGGGCAGGGTAGGAGGGCACAGGGATGACAGGATCAGGCCCCGGCCAGCCCCGTGATGGGGCCAGACAGCTGGGTGCCACGGACCCCCCAGCCAGAAACTGCCCACACTTAACCGTGAACACAACCACACAATGAAGGGCTAAAAGGCCATGGAGGTGGGGGGTCCCCAGAGGGGTGGGTGGGGTGGGAAGGGGCACAGGGAAGGGAGGCAGAGGCCTGATGCATCAGGGGATCCCAACACACACAACGGCACAGGCCCCCCACACACAATCCCAAAGTTCCCATACAAGGAGTCAGGAACCGAACATATGCAGGCACACCAGCAGGACCGGAATCTCACAGCACAGCCAGGCTGGCAGAGAATGGCATGAGGGGGGGGAGACCCCAACCACACCAACTGGCAGCAAACCTGCTGCTGGCATCCCCACACCAAAAGGGGATCTGTGCAGCTGACGGGGAGGGGGGCATCGCAAACTCAGGGAGGGGTCAGGGCACCAGGACAGCAGCCAAGGGGATGGACCCCAGCCCAAGGGACCAGGGGGAAAGGGGTGGAATGAGACCGGGCCAGTGGGGGACAGAAGGGAACCACAACAGGCGACTGACTGACTGCAAACACCCCAGGCCAGGGAAACCAGGGGACAACCAAAGGGCACGGCAGAGCAGCTGCACATATGCCATGAGGGGGGATGCAGGATAACCAGTCCCTGTCACTCAACAGTGCCACAGCCACCATGAGGCACCCACACAAGAGACCAGGCCACACAGAGGAACATGACACACAACCGGAAAAGGGGGCACAGCAACTTTATTACAAGGGGGAAGTGTGTGGAATATAGGAAAGGTTCAAGGGAGATGGAGATATAGCACAGACAGAATGTCCATGGAGCATGGCCATGGCCTCAATAGGGACACTGGCCCTGTACCCAGCTCCAAGGAAACACTTGGGCGTGGTCCAGGTGGTACACCCGCTGCAGGAGGTGCAGCTGCAGCTGCATGACCTCCTCCTGCTCCCTTGTCCACTCAGCAACCATAGCCTGCACTAAGGGATAGAGAGAAGGGGCCATCAGGATGGGACAGTGGGCCCCAACAAAGTGAAACCCGAAATAGACACCTGGGGAGAGGGCCCTGCACACATGCAGCACACTCACTGATATCATCATACAGGTGGGCCCCAGTGCGGAGATCCAAGGCCGCACGCTTCAGATGCCCGGCCATCTGTGCCAGGCAGAGAATGGCTAGGAAGACAACCAGTGTAGCTAGAAGGGAGAGGGAGAAGGGGAGAGGGTGCATGGAAAGGGTGCATGTCAACAGGGGTCAGAACCACGCAGCAAGCACAACCCATGCAGTGGACAGGGCCACCAAATCCAGCACTACACCCGCTCACACCAAGGGGGAACATGGGCAGCCAACAACAGACCCATACACTGCCCACAATCACTGTCAGCTGCTCGGCTCGCCTGCCACCCATCCATCGCCTACAGTGCAAATGGTGGGAACCAACAGAAGGTGCCAGGAGTGGTGGAAGGCAGGGCAGCCCAGTCAGGGTGGCCAACCAATAGGTATCCCCTGCCAGACAGGCCAGAACATCAGTGCAAAGACCCCAAGGGCAACACCGGTCGCTAGGGAGGGGGTTGGGGCCCGCAGCCTCCCACCCCCCACCGGCACTGGGGGTACAACAGAGAACATGGGACATCACCAGCACACATGTTCCACATACACACCACGACTGCCCAGCCAGTCCAGCCAGGAGGTACACCACATCTCCACAGGGAGATACAGGGGGTAGGCCTGAGGAAGGGTGCCAGCAAATGGAAGACGGACACCAGGCAGCCACTGGTAAATGAAGGACAGGGCTCACAACAGGATGCGGTGGGCACACACCACCCACCGGGGTGAACCCACAATCCATCCTGGAGCCCACAGGGGAATCTAGCACGCACTACTGTATGCCACCCAACATCTCCAGTCATCCCGAGCAGGAACGACAGTGACCCCCGTCACAGTAACCAACACACAAGGACAGGGCAGCAGTCAGGAGAGGGGCAACTGGCATCACACAAGGACACAAATGCACCCAAGGTGGTACAGGCAAAGGCACAGACTTTATTCATGATGGGGTGACAGGGGGGAATGGCCAAACCGAGGCTGGTGATGGGGCAATTAGGGGCTTGTGTCCATTCCCCACAAGCCGCACACAGGTTCACCGTTGCAGTCACTCCTAGATGGAAGGAGGTGCTCGGTAATGCTACAGGGTGATGGGGGCCAGAGTGAAGGTAAGCAGTAATGAGGTCCAACTGACAGGCCAATCTACCCCTGAGTTATGCAGTACTGTGGGCTGAAGCAGGGGGCAAAAGGTTGAGGCAGCCCACAGCACAGTCACGGCAACAGTAATGCTATGGAGGGGCCAAACCTGCTCATGGAGAAGCCAGAGGATGCCCCTGGTACCGCTGCCCCGGGACAAACCCCTCCCAGGTGAAGAGGCCCCTATGGAATTCCCAGGAACGCATAAGGTATCCACCATGAAATGGGGCAGGAGGTGGTTCTCCATGGCAGCAGCAACCTTCACAGCCCATAGGTTCATCACTGATCGGAGGCTGCCAAGTTTGCATGTCGTAGGGGTCCCAGTCAGCAGGGGTCCTCCAACATTGGCGGGTAGCAGGCCCAGATCTCCAAGAAGCGCCTGGCAGTCTGAATGTGGATGAGAGATTCCATGGGCATGCAGTAGGATACCGGTGTAGTCGGTAGCAAGATGGGAAACTCCAGCCTGTAGGCCCAGTCCATACTCCAGATGTGTAACTACCAGGCGAACAGCCATGATCTCCAGTGCAGTCCAAGGTACTGCAACAGTGGCTTGTTGGTCCCACAGAGGTTGTTGAAGGAGGGTAAAGCCAAACTCCCTGGCACGCCTCTGACAAGACGGACACCCCCCCCCAGTGGATGGCACATGGGTGCCAGGCCATCCATGAGGGGGGGATGTGGCAGCAGCCCGGTGAGTGGGGATCGCCAGCAGGTGTGCGGAACACACCCATTGTACCGCACCAATCACAGGGCACACAGCACGGACTACCACAGTACATATGTGTGCCGTTTGCTGTGGCCGGGTGTGGGGTGTAGAGTGAGAGGTGGTGTGATCATGGTGAATGAGAGGTGATACTGATTTAACGTAGCAATAGAAAGGTGGTGCTGGTGTCTAGAACAGGGTGTAGGTGCCGAGGCAGGTGTAGGTGGGTGTGCACAGCGGGTCGCCCCATGCAGCCATCCCTGGTAACCTCGGACAGGCTTGGGGTTACAGGGGAGGTGGGAGGAACAGTGCGGGTGTGCAGGGCGCACGGGGTGCACAGGGCTCAGGGCCTGGAGGAAGGAATTGCAGGGGGGTGATAGATAGGTGCTGTAGCCGCCAAGAGGCTGGGTGGTTGACAGGGACACAGTCACAGCTGTGCGGGCCTGGGTCAGGTCCACTGGCGACGTTATGGCTAGGTGGGTAGCTGCTAGGTTATCCAGCTCCCACATACCAAGACGGACTACCTGAATCGGAAGCAGACCTTCTCTATCAATCTCCAGGCTGTGGTGGATTACCGATGTCTACACTGGCAACTCAGGGAGGAGCCATGATGCGCTCATACTCCGGGTCTCCCCCTTCTATGCACGCATGTTTGACAGGGACCTGTACTGGGTCATTGAGGGGGTTTCCATGGTCCCAGTGGTGATAGGGGACCCCGCCTACCTGATGAGCCTGTGGCTCATGAGGGCCTATCCTGTGGCACACACAGCGGACCACCGCCTCTTCAGTGAATGCCTCTCATCAGCTTGGAGCATGGCAGAGTGGGCATTCAGGCTTCTCAAGGGACATTGGTGCCTGTTCGTGAACAGAAGCCAGTTCGATCTGCAGCATACCCCCATCCTTGTACTCGTGGCCTGCATCCTGCACAATGTCTGCAAAACTGGGGGAGCTGCTTTTTATTACCCCCCACCAGTGCAGAGAGAGGGTCCCGTGCCCCTCTACCAATGTGTCCAGGGAGGCGCGTTCCAGCACATATCGGAGGAAAATCGGGATGCTCTTTGTAGGTGCATTGTCACCCAGATGGCAGGCAACTGAGTAGTGATGTTGACAGCACCCACCCTTCACAGAACCGTGTAATGGGTAACAATAAAGTCTGATATGTCTGTTCCCTTATCTGCTTCTGCCCTGGTGTTTGGGTTGTAGGGTTTTCCCGCTCCTGTGAGGCCTGTGGCCCATGCCACTGTGTCACCCACTGCCATTTAGTCATGGCAGGTGAACCGCACCAGGCCTCATTGTCACGTTTGTGCCTCAGTTTCCTCAAAGGGAAAATGTGCTTAGTGGGCCAGACCTGACATGATCTGGCCTGGATATTGGGCGCCCTTTTCCAAGATGTGGAAACTCGGTTTACACTTTGCTAATAAGCCAATCACCTCAGCTAAGTATTGTAAAGACAATTCATTTATAAATGAAGGTATGAGACAAGGAACATTATAAATATAAAGCAATAGTTTACTTAAGTTCAAATAAAGACATAGTACAAGAGAAACAGTTTTAGTTAAAAATACATGGTTTGAGAAGACATTTCTGTTCAAGGAACAGCTCTATTAAGTTCAAAGATCTTAACATCTATAAGATATAACATCTGCTCTAAGTATTATTGCTTATGGTTTGCTCAATGCATCAATAGAATATACATTCATATTCACTCAGATCTTTGTCCCATACTGCCATATGGATGTGAGAAAAGCTCCAAGGAAGGAACTGTTTCTGAAAAAATCCATATCTCCTCTCTCTTCTTATAGAATGAAAATTGCTTGGAAGTCAGCTAAAAATGGCGTCAGGTCAAAACTGCTGACAGGAAGGGTTTACTCAGAGTACATAGTAAGAAGCCTGTTAATACATACTAAACAGGTTAGTATAATCTAAGATAGGATTTAACAATGAGTAAACTCCAAACAAACAAGGTCTCTTCCTGCCCTGCTTGGGAGTTACGTCTCTAGTCAACAGTGAATGTTGATTCCTTTAAGAGACAGACTGGCTAATTGCATCTCCTATTCCAGTATATGGTCAAGATTTCAGTAGAAAGGTCACTATAGGAATGACTTTAGGAATTACACAGATGGTCAAAAAATATATGCCTATATACAGAATACATGACATCAGCCCTTCAATGGCTGTTCGGTGGCATGGCTGGTATTCCACTGAGGTACCTGTGCAGACCTGTACCCTGCGATGGGAGCTATGCTGTTGCCCAGCCAGCTGCCTGAAGGCTAGAGATGTATGGTTCCGGCATCATAATTGTGCATGTCATGGCTCCGTCTGAATGTAGAGAGGCCCCAGCGCACAATGGCTCCCCAATTGACACACCAAACAACAGAGTGCTAATGTGCAACACAGTTTATTTGGGGTTATGTACAAGGTGGGGTGGGGTCAAGTTTTGTGGGGCCTTCCCCATGCCCGCTTCATTGCACCACTGGGGCTCAATCCCCTGCAGGCCCTTGCAGCCGTCTTCCTTCGGGTGTGATGGCCAGATGGCCCAGGCTCTCTCTTGTCCACAGGCCACTCCACGCCAGGCTGTGGTGCTGGACCCTGCAGTGATGGAACAGAAGGTCAGTGTTTCACCCTGTCTTTCACTATTACCCCAGCACCACGGCCCTTTCCGTGGCCCTCGGTGTTCCCATTGCTCCCCATACATCATCCCCTCCACCCATCCCTCTGCTGTTATCTATGCCTTCCCCTCTCCCCTCCTTTCCCAACGGCCCAGTGGTCCGGCTTACCAGAGCTGGTGGGGCAGCTGGAATGGGCGGTTGGTCACCTGGAGATTCTGGGATGGGCAGAGGAAGACCATGGTTCCCAGAGGGGGGTCTTGGAGGCAGCTGTGAAGGAATCGGGACTGGTGAGGGGCAGTAGGGCAACCCCATGGGCTGTTGTGGGGCTATGTGGGGGAGAGGGACCTGGTCAACGAGACCGGCAAAGGGGTGCTGCTGGGGAAACCAGGGTTGGCCAAAGTGCAGGAGGGGCACCTGCACCTGTGGGGGGGAGGTGTTCCGGTGGTACTCAGCTGCCATCCCTCCACCCAGGCCTGGAGGGGGCACGTCCCTCTAGGGTTTTCTCCTCAGGAGCCCCACTGCCTCCCCAATGAAGTTGAGGGCCAATGTGGGGATCCTGTCCAGTGTGACACATCCCCTCACCCTCTTGGCTCTGTCGAGCTGCATCTTGCGGTGGAGGGTGGAAGTCTGGCATCTGTCCCACAGGTGCTCAGTGCAGGACTGGGTTAGCATGGCTGCCAGTATGTCCTGGTCCCTCTCCCCCTCCCCTTTTTGAACCTCCCTTGTGAGGGCGAGCTCCTGTCTGTGCACCTCAGCTAATCTTCTGGTTTCCTCCAGCAGCTCCCTGCCAAGGTCCTCCTTCCTCCACCTGTTCTGGGCCCGCATCTCCCGATTCCTCTCGGCGCTGCCGGTGGCAGCTCCCCTCGCTAGACCTGGGCGCTCATCTGTTAGAGGGATGGTAACAGGTTGGGATGCGAGGCCCTCTGAGTCCATACTCGGTCCCCTTAGCCATACAACCCTGTCTCCCAGGGGGGTGACCGCCCCCTCCCTCTCTGTTCCTATGGCGTCTTTTACTGCTCAGGTGGGGTGCCAGGGACCATGTCCTCTCTGTCCAGCAATGGAGCAAGCCCCATCAGGGGGCACATTCACTTGGGACTGTGCTGTTACAACCCCTCCTAGGGGCCTGTCACTTGGTCCCACCCCCCTAGCAAATCCCCCCCACATACCACTCAGTGACTGTTTAGCCGTGTGGCTCAGTAACCCACCAGTGAAGGTCGCAGGCCTGGCCCTGTTGCGCATGGGGAGCAGTAGGGGCTGCCCCTGTGGCAAGTCTGTTATCCCATCACCCCGGCCTGTAACCCATCTCTTGTGCATTGTTGCCTACCATCGTTATCCTGGCACCCGGCTCTCAAGGGTGCCTCAGGTTCCTCCTCGACCACCTCCTCCTCCATGACCTCCTCCTTGTGAACCTCCAGGGTGCCTTGAGCTGCAATGGGAATGTGGATCCATCAGTCAATCCCTGGTGCCCAGCTTCAGCTCCAGTCACTGTGGCTGGGACCCATTCCCCCATCACTCCTCTGCCCCCCCACCCCTGGTTGCGTTCCGACATGGATCATCTTCCTCCGCATCCTGGGAGGCATCCTGGGTCTCAGTCCCCTTCCCCATGGGCCAGCACCTTGTGGGTATTGTAGGCGCACACAGAGGACAATGTTTGAGTGAGTGGGTTCCCGGGGCCCCTCCTCCCCCTGTGTGATGGGGCTGTGTCCTCCCTCATCCTGGCTTGCCTCTCCAGGGGAAGTGGTCTCCCCCTGCTGTGGGGGGTCAGGGGTGTTGTGAGTGTCCGCCACCTGCCCCTGCTGAAAGCGCTGCTGTGTAAGCGGGAGGTGACTATATCCCCATCCATGCAGAGGAACCAGTCCAGCTCCTCCTGGAATTCCATTGTCCACATGGCATGGACGGATTTGAGTTTGTTGTCCTTGATATGTTTATATCCAGAACTCAAGTCCTTTGCCTGCTGCATGCACTGGGTCACATCCCTATTGTACCCCTGCTGCTGTATCTCCTGGGCAATGGATTCATGGACCTGTTTGGTCTTGTAGCTGTGCTCCAGGTCATGCTGGACCTTTTTGCCCCCCCCCCATGAATGATATCCTTAGTCTCCTGCCTCGAACAGGGCTCCCCCTTTTGGGTACCACTTGTGGGGGGTCTACCAGCTTCACTGATTGGGGGTTTCCTGGTAACTGTGGTGGCAGTGGAACTGATCATCTCCTGTTGGGGGTATTGCAGAGGGTTTAGCATCTGCCCCATGGCCCCCCTGTGCTCCCTTGTGGGGGGATCCCTCCACACTCCCCCCGGTGGGCACAGGTGCCTTAACAGGCTGTCATGGAAGCCCTCCTTGGCTGTCTCCATGCTGGGGCAATGTTCCTGTGTTTGGGTGCTGTTCTGGGGGTGGGGGTTGCAACAGTTAGCTGTCAGCTGTCCTTTAGCTGTTGTGCTCCCTCAGGTTGTTTTCTGCTGTTGGAATGTGCCCCCCTGGGTTCTTGGGGTCCTCTCGCACATACCTTGATGTTGCTCATGCTCCCTTCCCTGTGCCCCATGGCTGTGCTGGGGTAGTGGCTATGGCCACCATGGTCTTTCCTCAGCCCTGTGGTGGGATGGGTGTGCTGTGTTTAGAGGTCCTTCTCACATCCCCCTGGCCTGTGGGGCCAATCCCCCTCCACTGGGGATCCCCAGGGTCCCTCTGCTTACCCTGGCCCATCCCTCACAAGTCACGGCACTGGCTCTCTTTGTTTTGTCAGAGGCTTTCCTTCTAGATATATTGGGAGCCAGTGCACCCTCTGTCATGGATATAGGGAGAAGGTGGGGATAAGGGATGGAGAGAGTAAGGGGGGGAACACACACCATGAACAACAGAGGCAGGGGTGAGGTGGCTGTCTCATAATATTAAGGTTAATTCTGGTGGAAAAAGGTCCCTCAGGGTGTTATATGGGCTTTCCCCATTAATCAGAGGGCAACCCAACTTATCACAGGGATGACGAGAACAAACCAATTGCCCCAATGGGAAATGGGGAAACAATAGACACAAGGCCCACTCACACAAGGTTGGACTCTGGGCCCAGGGAACTGTGCGGTGTGGTGAGGAAAACAGGGGAACAGAAAATGCCCAGGGAGGGGGAGGACAGGGGGAGAGGGAAGGGGAACTAGGACCAGGGAAGGGGAGCAGAGGGAGTGAGGGGACAGGGATTGACAGTCAATGCAGGAGCGAGGTGCACGAACCGAATACCACAGGGACCAACTATGAGGGGGTAGGAGAAAGGGATACAGGTTTTCCAAGGGATCAGGCTGATGCAACCCACAACACAAGATGTACAACAAAAGGAACCCTCACTCACACACACTCACCTCTTATTCACTCTGGGAAGGGGGAAGAACACAGGGAAGTCAGATACACGCTCCACACTCTCACAAGGACGATCTGGGGAACAAGGTTCTAAAGAACAAGATTCAAACACCAAGCAGTCAAGGGGCCAGTCTCTCACGAATGATCACCGGCAGGGGCTCCAAGCCCCACCGGCAGTCTTTATAGGTCTTTGCCCTGAGTCACACTGCTCCGTGCAGGGTGGGGCCCAAGCTTCCTCCACCCCCCATGCGAGCATTAGTGTGTGTTGCATTAGTGTGGGTGGGGTTTCCCCCATCCCTTCTGATGGTGATAGCTTCTCCCCCCGCCATCCCGACCATCCCCCTGTCGGCTCCTGTATTTGGCTGCTTATCATGATGGGGCCCTAGCCGGCCTGTCAGATGCCCCACGGGGGGGTTGCCTTCTGACAGTACCCCGCATCCAAGCCCCCTCCCCCTTCCCCCCCGGTCTGAAGACCAGGTTTTGAGGGGTGGTGAAGGTGAAACCGTCAAATAAGGAGAGGGGCATGGACATTGCTAGCTAATTCCCAGGAGTGTTAGGTAGGCCCATAATTTTTCCAGTCAATAAGGTAGTACAGGCGATTCCCAAAAATGCGGGAATCCAAAACTGCTCAGACTTCATATTCAGGGCCATCTGAGAGTAAAATGGGGGGAGCGGGCATCTGTTGTTGGAGAGCATAGGCAGGAGCATGGGCCCTTTTTAACAAGGAGACATGAAAAGAAGGATGTAAGCACATATGGGGGGGCAGCCCTATCGTATAGGTCACATTATTCAATTTATGAGTAACAGGAAAGGGACCCATGTAAGCATCATCAAGCTTTGATGAAGTTCGTAGGGAGGGGTAATGGCGTCGTTTGACCCAGACCAAATCTCCTACCTGAAAGGAAGGTTCAGGAAGCCTCTGTTTGTCCGCAGAGCGCTTGTAACGAGCACGGGCTTTGTGTAAATGATGTAGAGCCAGCTGTTGAACCTTATGGATTTCACGGATCAAAGCCCCAGAGGCAGGGACTGACGTAAGTGGTGCATCTGGAAAACAAAGGGGGGGATGAAAGCCATAGGACATGTAAAAAGGGGAGTTTCCAAGGGAGGCATTGGGTCCGTTGTTATACATGAATTCGGCTAACGGTAATTGCTCGACACAATCGTCTTGAAGATAAGTGCAAAAGCAACGTAGATATTGTTCAATATGTTGGTTGCTGCGCTCTACTTGTCCATTTGCTTGAGGATGGTACGCCGTCGTTGGACTAAGTTTAATCTGTAACAGAGAAGAGAAGGATTTCCAAAATCGAGAAATAAACTGAGGACCCCAGTCTGACACTATTTCCTTTGGTAAGCCATGAAGGCATACTACCTCTCGGAGAAGGAGGTGTGCCATAGCCGGGGCCGACGGTAGTCCTTTGCAAGGGATGAAATGTCCCATCTTGGTGAAGTAGTCAATAATAACCAGGATGGAAGCATGTCCGCTGGAGGTAGGGAGGCCCACTATAAAGTCCATCACAATTTTTTGCCACGGGCCTCTTGGGTTCTCCATAAGTTGAAGTAGACCTATAGGTAGGGTTCAAGGAATTTTGGTACGTGCACACGTGGCACATTCTTGAAGATAGCGAGTAACATCTTTTTGAAGGGATGGCCACCAAAAGGTTCTATGGATGAACGAAAATGTGCGTTGCCATCCAGGATGCCCTGCAAGAGGGGAGTCATGGTGGGCCCACAATACATGAGGCCTAAATGTAGGTGGTATTACCACCTTGCCTTTATAATAATAGAGGCCTTGTTTTAAATAAAAATCCAAACATGGCGTTTCTTTTTGGCTTATCGTTCGTAGCTGGGTAAGGGAGGGAAAAGTCGCTGCAAATACTTGAGGTGGTAGAATCGGTCCTTGAAGGTCCCCTTCTTTGTCGGTTGAGGTGTAATATCGGGATAACACATCTGCCATAGTGTTTTGGGCCCCTGGTCGATATTGGACAGAAAAACAAAAACGTGCAAAAAATAATGCCCATCTTGCACGTCTGGCATTCGTGATACGTGCTGTATGAAGGTATGCTAGATTTTTATGGTCAGTATACAGCAATATGGGGTGGGGACCCCCCTCTAGAAAATGTCGCCAGGCTTCAAAAGCCGCTTTTATGGCAAGTAATTCCTTATCTAATATGGGATAATTCTTTTCTGCTGGGGTTAACTGGCGGGAGCAAAAGGCACACGGTAGACGACAGCCTGAAGGTCCTACAACTTGAGTTAATACAGTTCCGATGGCAACGCTCAAGGCATCAGCTTCCACAATAAAGGGTTGAGTGACATCAGGGTGCCGTAGTAAGGGAGCCGACATAAAGGCTTGCTTTAAACAACTGAAAGCCTCCTTCTGGGGTTTTTCCCACGTAAAACCCACCCCATTACGCAACAAGGTAGTAAGGGGCTTGGTAAGATCTGCATATCGGGGAATATATTGGCGGTAGTAATTTACACTTCCTAGGAAGCATTGCAAGGCCTTGACCGTCATGGGAGCGGGCCATTGGTTGATAGCCTCTAATTTGCTAGGGTCCATGTGGATTCCTTTGGCTGAAATAATAAATCCCAAAAAGGGAACAGAGGAGGCATGGAGAATAAATTTTTCAAGTTTACAATATAACCGGTTATCTAGGAGACGTTTCAGTACCGTCCAAACATGTTGGGTATGTTCCCCCCACGAAGTTGAGAAAATAAGGATATCGTCCAAGTAGGCGATTATGTATAAATCTAATAAATCTCTCAGAATATCGTTAATGAAGTGCTGAAAGGTTGCAGAGGCGTTAACAAGTCCATAGGGTATGACAAGATACTTGAAATGCCCGAACCTCGTTCTGAAAGCCGTTTTCCATTCATCCCCCTCTTTGATTCGTACCAGATTATATGCACCCCTAAGGTCAAGTTTCTTGAAAATAGTTGCTCCTTGGAGTTTTCCAAGGAGCTCGGGGATGAGGGGGAGAGGGTATCTATTTTTGATGGTAACTTGATTTAACCCTCGATAGTTGATACATGGTCTCAAATCCCCCTCTTTCTTAGGGACAAAAAAAAGGGGGGCCCCTGCAGGGGAAGTCGAGTGACAGATAAAACCTCTAGCTAAATTTTCTTTAATGTAAGACCTAAGGTTTCTGTTTCCCCTGGGGAGAGGTTATAAATCCGTCTGTATGGAGGTTCATTTCCTGGTATCATTTCAATTGTGCAGTCATAAGACCGATGCGGAGGGAGTTCTGAGGCTTTACATTCACTAAACACTAAGGCTAGATCTAGATATAGAGAAGGCACCAGATTCTCCGTAGCTGAGGATATGGCCAATGGAGCTGAGACCAGGGTGAATGGAGAGGGGATAAGGTGCGGGGCGCATAAGGCGGAGGTAAACCGTAGGGTCCTTAAGGCCCAGTCAATCATGGGGTTATGTAACTGCAACCATGGGAGACCTAAAACAAGGGGAAATAGCGGGGAGGAAATTAACTCAAATTGAATAATTTCCCTATGGGAGCCGATGGTACATTGCAGAGGAATGGAACAAGTTAATAAGGGCCCTGAGGCGAGGGGGGATCCGTCGATGGTTTGAACCACCTCAATAGAGGGGCGAGTTTGTTGCGGGATCCCACACAATGTGGCGAAAGTAGTGTCCATAAAATTCCCCGAAGCCCCGGAGTCCACCAAGGTCTTAACTATAACGGATCGGAGAGGGGACCATTGTAAGGCAAGGGGTATGTTGAGTTGTCTTGGGGATAGAAGGGGATTACAGCACATCACCGGGAAGCTCCCCCCCTCCCCGGTTACAGGCATTTCCCGAGACTGTAGAGCGGGCGGGTTTAGCGGGGCATTCCCATGAAAAATGAGTTCCCGCTCCACAATAATAACAGAGGCGTAACTGGCGGCACCATTCCTGTTCCTCGGGAGTAAGGGGGCCTCTTAAAGCCCTTATTTGCATCGGTTCAAGACCTCCTGGAACGGAAGGGCTTGGGAGGGGGTTTACAGGTCCCTGGGGTGCCCAATTCCCCATCCCCCTACCTTGGTCACGTTGCCTCTCTCTTTTACGTTCCATAAGACGTTCGTCTATCTGTAAAGAAACCACTACCATTTCCTCTAGGGACCCAGGAGTGGTGGTAAAACAGGCCAATTGATCCTTTATCTCGTCGTTAAGACCTTGATGAAACATAGCTCGAAGGGCAGAGTCACTTCAACCTAAATCAAAGGCTAATTTCCTAAACTGGGTGATTTATTCTAGTAAGGGGATTTTCCCTTGTTGAATATGGAGCATAGCTTGTTCGGCATCTCTAACCCGATGGGGATAGTCGAATAAAAAGCAAAATTGTTTCAAAAATCCCTTATAATCATGAAGCAGAGCATCATCTGCTGCCAAAAGGGGGGTAGCCCAATCCAGGGACAATCCACCAAACAACCCCACTATATAGGCCACCTTAGCTTGATCAGTATTATAGGTAGAGGTTGGGTTTGAAACGTAAGTTTAAAAAGGGCCAGAAATCCCTGGCAAGCTCGTCTATTCCCATAAAACTTATCTGGTTGAGGGGCCTTTGGTTCTCTGGGGACCGGGGTTGGTAAGGTAGGAGTTGGGGCAACTGCCCCTGCCCTATCTCCCCCCTCCTCCATAGGGGAAGGGGGGGTCCCTTCCATGGAGTCCTGCAAAGCCTGGTATCTAGCTCTAAGCTCCTTATTTTCCTCCCTTAAGTCTTGGACTTCCATGGTAAGGGATTGTACTGTGTGCATTAGTTCTTGTACCTGCTCCTCTGAGGCCATTGTTTCTTAAGGGGTTGAGGAAGGGTGCCAGTGATTCTGTCATGGATATAGGGAGAAGGTGGGGATAAGGGAAGGAGAGAGGAAGGGGGGGAACACACACCACAAACAACAGAGGCAGGGGTGAGGCGGCTGCCTCGTAATATTAAGGTTAATTCCGGTGGAAAAAGGTCCCTCAGGGTGTTATATGGGCTTTCCCCCTTAATCAGAGGGCAACCCAACTCATCACAGGGACGACGAGAGCAAGCCAATGGGAAATGGGGAAACAATAGACACAAGACCCACTCACACAAGGTTGGACTCTGGGCCCAGGGAACTGTTCGGTGTGGTGAGGAAAACAGGGGAACGGAAAATGCCCAGGGAGGGGGAGGACAGGGGGAGCGGGAAGGGGAACTAGGACCGGGGAAGGGGGAGCAGGGGGAGTGAGGGGACAGGGATTGACAGTCAATACAGGAGCAAGGTGCAGGGACCGAATACCACAGGGACCAACTATGAGGGGGTAGGCGAAAGGGATACGGGTTTTCCAAGGGATCAGGCTGATGCAACCCACAACACAAGACGTACAACAAAAGGAACCCTCACTCACACACACTCACCTCTTATTCACTCTGGGAAGGGGGGAGAACACAGGGAAGTCAGATACATGCTCCACACTCTCACAAGGACGATCTGGGGAACAAGTTTCTAATGAACAAGTTTCAAACACCAAGCAGTCAAGGGGCCAGTCTCTCGCGAACGATCACCGGCGGGGGCTCCAAGCCCCGCCGGCAGTCTTTATAGGTCTTTTCCCTGAGTCACGCTGCTCCATGCAGGGCGGGGCCCGATCTTCCTCCACCCCCCATGCAAGCATTAGTGCGTGTTGCATCGGGGAGGGGCTTCCCTCGTCCCTTCCGATGGTGATAGCTCCTCCCCCTGCCAGTCCAACCATCTCCTTGTCGGCTCCTGTATTTGGCCGCTTATCATGGCGGGACCCTAGCTGGCCTGTCAGACGCCCCATGGGGGGGTTGCCTTCTGACACCCATGTCCTGTTTCGGATCCCTTTTAAGGGCTCCCGGGAAGGAGTCCGGCATCTCCCCGGGTGGAGGTGTCTGTGTGGGGGCCCCTACGTGGCCTCACTGACTGTCTCTGTGGTCTTGGTAGACCCGTTCCCATGGGTGTTGGTGCTTAGGTTTTTACATGAAAGGGCAGGTGTTTTACATGGACGGGCAGCTCTTCACAGTTGCTCCATGGGTGTTGGTGGGTGTCAGTGGGCGGGTCATGATTGCGCACCCACCCACTCATGGGTGTTTACATGGGCACTCTCACACCCATCCGATGGGTGTTTATGGCTGTTTGTGAGTGGGTGACGTCCGTGTAAAAAAGGCTGTAAAAATTCAATTTAATGTAATGGTGGAAGACTCTCCTGTTAGTGGCCACGATCCCATGCCCTGAAGATCCTGTGCATGTGTGTGCATGTGCACAGTTTCTGCAGGGCATAATTTATTTATATTTTATTTTATTTATATAACATTTTTATCCCACCCCTCCTGCCCTTTCAGGGCAGCCCGGGGTGGTGAACAACAATATAAAAACAATTTAAAACAGGTACAAATTCATAAAATGCAGGGGGCGACACAAAAAAAACCCCTCCCCACACCTTTCCCCTTGCCAAAGGTCTGACGGAACAGCCAGGTCTTACATAAATGTCGAAATGAAAGGAGAGTGGGGGCTAAATGAGCCTCCTCCAGGAGTGAATTCCACAGCACAGGGGCAGCCACCGAAAAATGTCTAACGTCGGTGGCCACTCACATCACCCAGGGAACCTCCAAAAAGGCTCCTGCAGATGGTCTCAAGGGTTGCACGGGCACTTGGGAAGTGAGGTGGTTCTGCAGATAAGCAGGGCCCAGGCTGTGAAGGGCTTTAAATGTTACAACCAGCACCTTGAACCTAGTCTGGTGCTTTATATGCAGCCAGTGCAGAGCCCGGAGCACAGGTGTCATGTGCTCCCTACGGCCTGCCCCCGTAAGTAGACGCGCCGTGGTTTTCTGCACCAGTTGCAGCTTCCAGACCAGCTTCTCGGGCCGCCACACGTACAAAGTATTGCAATAATCCAGCCTCGAGGTGATGAAGGCATGGATGACAGTGGTGAGGTCAGAGTCTGAGAGAAATAGCCGAAGCGGCCGGACAAGATGTAACTGATGAAAAGCACTCCCCACCATGGCCACAACCTGAGATTCCAGGCTGAGCTGTGAATAGAGGAGCACACCCAGTCTCTGCACTTGAGAGACCATGGGAGGGAAACCCCCCCCCCAACAAGAGGAGATTCAACCACCCCCAGGCCCCCCAGGTCCCGCCTACCAACACCTCATGAAAGACTGTGTCGAATGCAGCCGAAAGGTCTAGCAGGACCAGTAAGGTCTAACGACCCTGGTCCAACGCCAGACAGAGATTGTCACCCAAGGCACCAATGCATTCTCTGTGCCATACCCAGTCCGAAAACCAGACTAAAAGGTGTCAAGGAAACCGGTGTGGTCTAGATGTTCCTGGAACTGCCGTGCCACAGTCCATTCAATAACCTTCCCTAAAAAGGGAAGGTTAGAGACTGGTCGATACCTGGCAGGAGCATCAGCGTCAAAAGATGGTCTCTTGAGCAGGGGCCTAACCCCAGGCTCCTTCAGGAAGTCAGATACCCTGTCCTCCCAAAGGGAGGCACTAACCACCCCAGCCAGCAATGGCCATAACATCTCCTGGCTGGCTTTCACCAATCAAGATGGGCAGGGGCTCTGTTCACAAGTGGTGGTATGAACAGATCCCAACAAGGACTCCACATCGGCAGAGGCCACCATCTGAAACCAATCCCACAAAACAGGACAGGCATATTTGAGCGATCTTATCTACAAAGTACTCGATAAACCGGTCACAGCGGTCACTGGATTGCTCCAGTTTCAAGTGGAGGCAGGCAGGACTGACCAAACCTTTCACCACCCAGAAAAGCTCTGCTGTATGTGACTTTGCAGATGCAATAAGGGCAGCAAAGAACTGCTTCTTTGCTGCCTGCACCGCCACAGCATAGGCCTTTAAACTGCTCTTATGCTGCAATCGATCATACTGGTTGCGAGTCCAGCGCCACCGTCACTCCAACTGCCTGCTCCCCCGCTTCAAACACCGCCGGCCATCAGTAAACCAAGGAGACCTGCGGGAGACTCGGGAAGGCAGTGGACGCCTGGGAGGCACTCTGTCAATAGTCTCAGCCAACAAGGTGTTCCAGAAGGCTACGAGATCATTGACAGAGCGGGTGTCAAGGTCCAGGGGAAACTCCCCCAGAGGATTCTGGAACCAATCCGGGTCCATAAGTCTCCGGGGGCGGACCAATCTAATAGGTCCTACACCCCATTGGGAGCTGACATGTGCCAGGATGCATGTCTTAAGGAGGTAATGGTCAGACTATGACAAAGGCTCCACCTCCCTGACTTCTACTAACTGATCCCCCGCCTCAAGGCTGGTGCGGAAAACCAAATCCAGTGTATGTCCCTCCTCATGTGTGGGGCCATAGATGATTTTGGACAGGCCCATGGTTGCCATGGAGGCCATGAACTCATGCCTTGCTTCTCCAAGATCGGTGTCAGTGTGGATGTTAAAATCCCCCAGGACCACTAATATAGGGGTCCAGAAGATCACATCTGACACCAGATCAGCAGGAGGATGTAGGTATGCTGCTAGGCAATTGGGTGCACAGTAAATCAGCAGCACCTCTAATCTGCCCCCGGCCAAATCCAACACAAGATGGAGGCACTTAACAACCGGTGGAGCCTGCACCGGATACCTCCTAAAAGACAATGCATCCTTGATATCAATGACTATATGGCCCTCTCCCCCTCCCCCCAGTCCCTCCAGCCGAGGCTGATGCTACACAGAGAACCCAGTTGGAACAAGATCGGCCAGAATTGGACCTGATTCATTGTCCAGTCAGATCTCTGTAATACACACAAGATCAGTTTCCCACTCCGGGATTAACTCCCAGATGGTAGATGACTTATTGACAACCGATCTCATGTTCAGCAGTACCAAACCAAGGTCTGGGGATTCCTGAGCCTTGACCCACAACCTACCCGCATGGGGGGGTTGAGACTACAGGGGAATGGGTACAAGGCACCGCTCCCTCCTCACTGCTGGAACGCACCTCGCCTTTCGACCATATCTCCCCTGACCCATAACAACCCCGATAGCTGTGGGTGCAACGATGATCTGAAATGAGCTGTGGGTGCAATATGCCTGCAATGACAATCTGCATGCGATCCACAGGGCTTGGGGTCTATCCCACCATCTGTATGGGCAGCAACTCCCTACTCACTGTGAGGCATGCCCCTTTGACACCAGGTGGCTCCTCCATTCTAGTTATCTATGAATATTTGTAAAGCCATCATGCACTGGCACAAGATAATCCTAATGTTCTGTGCAAAAAAAGTGAATTTGTTCCTACTCGCAGCAGGATCCAAGATAGCACCTACCTCCTTCCAGAGGCCCAAGGGAGCATGAAAAACATACCTCAACCCTTCTTTCTCCTATTAACTATTAACTGGGGGAAAGTGAGTCATTTCAACTGGTTAGCACTGAGGTGAATATTGGTGGCAACCATATTAATCAAATTCATTTTTTTCCAATTCAAGTTCAACAAAGCAGGTATGAAATGCTATCTGAGCCATTTTCAACAGGTTAGTACTGAGGTGAATATTTGTTGCAACCATATTAGCTGAATTCACTTTCCCCAATTCAAGGTTGACAATGCAGGTATGAAATGGTATTTGAACCTTTTTGTTCATATATTCACTTTGTAGTTTCCTGTTTAACCCCCCCTTCCCCACCCCACATTTTTTGGAGGGTGCAGGGAAAATAATTTCATTTCAGATATTCAGTAAAATAACCAAATAGCCAAAGAAAACAGGTCAAAGTCCAGAAAAAACTTGTCCAGTCACATAGTCTGCAGTTGCCTAGATCTGACTGTACCTCACTGAAAATTCTAAAGGGATGAAGGAAGAGGCTTCAGTTACCTCTGCATTTTGCTCAGAAGGGTTATTCAAGTGGAGTTCTTAGATTTCTAAGCACTGAGACGGTATCTTCAAAACATATCATTTGAAAAAACTACAAAAAAGAGAAGCATACTAGATACATTGACTAGGCACTTTGCCACCATATGGATTAAATGAGGACAATCAATGGTGTGTATTTTTGTGAAAGCAATTGTCATTTGGCCATGGTGTCTTTTTGTTCTCCTATGGCAGTGTAATTATATTCTGATTGTTTATGCAGGATTCTGAAAAATTGGAGGAGCCTTTTTTATTAGTTGTAAAGCACTGAAATAGTAGGGATGGAACTCTGGGCAAAATTTCAGTTTTGGTCAATTTTGTTTCAGTTCTCATGTATTTTGGTTCTTTTTCGGTTTCGGTACTATCGGATCTTTTGCATTGATTTTTGTACCAGACTTTTAACATTGCTGTTTTTCAATGGGGGACAAACTGCAATGTTAAAAATCCAGTACAAAAATCAATGCAAAAGATCCGATAGTACCAATACCGAAAAAAGAACCGAAATTTGGGATTAATGCGTAGGGATGTGTGAAGAGAGCTAAGTTTGAATATTTGGCCATTTGGTGGTTCATATTGAACTTTGAGTTTGGATTCTGTATTGAGTTTGGTTGGGATTGCTTCAGTCTTTAGTTTGGTGCAATCTGTAACTGAAAATGACATTTGGTTTTTGAAATAAAGGGAAAAAACTGAAAAACATATTTCCCATTATAACATTTTTGTTTCTTATTAGATTTTGAGGAAATTTGGAGCAATTGTACCTGCAATAAAGAGCACTATGTGTACCAAATTTTGAAACAATTAGATAAAGAAAACCAATTTCAGAAGCAATTGAACCTTGTGATTTTAAGAAAAGCTCCATATACATTCATGTCTACAACTTCTTTATCTTACATCTAATGTTCATGAAACCTGGGCATATTATGTTTGTTCATATGCTTAATACTTCTACCAATTTTCAGAAAGAGTGAATAAAGGGTCCCAAGGCTATAAGACATTAATCTGAAAATACATTTCGAGCTGTAACATTTTGATATTCCATTCTGTTTACAGGGTATTTGGCAAGAATGTATGTAATACCGTTCCTGCCATTGCAGAAAATTTACTGAAGATTTTGTTAAAGGGCCCCATTTATATAAGCAATTGATGTTGTCCCTGTGAAGATCATTATTCAGATGAATATCAGCATATTCAGTGCCAGTCAGAGGCAGACACCCTGCATTGCAGGGGGAGAGAGACTGTAGGAGGAAAGATGTGGAGCAACCCCAAAGACTTACAGACACATTCAATGGCCAAACACATTACTGCAAGCTTCTAGTTTTACAGGACCAATTGGTAGTGGCTTCGAGGTGGGCATAGGGGGCAGTCCCTGAGGCGGGCATAAGCAACATAACTGGGATTTCTGAGATAGCATCCCAGCAGTCAGGAGACATAGTTTAAACACATCCAGGCTGGCCAATTATCATCACAATCACATCCTGCAGCACTGAGACAGATGACATAAGAGAATCTCTATTGATTCTTTCCTAAACAGATGCTTCTGACTTTCCAGAAACAAGTGGGGGAGATATGTTGGGATGGTCCCAGCACAGAATGAGGATATTTGGTTGACATTTCTCTTGGCCAATTCGCATCACAAACCAATGTTATACCACAGTGACATAAGAGAATCCCAGGCATAGGCCCCTTCTCTGCATATGTTGTACAGGCATATAAAATTGGGACCATTTATAAAATATTACTGATATTTGGCAGAAATTATCAAGAAAGTATAATATATATCTCTGCCAAATTTCATGTACACTGGTTGGACTACAAAGTTGTTATAGTCAGATATACATTTATATGTTAATTGCTTATACAACCAAGACCCTTTCTCCAATCCTTCTAAAATTTGGCAAAGATAGTAAATATGAAAAGGGGTATAAACTAGACAAGTTTCACTTACATTAGATGTGAGGCAAAGAAGCTACAGCTATTAATTTATATGTAGAATATTGCAAAATACAATAATTCAACTGCTTATAAAATTGGATTCCTTTATCCAATTGTTTTGAAATTTGTTACACTTAATTCTTTCTATTGGAGGTATGGTCACCCCAATTGTCAGCCACATAGCATAAAAAACAAAAACGTTACAGTCAATAATGTATTTTCCATTGAAACCAATGGAAATTCAATTCCAAACTCACCGAACGCATCCGAACTGAACGTTCGAATTTGAGTTCAGTTCGCACATTCAGTTCAGTCAACTGAAATATTTGAGTTTGGTCCAAACCACGTTCGTCCATCCCTATTAATGCGAAATGGCAATTTTCAGATAATTTCAGTTTTATCCAAAACTGAAATCCCCATCCCCATGAAATAGCTATTGCTTTTCTTCTCTTGTATGGATGGATGATGTCAACATGTAACTATTAGTTCTGCAGGATTCATAAGGGAAATACAGGACCCTCCTTTTTAGTGGCTGATAATAGTAGGGGATTTTTTGCCTTCAGAGGCTTTTATTACAGATGATATAAGAACTTTGTCTTCCACTGGTGGTGATTAGTAAATGGCAGCAATAAATCCTCGATGGAAGTGCAGTAAAGGATCCTGATTGGGAGTATAACAGCAGATCAAAATGAGATTGTGAACTGGCTAAGGATTGCGAGAAGGCAAATATATATATGTGCATTTAGGGATATTGCCCTATAAGTAAAAACTTTTTAAGTATACAAGAATTCATCGTGAAATATTATTATTAAATTGGGCTCAGCCCTCATTCTTCCCCTTAATCTTTTGGTGTGTGAGTTGTGGCAGATCTTGGTACTTGATTAAGGGGATTCTTCACTGCCATTTGAGAATCTTGTGGTTGAGGCCCTATGTGGGGTCTTGTCTATTCAAATAAGCCCTTTTCACACAAGTCACTCTCCACCCACTGCACATCCACTATACATATTACAGGGCACCCATAGGGCAACACTGCAGTCCTACAACATGTATAGTGGATGTGTGGTGGGTGGAGAGTGGCTTGTCTGAAAAAGGTCATAGTCTGCACTTGCCTAGATCTGGCTTTGACTGTGGGTGATTTCAGACATTACAATATCACAGTGAACCACGCTCAATTCCGCGTGGTGGCTGTGATCGCGTAACGTCTGTTGGGGGAAATGAATGTTTTCCCCCCCAGATGTTACCATGGCTTGGGATTGCATTCGACATGTGAGCGGCTGAAGCAGCGGGACCAGAGGCCACCACGTGTCGAATGCAATCCCATGCCGGGGTGAACCCCGGCGTCTCTTCTGGTCGGGCGCCACGGCCCGGGATCACCGGCAGGACCCCGGGCCATGGCGAATCCGGCCCGACGCGGCGGCTGCATTGGCCCCGCTGCCCGCCCATCTCCCCAGAGGGCGGGCAGCAGGGAGCGTGGAGGGGGTGGGGCCGTGCGGCCACACGTTGCACCGTGCAGCCCCGCCCCCTCCCCAATTCCCCACCGGGATCCCCCCGGCATGTCTGTTGCAGCGTGACGGGGTGATCCCGGTGGGGAAGGAATTCTGTGATTTCGGTAC
Source organism: Sphenodon punctatus (assembly GCA_003113815.1). NCBI lineage: Eukaryota > Metazoa > Chordata > Lepidosauria > Sphenodontia > Sphenodontidae > Sphenodon > Sphenodon punctatus. Next base: position 449,683 of record QEPC01014755.1, on the reverse strand, counting down.
GGGGCCAACGGGCCCCGTAATGTCTGAAATCACCCTGTATCTCACAGAAAATTATACAGGGATGAAGAGACTTCAGTAGGAAAAGCAGAAACAGCCGTTAGCTGAAAGTCTTTTCTCTGTTTCATCTTCTCTGACAAGTGATGAAAAACTGGGGCAGGAAGATTAAAATATTTTCAAGGCTTTTTGCTTTGTTTTATCATTTGTTATATAAGCCAGACAACTCTTCTGCACCTCTAGGGATTAAGCAAGATACCACTTATTCCAGCAAACACTATGTTTTGACACTCCTGAAAAGAAAACCTTCATGATTTGTTTCCAAAAACTTAACCAAGGACCATTAAAATACTAGAGCATTTAAACTACAGGAAACAATGTGAACATTGGTTTATTTTTTATTTTTTTATGATGTTCTTCTCTCATATCTATTCAAAATTCAAATTGAGTTCCTTGAGGCAATGATCCCCACCCTTTTTGTGTACTATATGTAGCACATTGTCAGCAGCCATAATAATAATAATAATAATTATTATTATAATAACAATAATTAATAATAAATAACAACATTTAGCACTTTGAAGGACCATAAGTGTCTCTGATGCATCCCTCTGCTACTGCCACCATAGCAATTAACATCCAGTCTTACATAAATGATAGTGTCCCAGTAGCTTCCTTTTGTTTATTCCATCATTAAGAATCTGTTACTTTGGGTTTCAAAGTATTATTATCTTCAAAGAATTTTAGGCATGGAAGTGATCTTTTAAAGAAAACCAGCTAAGATTATTAGCATATAGTAATTAGGAGCAAAACTATGATAGCCCACATTCTGAGAGAAAATAAATACCATACAGTTACTTATCAATAGCATGCAGCAGAATTATGTTGATTATAATAAAATAATTATAACTATAGTAATTTTAATACTATAACAACATTTATTGTTCTTACAGTGGTGAGGAAATAATGATGTCAAGCTTGCTCAGAAAATGTGTTAGTCATGCTTGTGCAAGATAGATCTAAACACGGTGAATTTGATTTTGTCGTTGTTTTTCACAAGTGAGAAGTAAGGGAGAATCGAAATTCACATGTCTGAAATATCCTTATTACATTTTTAAAATTATGATTATTTATTTATTTATTTATTTATTTAACATATCAATTTATATCCCACACCCTTCTGATAATTGCAGCTCAGGACAGCTAGCAATAAAAAAAATTTAAAATATAAAATACAAAAATAGAAATATAATAAGTATAAAATAACTATAAAACACGATAAAATCCATATGATGGAAAACCAAAAATGCAGAGAAAAAACCCACCTCCCTCACCAAAAGCCTGGTGGAACAGCCAGGTCTTACATTGCCATTGAAAGGAGGAGAGGTCCGGGACCATACAGTCTTCTGAGTGGAGGGAGTTCCACAGCCTTGGTATGGTCACAGGAAATGCCCTCTCCATATTAATCCCCCGATGTACTCTGGGAAATTCGAGAAAGGTGCTCCCAGTTGACTGCAGGGGTCGATCCAGAGACTCCCCTTCCTACCTGTGGGACCAGTCCTTATTGGGCTTTATAGGTAAGCAACAACACCTTGAATCGGGACCAGAAGACAATAGACAACCAGAGAAAAGAACGGAGCACTGCTGTAATGTGCTCATGGCGGTCTGTCTCTGTAAAGAGGCGGGACATCACATCCTTCACCAGCTGCAACCTCTGAACCATCACCATGGGTAGGCTCACGTAGAGTGTGTTAAAAGAGGCCAGTCTTAAGGTGATAAAAAAGCATGGATGACAGTGGCCAGGTCGGACTCTGAGATATACAGCTGAAGTTGCTGCACCAGATGTAACTGATGGAACACTCTCCTCACCAGAGGCCCAACCTGGGCATCCAGGCAGATCTGAGTATCGAGGAGCACTCCCAGACTATGTACCTGAGGGACAAGTGTAGGTTGAACCCTATCAATGACAGGGGACGTCAATCCCACTGCCCTCCCCACTATCATCACCTCCGTCTTGTAGGGATGCAGCTTCAGATGGCTAACCCTCATCCTGTTCCCCACAGCTGCAAAACGCTGGGTAAGCAACAAGACTGCTGGGCCTGGGTCAGATGAAGAGTTAGGTGTTATCAGCATATTAATGACACCAAATATCAAACCAATACACAACCTCACCAAGCGACTGCATATACACATTGAACAGGAGAGGGGACAGAATAGATCCTTGTGGTACTCCACATGAGAGGTCCCAGGGAGATGACGAACAATCCCACAGCACCACTCGCTGAGTTCTCCCAGACAGATAGGAATGGAACAATTCAAGAACAGTCCTGTCCACCCCGGCTCGGTCCCTCAAGCGGGTTACCAACATCTCATGATCAACGGTATCAAAGACAGTCAACAGATCTAATAGAATCAGTAGGGTCAATTGACCCTGATCCAATTTACGGCAAAGGTCATCGACCAAAGTCACAAGCATAGTCTCAGTGTCATAACCCGGATGAAAGCCAGACTGCAAGGGATCCAGAAAACTGGTGCAGTCCAGATGCTCCTGCAGCTGTGAATAAGCCACAATCCATTCAATAACCTTCCCTAAAAATGGAAGGTTAGAGAAAGGCTGATAACTGGCAAAGGAGTCAATGTCAAGTGATGGTTTCTTGATCGGAGGCCACACCACCACCTCTTTAAGGCAGCTCGGCACTCTGCCCTCCCGAAGGGAGGAACTGACCACACCCACCAGCAATGGCCCCACCATCTCCCAGCTGGCCTTAACCAGCCAGGTCACAAGAGGTGACTCTGACAGCACCCCAGACCATCCCCCACATTAACCGACAACACCCACTGAAACTGATCCCACAAAACCAGGCAGGACGGGGTTTCCATAACCTCTGGTTCTCCCATTGTATTAAGCACAGCATCAAAATCATGGTGAATCCGAGTGATTTTATCTGCAAAGTAATAAAAACAAATGTCACAGCAGACTGTGCTAAATTTCAGTTCCAGGAGGAGGGTGACTGGACTTAACAGCCCTCTCACCACCCAGAAAAGCTCCACTGGATGAGACATTGCAGATGCTATGGAGGCAGCAAAGAACCCCCTTCTTTGCTGCCCACACAGCCAAAGCATAACTTTTCAAAAACAGTTTATGCTGCATTCGGTCATCTTCATCACGAGTATGGTGCCTCCATTATTCCACCCATCTCCCCTTTCACTTCAGCAACCACAGGTCCTCTGTAAACCATGGGAACTGTGGTTCCAAAATGTGAGAAGTGGATGACTGGGAGCCACCCGATCGATAGCCCCAGCCCACCACTCATTCCAAAAGCCCACCAGTGCATCATTAGAGCAGTCGCAGAGGTCTGTTGGGTAAATTTCCCAGAGCATCCTGGAATGGAGTAGGTTCCATCAGCCTTTGAAAGAGGACAATCCTAATGGATCCTACACTCCTCCAGTCAGGTATGCGTGCTGGGATGGAAACCTGCAGGAGTTAATGGTCTGACCATGACAAGGGTGAACCAACCACACTACCAACCATTGGACCCCCTGCCTCAAGGTCAGTGCAGAACAACAGGTCAAGAGTATGGCCCCACCATCATCCTTTGGGCCCACTACTACCTGGGACAATCCCATGGTTGCCATGGTGGCCTTGAACTCCAGCTCTGCGCTGTGCAACCTGGCCTCAGCATTGATACTGAAATCCCGCAAAATAATAAGCTTCAGGGACTGCAAGACCAACTCCAAGATCAGGGCTGCTAGAGCTGGCAGGAAAAGCCGCTAGGCAGTGGGGTGTATGGTACACCAGAAGGATCCTCACTCTGTCCAGGGCCAAATCAAACACAAGATGGAGGCCGTCTATCCCAGGAGGAGTTGGGGAAACCATGCAAGGGACACCACCTGTCCCTCACTACCTGATGAGGACAACTCCCCCCATGAGAATAGTTCCCATACCCCATGACAACCCCTATTGCTGCAGACCTCCCCCAGGCATGGCCCCCCAGCCCCACCCCTGCCACCAGTTGGCTCCCCTGCCAGAAGAGTGGAACGGAACACCCTATCCCCACCCCTAATCTCCCGCCCCACCTTCCCATGGGGGAACCCTCCCCCATGCCCCCCTTCTTAGGGGTGAGACCACCCCCATCCCCCCTTAGGCTGCCACGGCTGCTGTCACCAGCAGTTCTAGTCATCTCTATTCCCCCCCAACACACAAACAATAAAAATATACCCTCCCAGAAACTTATCCCTCACCCAATAGCTTCCCCACAAAAAGCACACCACTTAAAGAATTCTCAGGCTGCCAGAAAACAGGCCAGAACCTCCTCCCCCCCCACCTTACCTGGCCACTCGGCTCTCACCCAAGGGACGCACAGTGCCACTTTGGTATGTGGCCTGCAGCATTGTTGGGAGACATGCCATTCTTCATCCCTGTCGGCTGGATGTTCCAGGAGGGAGGTTCCCAGCCTTGTCCCCTCTCTCTCTGCAACAGAGGGGAGGAGGAGACGATGATACGCTGGGAGCATGCACGGCTAGGTACGTCTTTGCTCGGATGAAGGGAGGGGTGAGCACAGGGACGCTCCTGGCTCCCAGTCCCACTAAAACAGCAATAGCAGGTGGTCTCTTTGTCACATGTAACTTTAGTATGTAGTGAATCAATGCAAGAGAAATCTGTTCCACGATTGCATGCCTAGTGTGTTTAGCTGCTTTCACAGCATACTCTTTCCCCAAATGGTGATCATGTGTCACTTTGAGTGTCATTCTGGGAGAGGTCTTGACCTCCAGAAGATACGATATCCAGTCAGACTTTATAGCAGTCTTGCAGTACCCTGAACATCAGTTGTCAGGAGCTTCTCTCTCTTCAGCTTCCAGGCCCCAACTTGAATGTGGCTGGTGTCCAGGTAGAGATAGTGGGCCAGGTAGGTAAAGAACTTGGGTGTCATTTTCAACAATGCACTGACCATGACAGTCCAGGTGTCAGTTGTGGTTGGGAAATGCTTTTATCAGCTACGCAATTTGCATAAGTTACACCCTTATTTATCCCATGCTGACTTTGTCACAGTAACCCATGCCCTGCTGACTATGAGGCTTGACTTTTGTAACTCCCTCTTCTACAGGCTGCTGGAAGTGCTTATCTGTCACTTGCAGCTTGTTCAGCATGCAGCAGCATGATTGCTACTGGTCTGGGCAGCCATGATCATATTATGCCCACCCTGCATTCTCTGCCTCTGGAACGACATATTGAGTTTAACAGCCCAGCCCCTCTCCCCCCACCCCCCACCACCCCTGGATGGTTTTTAGGGTCTGCTATTTTTTTAGGGCCCTCAATGGTTTAGGCCCTGGTTATAGTCAAGACCTACTTCTGGAAACTCACACAGATGGGTATCTGCACTCAGGATCCACCCATTGTTTGGGCAGGTGATCAGGCTTTTGCTGGGGTTGGCCCCCCTCAGTGTGGAACTTGCTCCCTCTGAATGATCGTCTCAGTTCCTCCTTTCTTACCTTTTTAAAAAGCACCTAAAATGTATTTATTCTCTAGGTCCCTTTAGGATTTACTCATGGTTCCCTCAATGTACTTTGTCCTCTCTTTTTTCCTATCCCATTAAAAAAAAAAAATTAACTGTTTTAAACTATTTTAAACTGCTTTGTATTATTTATATTGTTATTAACTTTTTAAAGTGCTTTTGTAAAGTGCTCCAAGTGCCATTTAAGGCAGGTGGGGTGGGGGAACGATATAAATAACATTATAATTAATCATTATTGTTATTGTTATTGTTATTAATTTGATGATTCCAGAGCATAGCCATTTTTTCCTATTACCAGATTTTACCAAGAGGGTCTCGAGCAAATTGAACAACTAAATAGTAACAAATCACCTGACCTGATGGTTTATACCCCAGTGTTCTGAAGAAACTCAAATATGAAATTACAGACCTACTACTAGAAATTTGTAACCTTTCGCTAAAATCTGCCACTGTACCTGATGAATGGAGGGTAGCAAATGTAATGCCAATATTTTAAAAAGACTCCAGAGGCAATCTTGGAAACTACAGAGCAGTGAGCTTGATGTCTCTGCTGGGCAAAATGGTGGGAGCTATTATTAAAAACAGAATCATGAGGCATATTGATAAACATGGGTTGGTGGGGAAAAGTCAACGTGCATTTGGCAAAGGAAAGTCATGCCTTGCTAATCTATTTGAATTTTTTGAGGGTGTGAACAAGCATGTGGATAAAGGGGAACCAGTCGATATAGGGTATCTGGGTTTTCAGAAAGCATTTGATGAGGTCTCTCATTAGAGACTCTTGAGGAAATGTAAAAAAACATGGGATATGAGGCAGTGTGCAAAGCGATGCACATAGAGAAAAACAATTCAGACTTTCTGTATACAATACTGGGTTCTAAATTAGGAATTACCACTCAGGAAAAGGACCTTTGAGACATTATAGATAATATATTGAAATCCTCAGCTCAGTGTGCGATGGCCATCAAAAAAGCAAACAGAATGTTAGGAATTATTCATAATGGGATAGAGAATAAAACAGAATACCATAATGCCACTATATAAATCTATTATGCAACCACACCTTGAATATTGTGTGCAGTTCTGGTCACCCCATATCAAAAAAGATATAGTTGAAATAGAAAAGGTACAGAGAAGGACAAAAAAATGGTAAGTGTCTTGGAATGGCTCCCCTATGAAGAGAGGCTGGATAGGTTGGGGCTCTTCAGCTTTGAGAAAAGATGACTGAAAGGGGATATGATAGAAGTTTATAAAATCATGAGTGGTGTGGTCTGGAGTCTGGGGGTACTCCTCGACCCACAGTTTCGCCTGGATCTCCAGGTTGAGGCTGTGGCAAGGAGTGCTTTCCACCAATTACATCTGGTGCGACGGCTTCGGCCAAATGTCTCTGAATCCGACCTGGCCACTGTCATCTACGCCTTCATCACAATATTAGACTATTGTAATGTGCTCTACATGGGGCTTCCATGGCGACGGTCTGGAGACTGCAGCTGATGCAGAATGCAGGAGTCCGTCTCCTTATGGGGACGAGTCACCATGAACACATTACACCAGCGCTCTGCACTCTGCACTGGCTGCCGATAGTCTTCCAAACCCAATTCAAGGTGTTGGTGCTTACCTATAAAGCCTTATACGATCTGGGCCTCACGTATCTCTGCGACCACCTCATTCTCCGTGCCCTGGATCGACCCCTGCAGTCCACCGGGAACACCTTTCTTGGTGTCCCCTGGGTGGTGCCGGGGGCTACAATGGAGATGGTGTTCTCAGTGGCAGCACCCAGGCTGTGGAACTCCCTTCTGGTGGAGGCCTGCGTGGTCCCGGACCTAGTTGCCTCATTTCAGTAACAGTGCAAGACCTGGCTGTTTTACCAAGTGTTTGGTGAGGCAGGAGGGTGAAGGGGGGGTGAGGTGGGTGGGGAGGATGGGTTTTTATTTTCTTTTATGCCTCCCTTTTATGTATTTTACATATTTTGTGCATATTTTTTAATATTTTAATTTTTGTAAGCCGCCTTAAGCTGCCTAGGCAGGAGAGGACTCTTTATCCTACTGAGCCACTATTCCTATACCTACGGTCTGTTTACCCTTATCCTTGCAACATGGACCTGTCTGCTGTCATTCTCATCGTAACCAAGCCAAGTACGTGCACTTGAGACCTCGCATCTTCATGAATGTTAGA
>QEPC01014755.1:426247-439594 GCA_003113815.1 Sphenodon punctatus | reverse complement strand
GCTGTGTGGCCGCATGTTGTGCCGCACAGCCCGCCCCCCTCTCTGGATTCCCCGCTGGGATCAGCCACCACGTCTTTTAGCCCGTGACGCGGTGGCCCCGTTGGGGAATCAAAGGGTTGCTTCCTTGCAGGGGCCAATTGGCCCCGTCATGTCTAAAAATACCCATTGTTTCCTCCATTATATGGAAAAAGCAAAAATCCAAGGACATGGCACTCTATATTTATATACTTATATAGAGTTTGGTGATCTAAACCATCCTGATATTAAGTTTTATCATTGGGCCTCATCAGTCAGATTTTGGTTTAGTATTGGGAATGATCCAATTTGGATTAGCCTAGAACACAGTATTCTTCAAATTCCTGAGTTTCAGACCATATTTGTGGAAATCCCCTTATCTATTTGGGTTGATAAAATCAAACACCCTTTTGGGCCACGTCTGGAATAAATGTCAGAGGAAACTGGAAATTGTCCCTGACATGTCTCCATTCACTAAATTTTTAGGCGGGGGTGTGTGGAGGAGGTGTTAAAGCAAAAATGTGGGTTGAGTAGGGAAATGAAGAATCAATGGCATGGTAAAGGTCTATGATTGGCATCTCAGTTGTTTGTTAATAATAGTTTCAAGACCCTTGACATGCTAGAATCGATAATTCTGGATAAAAGCTCGTATCTAGATTATCTAAAAGTAAGATCTATCTTTAATAAGCCTAGGGATAAGATACATTATTCCATCCTTTCAGATTGGAAAAGTTATCATTTGACAATTTCTCAGGTATTAAGATTTTTTTCTGGTGTGTGTAAAGAACTACAGAAAATTTATTATTTTACTTATGCTAGCTATATATCAACATAGTCAGATGATTTAACACAAAAAATAACTCAAATAGATTCCAGATCAATGTAGAAGGCTATATTTAAGAGTTCCTTCTATTGTACAGTTAGCGAATCACAAATTAAGTTTGTTTACCACATGTACCTTACTCCACATCATATATATCAACTGTGGAGTACAACTGCATCTGCATATAATTATACACATAGATATATATCAGGGTTGGGGAATGTCAGGCCCAGGGGTCAAACATGTCCCACAGCAAGTTTTTATGTGGCCCCTTTCCACTTGCAGGATCTGACCCTTGGATCTAGTTCTTAATTCCAGTCACTGGGGGGGGGTGTGAACACCCGGAGGTTCAGGATTCAAGTCATTCGGGGTTCACCCCCCAAAACCATTTGGGGTTCAGCTGTTTGGCCCAAACCTGTTCAGGGGGGCAAACCTATTCGGGAAGGGGGCGGGGGTGGGGGACGGGGGGAACCCAGTTTCCCCACCCTCCAGGCTGCGCAGATGGAAGGGGTGCTGGAGCTCACCTCCCCCCCTACCCTGCGCAGCCTACTAAATTAATTTTTTTAAAACCCCCACCCCAGAGATGGCCCTACCTGGTGTCACCAGGACTCCGGCCCTGGGTCCCGCGACAGCAGTGGCAGCGGTGGTGGGTCCGGTGGCACTGCAGAGCGCTTGAGACCTCTGCTAGGCCTTCCGAGTCACCTGACCTGGTCACCTAACCCAGAAGGCCTAGTAGAGGCCTGAAGCGCTCTGCAGCGCCGCCGGAGCCGCTGCCACGTGAATCGGGGCTGGATCCCTGGTGCCACCAGGTAGGGCGATCCCTGGAGTGGTTTTTTAAAAATAAAATAAAATAAATAGTAGGCTGCGTGTGGGGGCGTGGAAGGTGAACTCTGGTACTCCCTGCATGGAGGGAGGGGAAACCAGGTTCCCTGATTCCCCCCGCCCGAATGGGTTTGGAACCCGAACTTTATTCAGACAGTTCAGGCGGGGGGCAGTTTGGGTTCGGGGGTTGTGGTCGGGCTGAACACCCTGAGTTCGGGCTGAACCCCAACCTCCCAAAACTGTGTTCGCAAAGTCTACCAGTCACTGAAAAACTAAGCTCAAGGGAAGGGAGCAGAGATATGCAAACAAGGATAGGGGGCATTCCATGGCACAAATCCATGATCTGGACCCTCCTTTCCTTCAGTGCATCCCTTAAGCACCCCCGCCCCAACTTCTGGGCTTCCCTTGGAGCTTGTGCAAGTGGCCCCTGGGAAGGAAAAGGTTCCCCACCCCTGATATATATGAACAGAATACCTTGGGATGAGAATTGAACAATGGGGCTAATCCCAAAACCTGTGAATCTCCCATGCACCCATGTTCACAATTCCCATGCGGTACAATGTGCCTGCAATAGGGATCCACGTGGTTTGCATACAGCTGCGTGAAGTATCCACAGAGATTGAGATCAGTCCCATTACATTTACTTTATAAGATGTTGGTATATTTCAGTCGTAAAAAATATCTTCCAGATGTGAGGGTCAGTCCCTTATGATGACAGTGACCTTTAAACCAGGATGAATAGTTCCTGATCTAGAATAAGGGAGAATTATAACCATTAGGGCAATTACAGATACATTCTTCCAAGACTGTTTTGACACACAGTTCTATAAATTCCTTCAGAGTCAGGCTCATGTCTCTTTCTAATTTTTTGAGGAAGTTTTACAGATCTTACAGTATAACATTTTAGTCCCTTGCAAATCCTTTAGGACAACACTGCATGTGACTGAGTCTTATAGGATTACTTTGCAGTCCTCTGTAAATCCTTTTAATCCATCAGAAAATCCTATAGGATTGTTTTTCTGGAGCCAAAAAGGGGCATATCTCCAGTCACAGAACCATTAATTGGAGATATACACAATATTAGATTCATGGTTACTCACAACCTGTGTGGCATTCCTTGATTGATCCTCTCAATTACCATAATTGGGAAACAAGCATAAAACACATTTCTAAATGTCCAAAATCAGTGTCCGAGTGACTTAAAGGTAATCTGCTAGATATATGATTTGTACACAATGCATAATTTGTGTACACACAATAGACACTATTATAAGAGTATTTCCATTGGCAATACTCTGTATGGTACAGATTCTTCTATGGCACAAAAGAATAACCACCATTTATCACCATAGTATCTAAGTGCCTTTCAGCAAAGGAATTTAACAATTTGACTGAGATTGGTCATAAGAGATTTGTTTCTGTCTCATTCTGTCCTGAGATATGCAGTGTAGTATTTTATTTGGACAGTCTTTTTATTAAAGTAAATAAATAAATAGTTGCAGAATGTGTTTTTTGGGAGGGGATTGTTTGTTTTTGGAGGGTGGAGAGTCAGGGAATGTGGAAGGGGATTTCACTCCATGTTTCTATGAATGTGCTGCTAAGAGTCTGCATTAACAGTGATAACTTCAAAGCTGTGTGCCTTGAATTTGGGAGAAAAGGTAATTAGATTTACAATGGTTTTTAAATTATGTGAGGGTTTATTCCATAATCATTGACCATACCCTGACAAGGTTCTGTCTTCAATACAGACAAGCTAGCTTCAATCTTACTGTGGAGAGTTGAAATGGAGTTGTTGATTATGGTATGTGTACTCAGTACTTTGGTAAACTTTTAGCTAACTCAAGGCCATACCTTAATGACTTGAAGATTCAAAAAATTCAAATTCAAATTTATTAAGCGTGTCTGAGGCCATTGCTGAATCGTACCAACATAAAAACCACAACAATATACATACAACAATGTACATATAACATATAACATCCGGCCAACAACCAACTTCCTAACTTCCAACCCCAAAACCCTAACCAGATGACTGAGGCAATTTAAATTTTAAGAACTGTGTCCTCCTTACAAAAGCGGCCGTCAAGAACTTCGCCACCATACCTGTAAGCTCCTGATTTAGATTGCTGAGCATAACCTCCTTGAAGATAAGGATAAGGATCCTGACCTTGAACTTGTCTTGGTATTCTATTGGAAGCTAATAGAATCAGTGAATATTGATTTGGTTGCTTATGGAAGCCAGGACTGTAAAGAGACATGAAAAGCCATTCACAACCAGTTGGTCTTTTCCTAGGGCTGCTGGTTTGATGACTGGCTATATGTCATTGCTGTAATCCAGATGGGAAGTGAAGAACATATGTGCAAATTAGTTAGGTCACTGTCTTTCATTATGTCGATGGAGTCTTCTAGTAAGCAGATGTTACCCACGGATGCTGCTATGTGGACTCTTAGCATTGCTGTGGAATTCAGGGTCATTCCTAAATGGACTGAGTTGGCTAATTGTGGATGTGTACTTTCAGTTGGAAAAAAACCCTGGATAATGGTTTTAAATTCCTCAGAGTGATTTCCTTTCCCCATCACCTCCATCTGTCTCCATTTTAGTTAGTTCATCATGACTAATCTTCATCCATGAGCTGATGCCATCTAAGCACTGGCCCATTTGGGGTGGGGTGAGTAGTAGAGTCATGTGTGCTGTAGGATATGTAGCATTGCGTGTCATGCACAAATTGCTGTCACTTATCATCCTCTTGTCTAAGCAGGTCTCTAGATAGCTACATGTAGATGATGAATAAGACAAGCTAGAAAGTTTATCTTTCTATGGCTCTGCTGGTGAAGGGGTGCAGAGAAGGGCCCGTTTCACACAGACTGTCTAACACTGATAAAATGTAATACCCATTTTATCAGTGTTAGAGTGTCTGTGGGTATTTTCAGATGTTACAAGATCACGGTCAATCACAGTGAATCCCCACATGGTGATTGTGATCCCTTAACGTCTGTTGGGGGGAACGGAAGCTCCCCCCCAGATGTTTACCCCTGTGAATCACAGGGGGGAATCACATTCAACACGCAAATGGAGGTCGTGGCTGGACCATCTCCATTTGCGTGTTGAGTATGATTCCCCCCCCCCCCGATCAAGGGGACCGTAACGTCTGTCCCCCTACCACCGCCCGGAATCAGCGGCGGGATTCTGGGCTGTGGTCAATGCGGGTGGGCACTGCGGCTGCATTGGCCGCAGCACCTGCCCTTTTCCAAGAGGGTGGGCGGCCTAGGGAGCGTGGGGAGGAGCGGGGCCGTGCGGCTGCACGTTGTGTCACGTGGACCCGCCCCCTCCCTGATTCCCCACCAGGATCAGCCGGCACATCTGTTGGACGTGCCGGTTTGATCCCGGCGGGGGATCAATGGGTGATTCCATAATGGGGCCAATACAGGCTCCGTCANCCCTCCCCACAAGATCATCCTTCCAGAGGCCATAGAAGGATGACTTGCGTGCCACGCTGCCCTTGACCCTGGGGTCCAGCATTGTTGCCACACATATTCTGCCCACTGCAGAAGCTTGTCGAACCTCGCCATCAGGCCTGTCTTAAGCTTCTGCACCAGCCCAATTAATTAAATTAAATTAATTTTTTAATTCATTTTTTTTTTTTAAATTATCAAACATTATATGTATTTATCTATACTACACTAAATGTAACTGCTATTTAACTAACTATTATAAAACCTATGAAACTAAATAATGGCATATAAAAAACACACTCTAAAACTTGATCACTATATCTCTATAAACTAAGCTAACAACTGTAATAGCTAACTATAATCCTACCTAACAACGACTATAATAGCTCTCTCTCTCTCTCTCTCTCTCTCTATCTATCTATCTATCTATCTATACACACAATATTACATAGGGATGGGGGGGGGGACACAGACAGCTCACAACACAGAAACTGAAATAAAACCTAAATCAATCTAATCCTACATTAATAAATAAAAAACCAGGGGAAGGGAATGAGAGATGTAATATGGAGGGAGAGGGAGAGGGAAAGGAATGGATTCAATTGAGGATAGGGAGATAGAACACAAGGAGGTGTAAAAAATAAAAATAACTGCTAAATCTATCTAATATAATTTAACTAAATTATAATAGGGAGGTAAATCTGTTGGATGGGTAAAATGGGAGGAGGATTGTGAATGGATGAGATAAGCAAACTGTTGGGAGTCAGGTAGCCTTCTGAAAACTCTGCTGAAATGATCAGTGGCTGGCTCAGAAGGTGTTGGAAGGGGGGCAGGCAAATAGTTTTGTTACTTGCTGCTCCCGCCTTACCGCAAGGCCCGATTGGCTCTGTGCAGCCTAGCCCCTGGCCAATCGCAGACTGTGAAGTCAGTGTTCAGTTAAAAAGGAAAGGTGATTGGTAGGCTGGCTGCTACTCCAAGCCTCTCCACCCCCCCCGTACCAGAAAGTCCGCTCCACAGCTGCCTCCCTCTCCCTGGGCCTTCAGTCACGTTTTCCTGACCTAAACTCAACCAAATGTGGCCGAATACGAACGAACTGTTTGTTCAGTTTGTTGTTCGGTTAGAGTTCGGTTCGGTCGGTTTGGGTTCAGTTCGGGAGTTNATATAATAGCAGAGCACAGAGTGGGAATACTGAGAGAATGTAAATATAAACATACTTCTTTAAAAAGAATTCTCATACATATTGACCATTTTAAAGATTTATTTAGTGTTTTAGGGCATTTTAGACTTGAACAAAATTTTGCTAATTAAGCTAAACATCCGTGATTAACTACACAGGAAATTGCAGACCTCCCTTCCATCACCAAAGCTGGGGCATGGTGACAGCTGTTAATTTCCCCCAAAAGTGAGCATAGTCAAGCAAAATGGTAAAAGCTAGTGCACTTGAATAAATGCTTTCTCTAGGGCATAGTCTGTGTTACCTGCAAAGGCCTTTCTCTTAAGCTTCAAGAGTGAAGCAGAGTTTAACTGTGACGCATCCTCCTCACAGACTTTGTTAATATTTACAGATGTGGAGTCAAAGCTCAGGGAGGCTAAAATGATGAAAACAGGGCACTCACTGGAGGAGTTTAGTTTAGAAAAGTCTATCAGTGCAGTCTACTGGAAACAAAGGATGCAATTACAATGGGGATAAAATACACAGGGGATAAAGTTACTAGTCCCTTAGGGGGAAAGCCTCCATCCATGTGCAAAGCCCTAGCCTATTAAACTGTTTCTGTGCAACAGGGTTCTCTAAAGTTCAAGGCAACTCTGAGTAATTTCTCTCTCTGAGTAATTTTTGCAAACAAACACATGTTATATCTGGATAGGTGGGGCATTGTGAGAATCTGGGACTCGCCCAGCTGCCCCGGTGGCTCTGAGATGGTGGCTAGCTCCACACCATTACAGTGCTTTGGCTAGAGTTGTGTTGTTCCTCTGTAGGCTCCCTGTTGTCTGCTGAGGCCACCGCTTCATTGACCTTGGATTGGTCCCTGCCAGCTCCTAAGACCATTCAGCTGCCATAGGAAGCTTGTCAGAACACTTTATCACGTTTTCTTTCTTAACAGAAGGGTCCTGCTCTCAGCCCTCTAATTTAGTTCTGTGCCTGCTTTCGTCCAGCCTCTGCTCCTGTGTAATTTATTATTATTATTATTATTATTATTATTATTATTATTATTTGTATAGCGCCAGCTGTGTACCTGGCACTTTATAGAGCAATAAGATAGATGTGGTCCAGTCTTGCTAACAGATTCTGTTCCTACTTAACTAAGACTGTGTTCTAACCCCATGTCCAGCCTGTGTACCTGTTTTTTTGTTTGGACTGTTTCCTTGTTATTTGACCCCTTTGACCACCAGGACCAGCCTTAGGCATTGCAGGGTCCAGGGCAGGGGAGAAATGGGAGGGCCTATTCTCCCAGTGGCGGCAAAGCTGCTGGTGGGCCTAGGGGTGCTCAGGGGGCATTCCGTGGCTCGGTCTGGGGGCGCTACCGGGCCTGGGCTCGGGGACGGGCAGAGGGGCTATTCCCAGAGGAAGCTCACCTGGCTCCCAGCCTGTTGACCTTTCGTCAGGCCTGTCAGACCTGTCAGACCATGTCAGGCCCAGGGGTCAAACATGTCCCACAGCAAGTTTTTATGTGGCCCCTTTCCACTTGCAGGATCTGACCCTTGGATCTAGTTCTTAATTCNCAACCAAATGTGGCCGAATACGAACGAACTGTTTGTTCAGTTTGTTGTTCGGTTAGAGTTCGGTTCGGTCGGTTTGGGTTCAGTTCGGGAGTTCAGTTCAGTCATCCAAACAGACCGAGTTCAGTTCCAACTCTGAACCTCTGAACCACGTTCGCACATCCCTAGTGGCCAGAGTGAGCTGCAGTACAGACCGCACAAGCGGGTGCGCCCATCGTGGGCAGCCTTAAGAAATGTTCAGAAAGGCTTCTATACAACATGTCCTTGTAATTTTTCAAAGGATGCATCACATAGCAGTCAGCTTCTCCCCTCACTCTGGGGTGGGGGGAACATTTGGTGGGCACCGGCTACATGATGCACTGCATCACGTGGCCCAACTGCCCAAAGTGGGATAAGGCTACTCAAGGCATGGCAGCCTCCCCATTCCATCTCATGTAGATTCATCCTAGGTCAGGACTGAGGACAGAAAACAGCGTTCAGAGAGGCAATCCTCATGTTGATGGGGAGTGCCCTCCTCGAGGTCCCCCAGGTATTCCGGGTGGCAATTATGAGGAGGGCATTCTCGGTGGTGGCACCACGGTTGTGGAACTCCCTCCCACTGGAGGTCTGCTTCTCCCAGACCTCCCTTCTTTCTGCAGATGATGTAAGACCTGGCTGTTCCACCAGGCCTTTGTGAGGGATACGGGTGATGTGGGGGGCGGAGCGCTGGGGACGGGAGGTATTTTTTCAAGCTCTGCCTTGGGTTCTATTGTTTTTAATGTTGTTTTTGGTGTTTTTATATGTTTGAATTGTTTTTAGGATGCTGTGAGCTGCCCCAAGCTGCTGTGCGGGAGGGGTCGGCATAAAAATTGAATACATGAAATTAAATGAATGAAATGTGTAGCCCAGAAGATGGTCAAGAGTGTAAAATAACAAGGAAGCAGTCCAAACAACAAAACTGGTACTTAGGTTCAATGTGTGTGTGAGAGTGAAGCATAAGAAAAGTGAGAGCCTGAAACTGCACGCGCTGAACTCAGTGGAAAGAATTAGTGTCCTGTCATAAAGAAAAGGGTCATCACACAGGCTCTAAATCTGAAATGGATAGTAATTATTTACCTTAGGATAATACCTGGAACTTCAGTCTTTTGGTTACTTGATCAGCACCTGCATTTCCATGTCATACTGGTGCCAGGTAACTACTTTCTTATATGGAGGGGGGCAATGTGAGGGGACAACAGCCACCCTGTGGATCCAGCATCATAAAGAGGTTTTGGAGCAGCTCTTGGAGTCCTGTGGTAGTGGGAATTGAGTTGTGACTGCTGCCAGACCACAGCACTGCTTCACTGTGCCCTATGTTGAAGGTAGGGATGTGCGAACAGATCGTGGTTCGGTTGTTTGGTTGTTTGGTCGTTCGGTTCGGGGACCGAGTTCGGGTTCGGTCATTTGGTTTTGGTGGCATTAGGTTCGATTTGGCCGTTCGGAAATTGATCTAGGTATCGCGTGGTTGGTCCTGTGATCATGTCGGAAACTGGAAACCAGAAATTCGAGTGCGTGCGGAGCTTGTGTGAAGAGAGACCGTGTGTGGTGTGGCTGGTTGGGTGTTTGGGTTGGTTTAGTGTGTTTTGGCTATGTTTGTGTTGGTTGGGTGAGACCGTAGCCGTGAGTCCCGCCTGTACACCACATCATCTGGTCTCCCCACTTGCGAGCTACGAGCCGGTGACCTGCATGAAACTCCTGCAACCACTTGGAGATTACAGAAGAGGTGGAGCTGGTAAGGGACAAAGAGTTAAGAGAGCAGAGCGGCTGACAGCAGCGCTGGTGGCGTGCGCCGGCAGTCATGCACCGGCAGTCACACGCCTGAGGGCCACGCGCAAGGGCCCTTGTGCGCACGGGCTTAGGCGAGGGGGCAGGTGGGGCAGGTCTTGCTGCTGGGGATTAAGGCACTATGGATTTGGCATCTAACAAACGAGGTAGAGGAGAATCTCTGGAGATCACCCTATCTCGTCCTGATGGAGCCAAGCAGCGGAAGATAGACATTTATTTCCCTTTGCAGCAAGCCCAGCGGGAGGAGGTTCTTGTGTTGTGTTCTCAGTCTGGATTCTTGGATTTTTCTTTGGCTCCTCACAACACCGAGTCTCTTGATATAGGTAANGGGGGAATAAGGGTAGGGTTTTTTACAAGTAGTTTTACCTCTTTGTTGTTGTTTTATTGTCTTTATTGTTTTAGTAATCCCTTTTATGTATTGTTCTAATATATTGTTTTTAAATATCTTGTGAGCTGCCCTGAGCTGCTGTAGGGCTGGGGCGATATAAATTATTGAATAAATAAAAAAGAAAATCCCCAAGTCTAGCCATTTTTCAGGGCACTTACCCCATCTGCCGCCACCTCTAGCCTGGACCCTGTACAGGGCCCGCTTACCGGCTCCCTGAGTCGGGTGGGCCCTGCAGCAGCAGATTAAATCTGCAACTGGCCTGCCACCACTGGAGGTTTCGAGGGAGTAAGGGAGAGGTGGGGCTTCTACTTCTCCCTCACTCCCTGGCCCCCTCCACTGCCTTTCAGTCTCAGTCAGGGAGTGAGAGAGAGACAGAGGCCACACCTCTCCCTCACTCCCTGGCCAAGACTGACAGACAGTGGAAGTTTCCAGGGAGTGAGGGAGTGGCAGGTCCTCTGCATATCTCTCACTCCCTGGCCCCCTCCACTGCCTGTCTCGGACTGTGCCAGTGTTCAACTTTTTACAAACTAATCTTGAGGTAGCAGAAGTGAATTGGAAAATGGATTTATGACTATGAGTATCCATTGGCCAGTCTGTCAGGGCTTTGACATCCACAATCATTTGCAGGATTGGGTTTGGACCACAAAAGCAGCTACGGGTACAGCTAGACTAGGGATGGGCAAAGCGATCATGGTTCGGGTTTGGGAATTCAGTTCAGTCATTCGGTCTGGTCACTGAGTTTGGGTTCGGGTGTTCGGTTCGGTCAAGTTTGGTTCGGTTTGGTCATTCAGAAAAAGTATTGCGAGAGCCCATGATCATGCTGGAAACAGGAAATTCGAGTGATTGCTGAGCTTGTGTGGGTGAGAGCGTGTGTGTGTATGTGGCTGTTTGGTTCGTGTGCTCTGTGTTTGGTTTGGCTAGCTGTGTTTGTTTTGGCATGTTGTTGGTGAGTGTTTGTGGTGGGTGACAGACTTGACAATGTGGCTGGTGTTGGCTTGGTTTAAAAAAATTAATAATAATGCAGAAGACACCAGTCATTCTGATTAAATACTGGGGGGCCAAGTTTTTGGTCCCAGAGCCGGTGGAGGAGGAGGAAGAGGTCACTGCCCCAGCCCATGGACTTTCGGTGGCAGAGATCCTGCAGTCAGTGGAGGAGGAGCAAGTGGCGGGCACGGGAGGTGCTTCCAGGCTTGCAAACTTTTTTTTTACTTTAAGGGCAAGAAAGGCTCTATCCATTAGAGCGAGCCCACTGGCGTGCTGGTGGGTGCGTGGGTGGTGTGGGCATCAGTTGGGCACAAACAGTGGGCATCAGTGGGTGGCTCAGGCACAAGCACGATCAGCACCGCACCAAAACATGTGCCAGACTAGCAAGGGTCTCCACTCTCCAGTTGCCATCCCATTCCCTACGCACCCCCAAATAAGGGCAGTATTTGCACGTGCCAGCCACCACTGTCTTTTCAGTTGCCATCCATAGCGCCCCAGGGGGGGCAGAATTTGCACGTGCCAGCAAGCCAGCATCTCCCCATTGCCATCCCTCCACAGCACCCAAAGAAGGGCAGGATTTGCACTTGCCAGCTAGGGTCTCCTCCCACCGCAGCACCCAAAGAAGGGCAGAATTTGCACGTGCCAGCCAGTCAGGGACTCCCCCCTCTGCAGCACCCAAAGAAGGTCAGGATTTGCACGTGCCATCCAGCCCCATCCCTCACTCACTCCCTGGCTGAGACTGACAGTGGCCAGGGGCTGGAGACCCCGACTGCGGGGTCCCCCCAGGATTGGGGTCCAGGACATCTACCCCGAACTGTCCTGTGGTAAGACCGGTCATGTTGACGGCCTTCTGCACTACACATAGGGGTTGCCCCTCTGGATGCTTTTTTCCATCCTCAGTCCTGATCTAGCTGCTCCTGTGGTGCAAACCCAGTTCTGCAAATATTTATTGATTTTATTTATTGATTGGTTGATTGATCTTTATACTCTGCCCTTCCCCAAAGGTTCAAAGTGATTTAGCTTGTGGACACCAGTGCCTTGACAAGCTTGCATATGACTACTCATAGTCATGGAGCCACTTGCAATGCTACCACCTCATTGTAGACCCTTTCTGCTTTATAATTCATAGCTATGAAGTATAGCTGTATGCATGGAAGAGGTTCAGCTCTTCACCTCATTCACATAGGGACTTTTTACAAACTAACCTTGAGGTAGCAGAAGTGAATTGGAAAATGGATTTATGACTATGAGTATACACTGGCCAATCTGTCAGGGCCTTGGCATCCATAATCATTTGCAGGATTGTGTTTGGACCACAAAAGCAGCTATGGGTACAGCTAGACTAGGGATGGGTGAAGCAATCGCGGTTCGGGTTCGGGAGTTTGGTTCAGTCTGATTCAGTTCGAGTGTTCGGTTTGGACATTCGGTCCCGTCACTGAGTTTGGGTTCAGGCATTCGGTTCGGTCAAGTTTGGTTCGGTTCGACCGTTCGGAAAAAGTATCGCGAGAGCCCATGATCGTGCCGGAAACAGGAAATTTGAGTGCATGCGGAGCTTGTGTGGGTGAGAGTGTGTGTGTGTGTGGCTGTTCGGTTCATGTGATCTGTGTTTGGTTTGGCTGGCTGTGTTTGTTTTGGCGTGTTGTTGGTGAGTGTTTGTGGTGGGTGACTGACTTGACTGTGTGGCTGGTGTTGGCTTGGTTTAAAAAAATTAATAATAATGCAGAAGACACCGGTCATTCTGATTAAATGCTGGGGGGCCAAGTTGGTGGTCCCAGAGCCGGTGTTGGAGGAGGAAGAAGTCGCTTCCCCAACCCCTGGACCTTCGGTGGCAGAGGTCCCGCAACTGGTGGTGGAGGAGCAAGCGGCAGGCATGGGAGCTGCTGCCAGGTTTGTAAACTTTTTTTTTTACTTTAAGGGCAAGAAAGGCTCTATCCATTAGAGTGAGCCCACTGGCATGCGGGTGGGTGAGTGGGTGGTGTGGACATCAGTTAGGTACAAACAGTGGGCAACAGCGGGTGGCTCAAGCACAAGCACGAGCAGCACACCCACCCAAACATGTGTCAGGCTAGCAAGGGTCTCCACTCTCCAGTTGACATCCCATTCCCTATGTGCCCCCAAATAAGGGCAGGATTTGCATGTGCCAGCCACCAGGTTCTTTCCAGTTGCCATCCATAGCGCCCCAAGGAGGGCAGGATTTGCACTTGCCAGCCAAGTTCTCCCCCCTCCGCAGCAACCAAAGAAGGTCAGGATTTTCACATGCCAGTCAGTCAGGGTCTCCCCATTGCCATCTCTCCCCAGCACCCAAAGAAGGGCAGGATTTGCACATGCCAGCCAGGGTCTC
>QEPC01014755.1:383098-419470 GCA_003113815.1 Sphenodon punctatus | reverse complement strand
CCCCATCGTATAAATGGCACTCCCCCAGAATATGCTCAGCTGTCTCCGCCATCATTTCATCAAAGGGGCAGGTCCTTTGGGCAAGGGGAATACCCTGATATCTCCCCTCTAAAAGCCTGGTAGGCAAAACATTCATCCGTGCCATCAAGAATAAATGTAGCTTCCTAAACCCACAAGGCCTACCCAAATATGCTGCCATTTCTGGGAGGGCAGGGGATATGCTTCCATAATGAGCCATTGAGCTCGTTCTGGCAACCTTAGTATAATCCGCCTGCCTGCTGATATCCTGAAACCTAGTTTTAATCACAACTTTAGCCGCCTTTTCCCCTTTCTTCACTAACTCCTCCACGGACAAGCCCATAGATACTACCTTTGATCTAATCTGAAGACCCCATGGATTTACAAACGAGTCCTCCCGCCTATAGGCAAAGAGATCCTGACTAACTGGCATAAGGTTAAAGAAATTTATTCTCAGCCACAAAATTATGGCCCGAGTCCACACAGCACAGCTCCAGGGAATTACCCTTGTCTCCAATCTTATCGCCGCTGATGGCACACCGTTCGGGATAGCCAACAAGCTCCGTACACATCTGGTCTGGGCTTTGTCCAGTTCCTGGGAAAAACCCAAGGCCCATAGTTCGGCACCATACAATAATTGGGCCCTGATTTTTATATCTAATATCTTTAATGCTATCCCCAGAAAAAAAACCTCTCTCTTATGAAGGCATCGTATAAGCGATATAATATTTCCCCTCACACAACCAAGTACTAAGTTTTTTTGTTGGGTCCAGTGCATGGAAGCATTGAACCAAACCCCCAGGTATTTATACCCAGTAACCTGAGCCAATGTGTAGCCATCTATTTGCCATAGTTCTGGGGTTGATTCTTTCTGTTTGCGTCCTTGGTTGTCTTCCAGGATCAGCGTGGGTCTGTCCAATTCTTGCCCTAGATCATTCAGAAGCTGTCGTAACTAAATTACTTCTTGGCTGGTGTGTGTCGCTGCCACGTACTCTACCTCCGCAGAGGAAAGTGTCACAGAAGCACCAGCTGATGGGTCCTCCACCAAGCAAGAATAGGTAGCCACTGGTAGATTTTCAGTCCAAATGGTCCCAGCCCAATCTGTGTCCACGTACCCGATCAGGTCTGACACTGAAGTTGCTGGGTGCTGTATCTTGAGGTGCACAGTCCCTTTCAGGTACCGCAAGACCCTCTTCACTGCATTCCAATCCATTTGGGTTGGGGCTGAGACTTGTCTGCAAAGTATACCTCTTGCCACCGCAATGTCAGTCCTTGTGATCATGGCAATGTACAAGGGCTTTCCTATCACCTTTCTGTATTGCTTATTGTCTGGCAGCAATAAGCTCAGTTCTTTGATCTCCTTTTGGTAGCTGGTTTCCATAAGGGTATTTGTTGCTTTTAC
Organism: Sphenodon punctatus; assembly: GCA_003113815.1. Lineage (NCBI taxonomy): Eukaryota > Metazoa > Chordata > Lepidosauria > Sphenodontia > Sphenodontidae > Sphenodon > Sphenodon punctatus. The sequence goes on along the minus strand of QEPC01014755.1, from coordinate 418,050 downwards.
ACACCCCATGCTGAAACTTCCTATCATCTTGTCTGTTGCCTGTCTTTGGTTGAGAAGATAGCTTCCGTCATCTTCTCTTTCAATTTGTATTCCAAGGTAGTGAGTTATGTTACCCAAGTCCTTAGTTTCAAAGTCCTGATTTAGAGCTCTCATTGTTTCGCACTCATCCCCTTCTTCCTCAAAGCATACGATAAGGTCATTGACATAAATTAATACAAAGATCCACCTGTCCCTTAGTCTCTTTGTGAATAAGCAGGGATTTGCTTTGCTCCTGGTAAAATTTTCCCTCATGAGCACCTTGTTTATTTTAGTGTTCCACGCTCTGGCAGCCTACTTAAGCCCATATATGCTTTTGTGCAGTTTGCATACATGATCTGGCCTTTCAGAGAAGGTCACGGGCGTGGGGGGGGGGGCATGACTTCACTGAGACCCCCCCTCTACCTTTTACCTTGTAATTCGAGCCCTGGTTAAATGCATACAGAGGATAGCGATCAGTTGTTCTCCTAGACACAGAATAGAGCAAGGAGCTTCAGGCTGAAGTTCCCTGCCTCTCTACAATGGGCTGGACCAGATCAGTCTTTTCAGGTACAGAAATCACTTGTAAACCTTTTGGCCTGTTGCAGTCAGGCTCCATGCTATTTGCAAGCCTTTTGCTACATTCTAGCAGCATATCTTGGGCTACCACCCATGAGTTTAGAAACACAGGACTGGATGATTTCTTGAGATCTGTTCCAGTCTTCTGCATCAGACCTGGGGTCCCTCTAGAGCAGCAGAAGCCTGAAGTGGGGGCTTCACCGCACCAAGGATTCGATCTGCATAAGCCAAAGCTGGGAGACAGAAGAATCCCTGTATTCATCTGACAGATTCTCGGGTAACAAGGAGTGCTGCAGCTTTCTGTGAGACTACCACACGAATCTGGACTAATAGTCGGTGCTAGGAATCTGGCTGCTTAGCCCTAAGGGGCATTGGATACTCCTGTTTTATCTGCTTTAGGGTCAGCTGGACTTTGTGTTAACGCTGAACTCAGACCCTTTGTCTCATTCCAACGTGCATCGAATTATTATTAATTTTCCCTTATTAAATGGTACTACTGTAATAATATTGTAATAGCCTTGTGCTACAATAAACTTTTATTACTTACTCTGGCCTTTCAACATCTGCAAACCCCGGTGGTTGGTCCATGTAAATATCTTCCTTCAACTCACCATTTAGGAATGCTGTTTTCATGCCCATATGCTTGACTTGCATTCCTCTTCCGGCAGCTATACTTAACAATATTCTGATAGTAGTGCGCTTAACTACAGGTACAAATGTTTCATTGTAGTCTTCTCCGTACTTCTGGGAGTATCCTTTTGCGACAAGTCAGGCCTTGTACCGTTCAATATTTCTCTGTGCATTGTACTTTATTTTAAATGTCCATTTGCAACCTATAGTCTTTCTCCCTGCGGACAGTGGAATAAGTGTCCACGTCGTGTTGTCCTGCATGGACTTCACTTCTTTGGCAACTCTTACTCATTTTTCTGCTTCCCCTTCTGATATCTGCAAGATGTCCTCCCAGGATGCTGGCTCTGACAATTTACTGGTGCTGACTTTGTAGTTCAGACAAGTGGGGGGAATGCCTTGGTTAGACCTCGTTGACTGCCTTGGTTCAGCATCAGCAGCCGGCTGTGCCTGTTCCTGCATTTCTGTTACCTTTGTTCTGATTTTGACTATTTGTTCAGAGGATTGCTCCCTTTCAATGGTTTCACTAACTAAAGAGGTTTTATGGGGATTTTTTTTGTCCTTCCAGTCTTATTCCTCTTAAGACTTGGCACAAGAAATAATGTTTCTGCAGGCCAAATTCAGCTCTTAAGTAAACCTTTGTAACTTTTTTGCTTTCAGTTGTCGTGTGAAAGTGTATCCAATTGGAATCTGATAAACATTTCTGTTGGTTCACAAGAATGAGTAGAATATGTTGACTCTTCTTGTGCTAACATGAACAGAAAGCAGTGGAGTGCTGCTTTGCTCTTTCTACTGACAGAAATTTAACTTATTTTTCTGAGCTGTTATTGTTCTCAGAAGTCACCACTTTTATATCAACTCTTTTTAGAGGACAACACTACTTAAATCTAAGGTTGTTTTTAGATGAGATGCTAACCTGCATGGCCGCCCAGGAGTGATGGAGCTGGCCGCCCATCTGAAGGTGGGATGAGGGGATGTACACTCCTGTCAGCAATGGAGCACTCACTCATGGTCAAGCACAGACTACGTCGGGGAACTCTGGAGTGATCCATGCAGGGCAAGTCAAAAAGCTCCGTGGCAATGAGAGTCCCTGCCCATCTGAACTAGGACAGGCAGCCATACCTGCATACTGTTCTGCCACTCATAGGCACTGTGGGTGGGAAACACAGTCTTTGCAAGTCACAAGAACTGTTCAGGAGTGCTGGGGAGCCGAGGTTCCCCAGCACTCATGCTGGGAATGTGTCAGTTGCAAAGGACAGTCTGGTACCCTCTGCCCTCCCCCATGTTCTGTGGCAGAGGGAGTGCATGGTGATTTGCCTTTCTAGCTGGGGTAGCCACACTGGGGATACCTGTTTGAATCCCTCCCTACGCATTTCACCTTAGTGGGTGCTCTGTGGTAGTGCCAATCAGCAGCCACCCCCCACCCCCCAACATCACCTTGTTTGTTTAAAAACACTCTTAAGAATGTCCTTGGTTGTCAAAAATGCAGGCTCATACAACTAATCTCAGTGGGAAGGAGGATCTACTAGAACAATAATACATAGTTGTGAGAGTGGTGACTATAAAGCAATATTATGATGTCCCTTTGCCACAAGCATGAATATTTTATTCCTATTCAAAGAGTTTAGTATTTATTTTATTTATTATTTATTTCAGTTTCAACCCCACCCTTCCCAAATGGCTCAGAGCAGCTTACAGAACAAATTTAAAAAAATTGCTTATAAAACAGCATAAAAACACAAACCACCAACCTTTCCTCTCCCCCCTCCCCAACCCAACCAGAAAGCCAACAAAACACCCTCCCTGACCACCCCCTCAAATCCCTACCCCAAACACCCACCAAAACCCCATCCCCATCTGCCAAATGCAGGCATGGAGTAAAGCATGAATTCCATAATAAAAAAACTTCTCATTTACAAGAAGAGTTAAGACTCTTGCAAATTCAATCATGCACTAAAAAGCATGGAAATTACAAGTTAAGTCTCCTGCCTTAACTTCCTTGTCATGTTAGCAGTAAAGACATTGTACAGTCTCACATATTGTGCCCAACATAGGCTCCATGCACCAACACTTTGCCTACATATTTCAGGCACAATCCCCTTCCTCTTTGCAGGTTGGGGACAATACTGAAGCTGGAGACAGGAGGGAATATCCAAGTTTTTTGTTAAATACAATGCAATGGAGAAAATTTGTCCTGCTGACGCAGTAGAATACTGAGCAGCATAACCACTATGGGAGCAGGGCTTAGGGGAGGCTAAGGTGGAGGAGCTGCTCCCTTCCGTTTAGAAGGTTGTTACTTCCTTCAAATAGCAAGCAAGGAGAAGCTGTATTTTTATTTAATTTATTTTATTTATTTATTTATTTAAAAGTTTTATACCCTGCCCCTCCTGCTACAGGCAGTCCAGGGCGGCTAACAAAGTCCATCAATAAAATACAATAAAACATATAAAAACATCATATAATAATAACAATAAAAATAAGAAGACAAAAAAGCTCATAACACCCCTACTCCAACTACCCTCATACTTCTCACTCGCTAAATGCCTGACAGAACAGCCAGGTCTTACACTTCCTGGAGAAAACTGGTAGGTCCAAGGCCAGGCGGACCTCTACCAGGAGGGAGTTCCAAAGGCGCATCGTAGCCACCAAGAACGCCATTTCCTGCATGGCCCCTGGGAAATCTGAGGGACCTCCAAAAGGGCACCCCCAGATGACCGCAAGGGCCGGTCCAGAACCTGTGGAGTGAAGCAATCTCACAAATAGGCAGGTCCCAGACCGTGTAAGTCTTTATAGGTCAAGACCAACACTTTGAATCAGGCCTGGAAGACTATTGGCAGCCAGTGCAGAGATCAGAGCACCAGTGTTATGTGCTCCCAGCGACCCAGCCCCACCAGGAGCTGGGCCACTGCATTCTGCACCAGTTGCAGCTTCCAAGCCGTCACCATAGGTAGCCCCACATAGAGTGTGTTACAGTAGTCTAACCAAGAGGTGATAAAAGCATGGATGATCGTGGCCAGATCCGGAACCAAAACCAGCGGCCGAACCTGCCGCACCAGATGTAACTGGTGAAAGGCACTCCTTGCCACAGCCTCCACCTGGAGATCCAGGGAGAGCTGCGCATCGAGGAGCTCCCCCAGGTTACGCACCTGGGAAGTCAGTGGAGGACAAACTCCCTCAACAGAGGGGGCCATCAATGCCATTGACTTACCCACTAGCATCACCTCCATCTTATCAGAATTCAGTCGCAGTCGATTAGCCCTCATCCAGTCCCCCACAGCTGCCAAACACTGGGTAAGCACTGAGACAGCTGGGTCTGGGTCAGTTGAAAATGAGAGGTACAGTTGGGTGTCATCTGCATACTGCATACCTTTTGGTTGGGATCCCCCAAGGTTCTGTCCTTGGCCCTCTCCTCTTCTATATCTACACCCTGTCCCTTGGCAAAATTATTGCCTCCCATGGATTCCAATACCATCTCTACGCTGACACCCAACTCTATCTCTCTACCCCCTCTCTCTCCTTGTCTATCCGCTCATGCCTCATCGACTGCCTCTCTGATATCTCCGCCTGGATGTCCCGACGTCAAATCAAGCTAAGCATGGACAAGACCAAACTCCTCATTTTTCCTCCCTCTCCTTCCTCTCCCTCTAACCTGACCATCTCCATCAATGGGGTCACCATCCTTCCTGTTCTCCAAGCCCACAGCCTGGGCTTCATCTTCGACACGCACCTCTCTTTTAAACCTTACATTGATTCTGTCGCCAAATAATGCCGATTCGCTCTCCACAACATTGCCCGCATCCGCCCCTTTCTCTCTATCTCCTCGGCCAAAATCCTTGTTCATGCCATGGTTATCTCTCGCCTCGACTACTGCAACCTCCTCCTTGCTGGCCTCCCTCGCTCTCACCTGTCCCCCCTTATCGCAATCCAAAACTCCGCTGCCAAGGTCATTCACTCTGCCCGTCGCTTCGACCATGTGCAGCCTCTCCTCTTCTCTCTTCACTGGCTCCCCCTTCCTGAACGTATCCTGTTTAAACTCCTGGTATTCACGTTCAAATCACTCCACGACCAAGCTCCCCCTTACCTCTCGGACCTAATCGCCCTACGCGCTCCTGCGCGCGCTCTCCGCTCTTCCGCTGTCCCCTCCCTCGCTCTCCCTCGCTTCTCCTGCTCGCCCAACCGCCTTCGTCCCTTCTCCCTCGCTGCCCCGCATGCCTGGAACTCCCTCCCTGCCGACGTCCGCCTCGCCTCCTCCCTCCGCTCCTTCAAATCCCTCCTCAAGACCCACCTTTTCCATGCTGCCTTTCCCAATGCCCTCTAGTCTTTCCCCTTGCTCTTACTGTCAGCCCTCCTCTGCTGACTGCTGCTACCGACCACCTTGTAACCAAGCCAAGTACACGCACCTGAGACTTCGCATCCGCCTGAATGTTTGTTTGTCTTCTCCCATGTCTCTCCCGCTGTCCCCTCTCCTTGTCTCCCCCTCCTTGTCTTTTAGATTGTAAGCCACAGGTAGGGACCGCAGCTGATTATATGTTCTGTACAGCGCCAGGTTGTTACTGGCGCTTTATAAATGTTTAATAATAATAATAATAATAATAATAATGATACTGATGACACCTCACCCCGTACCCCTTGATCACCTCACCAAGCAGCTGCATGTACACATTGAACAGGAGAGGGGACAGAACAGAACCCTGCAGGACCCCACACGAGAGGTCTCGGTGAGATGAAAAATAATCACCGAGCACCACCTGCTGAGTTCTTCCCGTCAGAAATGAGCGGAACCATTCAAGAATGATCCCGCCGATCCCAGCACTGTTAGATCTGTCGGCTGCATTTGATACCATTGACCATGAGATGTTGGTGACGTGTCTGCGGGACTATTGTCCTTGGGAACCACAACACCACCTTCGACACAGCCTCCACCAGAGCATGCAGGGAGGCCACTGTATTGGTAGGTGCATGGTATACCAGTAGCACACCCAAACTGTGCCCTGCCAAATCAAACACAAGATGGAGGCCTTCAATACCTACCATGGATTGCACTGGATACCACCTCACAGACCACCCCTCTTTAAAAACCATAGGTACACCACCACCCCATCCCTCTAGTCGTAGCTGGTGCTGGACAGAATACCCGACTGGAACAAGATCAGCCAGAATTGGCCCTGATTCATTGTCCAACCAGGTCTCCGTGATACACGTGAGATTGGAAGCATGTTCCAGGATTACCTCCTGGACTGTTGTTGCCTTATTTGCCACCAATCTCGCGTTTAACAGCACCAAAACCAGACCAAGGGCCCCCTGACCAAGTTCCACCTGCTCATCTGCTGGAGGAGGGATAAGCGGGACAGGCACAAGACACCTATCCCGTCTCACCACTCTCCCTTCCATCCCCCTGAGACCATGCCCACCCTGGCCTGTCACAACCCCAGTAGCCATGCCCATCCTCCCCCTGGCAACCCTCCAGACCCCCCTCCCAGGCTGTCTTGCCAAGGGTGCTAGGGAGAACCCTCCCCCCACCTCTGCTCTTCCTACCCAACATGTCCCTCCCTACTGTCCCCCCCATCCCTTGGGACTCCCCCTCTCACAGGGAGTTCCCCCTCCCTATCATTTGGGCCATGCCTCCCCATCTCACCAGGAGGCACAGCCCGCCCCCAACCAATCTCCACACTTCCCCATCCCCTGACCCTCCTCTGCCACCGGAGGGTCCATTCCCACCCCCTTGACCTCCCACCCCCCCTCTCAGAGGCAGAAGACCCCACCCCACCTATTCTCTTCCCCCCTCTGCCAAAGAGGAGCATCCCAAACATCAATCTCCCCCCTTTCCCCACCTCCCTCCCTTGTATCCACCCATTACCCCCTCACACTGGGTGACACCCCTCCCTCCATAAGCCCTCATCTCCCACCTGGTAGCATACTGGTAGCTCTCTGCTTTACTAAGAATACAGCAACTTTGGTTCAGTTTAAGCAGTGCAAAGTCAAACTTCCAAAATCTGCTCCCTATAATCTCTATAGCTCGTGGTTTGTACAGGAGTCTTCCACTCTCCTCCCCTCTGTCAGAGCTCTTTTCCTTGTCCAACTCTGGCCATTCTGCTTTTTTTAAGGACCTCCACCTGTAGAGGATCCCCTGGGTAGTTCACTCCTTGTACAAGGCTCCCTGACTCTGCCATGCCCATGTAAAGGACTCTCAACCTGGCATAATGCTGCCTATCCTGCAGCTCTCCCTCTGTAGAAATCTCAGTCACTCCGTTCTCCTCTGTCCAAGACTCTCCCTTGGCACAATTATGGCCATTATTCTGCAGCTCTCTGTCTCTACAAGATTCTCCCACTTTACTCCCCCTTGGACAGGGCTCCCTTTCTTGCACAATGATGCTCACTCTGCAAACCTCCCCCTGTACTGGGTTCCATATTCTGTATCCCCTCCATAGGATTTCCCTCCCTGGGCTGAGGTTCGCTCAGAGAGTCCTCCCATGAAGACTACACTTTCCACTCTGCCCTACAGGGCTGATCTGCACAGGTCCCCACCATCTCCATGCCCCCTTCCTGCAGAACACCCACTATATCAGCCTAGAGCACCCACTTACCACTCATTCCTTAGTGGAGTTGGGAAAGTTGGAGGGAGAAGCACTGAAAGAAGATTGATTACATCCCACCTGTAGCCACCTGTCCCTGTCTCCAGGATAAACCTCTGCCCTCTTCCTGTACCTGGGACCATTCCAGGCAAACTCCAGTACTTCAGCCCCAGCCATGCTTCTCCAATAGGGTGCCCCATTGGAGCTCCAGTCCAGACACCTCACATTTTTGGAGGGGTAAGGGCTGTCACTGAAATCCACCTGCTCTGTGTTTCTGGGTGTGTTTAGGGGCCACCCCAAACTTTACTGTGGGATTTGCTAGCTCTGTCGTTTAGCCATCTTGGTATCCCTAGCCCCAAGCTGAGGAGCCTGCTGTGTGGGATCAGATCAGAATGACCTTCAGTTCTCTCCCTTCCCAAATAACCTTGATCTCCTCCTATCCCCACCAGATCATCTCTAAACATGGCTGGCCAGTCACATTGCTCCCGGAAAGGTACAGATCCCTTTCTTTCCACAGTACTGATAGGCATTAGCAAGCAGTGCCTGCTGGAAGTTATAGTCCCCAATATTGAAGACAGTTTGCTTCTAAATAGTCTCTGCATTACACATAGAATGTTTGCAAGCACTCCACACTTGGGATAGTCTCCATAGGCTAAAATTGAATTTTCAAGATGTTACAACTTAAAAACTACTAACTGGATTTACAAAAATTAAACCAGAAGGCACCCCCTGGCAGCCACCTTCAATTTTCTAAAAGGCTTACACCTCCCCCTAACCAACAGAAAACACCTTTACCCTGCCAATATCAAGACAGTCTAACTTTTTTTAAAAACTGGCTTCAAAGTGCGGTTTTCAAACTGCAATATCTCAGCTGCTATCCAACCAATTCAGCCAAAATATGGACAGATTGAACTGCATACTCCAGTGATCTTTCGCTACAAATTTCATGATACTAACTTTAATAATGCCAATTGTATAGTGAATAGAATGTTGGGGCTTTATAATGGAGGGTGTAACACACCTAACTATTAGAGTGGTCCCATGCTCTAATAATGCAGCAATTTGGAATTTTGATGTATAGCTACAAAACTAGTACTGCTTGGATGGAACAAGAGATAGAAACAAAGACTGTTTTTAAACTAGATGTTCGCACTCCTGTCCACCCAGTGGACATTAGTGGGAGTGTCCCATTTGAATATGGAGGTGTGTGGGTGCGCAACCCATGCACCCCCACCCATCTCCACCCACCACCCACTGGTGAAAAGGTGAGTTGCTCCATGCGTGGAGGTGGGTGGAGATGGGTGTGTGCCCAACTGCTCACTCCCCCCATGCACGGCTGCTGTAGGAGTCCTCAACCTGCCGCACATGGATCGACCGTCCCCTCACTGGCATTCCATTTCAAAACAGCCCATGTAGTTCAGATCTCTTTTATTGGACCAACTACTATTGGTGAAATCATATAAGCTTGGGGTCCACACAAGGCCCTTCTTCTGGCATGTAGCAGGTCAGAAGTATGGACCGAGACAATGCAAGATAGTTTTATAATGAAATCAAACACTTGGAAGTTGAAGGAAAACGCCAGGCTGAACAAGAAACTTTCAGTATGTAATCAGGGCTTGATTTAAAGCCCACTGATGACAATAGAAAGAGTCTTCACAATTTCAAAATGGTTTGGATCAGGCCCTCGTTCCATTACATGTTGCTTGAAGTCATTGGATGATGATGATGATTGATGATTGATTATTATTTATTTTATTTTATTATTTCCTAAGGAAATAGTTTAACTATTAATAGTAACCTCAATTCCAGACAACAATATTATTACAATACACTCATGCTCTTATCGAGGAAATTCAAAGGAATTCAAAGTATTCATGACAGTTGACACTATCTACATAAGCCATATTGATTAGCAAGTGAGGCAAATATGGATTTATTAAATAAAAAAAAATCTCTGGATATGAAGAATAATGTTTTATACAGATACTTAATATAAGCAGAAATGACTTTTCCTTCATGGAAAATTAACTTACTTTTTTCTTCCTATTAGCATTTTGGTTGAAAGCACTTTCACTCATTTCCTTCTTAATGGAAGTGTATAAATAGCAATCACCATTAAACACTGCCTTTTTTTTTTTTAAAAAAAAGGAAGAAATCCTTTTTCATTAAAACCTTAATAAAGTCTCAGAGGAGCAGTGCAAACACTGGCAATTACATGACTGGTTTTAATTTCAGTAAATATATATTGATTTTGTGATGTTTTGTGTTAATACTAGGGCTGTACCAAATAATACTTCTGAGTACTCTGGCCAAATACTGAAGTTCTGAATTATTGGCCTGAGTACTCAGCAGCCCTTCTGCACTGTTTCCAAAGTTTTGGAATTCTGACTTGAAATTCTGGACCTTGGAAAACTTCGTAAACTTTGGAAAGTTGTTGCAAAGTTCTTGAACCCACAGCCAAAAGCACTACCCCAAATAACACTACCCAGAAAAACAAGCTAGTAAGAGTGGGACAATTGCTCCAGAAGACAACCCCACAAAAGTGCAACTGCTTGCAGAAATCCCAAAACAAAAACAACAGTAGTGTACCCACAGTGCCCACCATCAGCAGTGAATGCACCCACTTTAATCATTATGCCAACCAAGCAGTGCACAAAAATGCAAACTAGCAAGGGACATTAGATCAAGAAGAATATAACAACCCTCCAAAACAGTGTACAACTAAATGGAGAAATAAATTCAACCAAAAGCCAGCAAGCCCAGGCCCCAGCAGCAGTCACAAAATTAAGAAACCAGACATTCACACCCACACACACCCACACACACACACCACCCAGGGGCACACTCTTGGCATGGCATTGGTACCGTGGCACTGGTAACTTTAACAAACCTGGCAAGGGGAAGTGGAGCTAGCCTCATGGTGCAGACAGAGTACCAACCAAGCATCAGGCATAACTAGAAGCAATGTGGTACTCAATTATTTTATTATATTAAAAAAACTGTATGACATGCAGGGGTGGGACTTCACCCAAAAAACCGGATACTGGTTTTACCAGATACCGGTTCCCAGAAATCTGGTTTACTGGATTAGAACGAGTATACCGGTAACGGTATTTTTCCATTGATTTCAATGGGGAACTGTCCCCATTGAAATCAATGGGGGGGAAAAACAAACACTTTCCCTCCCCCATCCAGACTGCGCCTGTGGAAGGGGGGGTCACACCCACCCACCCTTCCCAGCCTGGAGTTTTTTTTAAAAAATTTTTTAGCCGAAGTCCCTGCTAGTGCGGGCTTTGGGCCGCTGCCGTGCTGGCAGTGGCGACCTGGAGTCCGCACCAGCAGGTACTAGGGTGATCCCTGGGGTGAGGTTGGTTTAACACCCCCCCATCCCAGGGATCACCCTACCCCCCCACCCAGAGATCGCCTACCTTTTGTGCTCCGGGCAGCAGCGGCGGCGGCAGATGCACACCAGTCTGACGGCTTCAGTGCTGGCTGGCTTCAGTGCTTGACTAGGCCTTCTGGGGAGTTCCGGTAACCTGAGCTTCCTAGTTCCCCAGAAGGCCTAGTCAAGCGCTGAAGCCAGCCAGCACTGACACTTCCGGCCCGCCGTGCAGCTGCCGACACCGCCCGGAGCGCAAAAGGTAGGTTATCTCTGGGTGGGGGGAAGGGTGATCCCTGAGAAACCACCCCCACCCCAGGAATCACCCTAGTACCTGCTGGTGCGGGCTCCAGATCACCGCCGCCGGCACGGCGGAAGCTCGGAGCCCGCATTAGCAGGGACTTCAGCTAAAAAAAAAATCTTTAAAAATCCAGGCTGGGCAGGGTGGGTGGGGGGGTGACCCCCTTTCCACCCATGCAGCCTGGATGGAGGAGGGAAATTTTTTCTTTCTTTCTTTCTTTCTTTCTTTCTTTCTTTCTTTCTTTCTATTACATTGCGGCCATTCATTTCAATGGCCACAATGTAAACAAATCCGGCATGGGGAACCCGTACCGGTACCCCCAATAACCGGATTAATCTTATGCTGCTGGTACAGCAAAATACCAGCAGTTTTGGATACTGGGGAAACTGAACTTCCCACCCCTAATGACGTGGTAAAGGTAAATATAACCCCCATCTCCCAGCATTAACCCTATGGACAGGACAGGCCAAACTATACCATACCAGGACAGGACAGGATAGAACATGACAGGCACCCCTTTCTCCCAGCTGATTACTTACAGATCCAGCAGTACTGTAGCACACAGCCAAATTTAACAAAGAGAATGGACAGAATGGCTGCAGCCACTTTTATTTTTCCGTGCCAGCCAATCAAAAGCTTGCCATCTGGCTTGGTGAGTGCCATCTGGCCTACCTTCACTCAATTGTCCCCTCCCATACCCCCCATCTACCAAATATGGCACTAAGTTTCATTTCCAGAAGAAGGGACACTCAACTGTCCACCCCCAGCCTCCCCATGCATGTAGCGGTTTCCGAAGTTTTCTGAGGATTTCCAAATAACATTCTTGGTCTTCATAACTTCAGTATTCAGACTTTCTGAACCAAATACCATAATATTTACTGAATTCTGAAGATTTTCAAAGACTTCATTTCAGCCCTACTATTTATTGGTTTTTCTGTCTTGGAATATGGACTTCAGGTCTCAATTGTTTTTTTATTTCTGAGCTGATTTCTCAGTTTTCCATCCCAATAACTGATTAGTAATTGGAAAACTGAAAAACCAGTGCTGGAAGTTACTGATTTTTTGGATATCTGGTTACCTGATTGGTACTTGGGTATCCTGTCGAGTATCCAGTGCAGTACCTGAACATAATTTAGTACCCACTTTAGGTCTACACCCCACCCTTCATGGTGGGGGGGGAGCATTCCCAATGTCCTCATAGACATTTCTCTTTTCTCTCTGACTATCTGTCTTCCTGCGTGTTAACATCTCTAACTCAGCTATTCATTACACTTTGTGGGCATTGCACAAGAGCTATTAAACCACTAACATTTTTAAAGGTTTGAAAATGACCCAATCTTTTATTCATCTTAGTATTTACATAGCTCTCTTCACCTTGTATTAGGATATTTCAAAATCATCAATTCTTTTCCTGTCACAACACATCTGTAGAGCAAGGGAGCATTATTGTCATTTTACAATTAGTAAATTAAGACAGATTAGACCCTAGGCATATTCAGCTGCACAAAGTACCATTTTAACCCTAGTATTATTCCTTGAAAAATGCAATATTTCATGTATGGGGTAGATTTTTATCTCAGTTGTTTGGCATGCGAAGTGTGGAATGTGTCATCTCACATAAATCTTCTTGGTGTACATGTCTACCCCACCCTGAGATAGAAATGTACAGCCCTTTGGGGATATTGTGTACCTGTATGCAGGTGACAATGTTCTAAGAGTGCAAAGTTGGAGAGCCACTGCTCTGTGAGTTATTGCAAGAGATGTGCACCCAGGGTAGGAATCTACCTCAAGAACTAATATTTACCTCCAGTGATTGAACTGGTTTATCTCTTCATAACTCCTCTACCATTTTCTTTCTCTGTCCCTTATCCTTTATTATTTTAATATCTCATTTGAAGTCTTTTCAACCACATCTGTTGCCATCATATCCTTAACTTGCTACACTTTACTCTTGTATAGAGAAACACACTAGGACTTAGGAGGTAGGTGATCCACACATTCTCTGGACTACCTGCACCTCATGGTTAACATACCAAAAGACAGCATCATGGTTTTTAATACCACAACTATTACAATTTCTAGAGCTTAGAAGGAAACATGGCAATGAGTCACTCTACATCTCAGACCAAAATATGTTATCCTTCCTGATTGAATGGAAAACAACAGTAAGGCAGGTGGTTTGCAAGAAGGTGAGAGGTGTCAGGGAAATCAATAAGTGCTCTCTGTGATGGCCTGTAAAACCAGCATAACCTATTAAAGGGGGGGGGGGGATATCAAAAGTTAGGACCACCGTAGGCAGCAATAGCTTACACTTGTCAGACTATGAACTTCTACATCACATATTACAACCTTTATCAGCAGCCTCAGGAATGCACACAGAGCCATCAATACCAGGTAAAGGGGATTATTCATGTCTAGGAAGATCTCACTGGTTGTTGCTGCGAGCTGGTCAGTGCTCAGGGGAAGTCATAGGCATTTTGCAATCCATGGTAACCATTCTGTCCATTCTGTCTCATTCTTTGTAGGGTTTCTTAAAGTTTTGGAATTATGCCATCCATTGAACAATATATATATATATTTAACATGGTATCTCATTTGGAAATGTTCTTCCTTCTTTTTACTTTCCCCTTTCCTGCATCTCCTTTTTTTTTTTTTTTTCCTGTTGGCAACTATATGCTGGTGGGTTGGTTTTCTTAAATCCTTTATTGCTTTTCCCTTGATCATCTATCATTCTTCCCTAAAATGCATAATTTCTCTTTGGTGTATATCAAATCAAAGTCTGTCCCAGGCCTTGTGACATATCATGGTTAGGTGGTAATACTGTGCTCATTTCTGTGGGCACACACAAAGGAGTGATTTGGCCAGCACCGCATCTAACCACTTTCAACTTCTTCAAGTCAGTAGACCAGTCAGCTATTCACAAATGGTGGGCAGAAATGAATGACCCAAAACAAATGACCCAAGCAGCAAATACTACTTGATTGACTACCTGTTTTCATGTTTTGGGGTCATTTGTTGAGGTCATGAGGCGTTATGGGGAGCGGTGCCATCAGTATGCTGATGACACCCAGCTCTACCTCTATTTTTCATCCGACCAAGACCCAGAAATCTTGGTGCTTACCCAGTGTCTGGCAACTGTGGGGGACTGGATGCTGGTGAGCTCACTGAAGCTGAATCCTGACAAGATGGAGGTGATGCTGGTGGGTAAAGCGGTGGGTATGGTGTCCTCCCTCATTGACGGAGTTCGCCCCCCTTTGGTTTCCCAGGTTCAGAATCTGGGAGTGCTCTTTGACCCGCAGCTCCACCTGGATGTTCAGGTGGGAGCTGTGGCAAGAGGTACATTTCATCAATTACACCTGGTGCATCGGCTTTGGCTGTATGTCTCAGACTCTGACCTGGCAACTATCATCCATGCTTTCATTACCTTGAGACTAGATTATTGTAATGCGCTCTAAGTGGGGCTACCCTTGGTGATGGTTCAGAGACTGCAGTTGGTGCAGAATACTGCGGCCCACCTTCTTATGGGGACAGGCCGCTGTGAGTACATTACAAGAGTGCTTTGTGCTCTGAACTGACTGCCTATAGTCTTCCAGGCATGAGTCAAGGTGTTTTTTCTTACCTATAAATCCCTTAACATCCTGGGTCCCACCTATCTGCGAAACCACCTCACCTTCCGTGTTCTAGATCAGCCCCTGTGGTCTGCCAGGGTGGGTTGCCCGGTGGGCGACTATGGATAGGGCATTCTCAGTGGTCACACCTAGGCTGTGGAACTCCCTTCCAGAAGAGGTCCAGGTGGTCCTGGACCTTGCCTCTTTTTGTCATTATTGTAAGACTTAGCTGCTCCACCAGGCCTTTGGCGAGGGGAATGGGATGAGAGGGTAGGGTGGGAGGGAGAGGTTTTTGTTTTGATTCTGTGGCACACCCTTTTGATATTTTGCTTTATTTTTTAGTGATTATTTATTGGGTTTTATAGTTTGTATGTTTTAAAAATATTTTATACTTGTAAGTCGCCTCGAGCTATTATATGTTGGAGAGGCAGGGTAAAAATATTTTAATAAAATAAAATAAATAAAATGAATTTGTATAATTGAGGTCATTTATTGTTTTTATTATTATTTTCTTCATTTCTTCTTTCAAACAACCCTAGCATTTTTGGTTGTATTTTTTCTTCGTTTTTTAAAATTAATTTAAAAAAACCAACAACACGCATGAGCATAATGGACACCAGTCCAATCTGCGCATGCACAGTCCTATTCCAAAATGGCAGCAACAGCATCAGCACCACCTTGAAAAAGTGTGCACATGCACAGAATGGTCCAGTGACCATTTTACACATTCACAGTGATTTGTTCAATTTTTTTTTATTATTATTATTATTTTTAAATCACAGCACATGTGGAAAATGGCCACTGGGGCTTTTCTGTGCATGCACACCATTTTCTAGAATGGTGCTGGTAGTGCTGGCACCATTCTGGAAAAGGGTGCACATGTGCAGAATTGTCCAGTGGCCATTTTTTTTAAAAAAAGAATTACAGTGAATGTACATTCTGTGCATGCACATCCTTTCCAAAAATGGTGCTGGCAGTTTGTGCCATTCGGGGGGAAGGTGTGCATGTGCAGAACAGACCCAGTGACCATTTTGCACATGCGTAGTATTTGTTTTTTATTTTTATTTTTTTAATTTTTAAACAAAAATAGATGAAAGAAAATGACAATAATTTGCTTATTCATCCATTTCCATAATATTATTTCTGTATGGGGCGGGGGAGGTCCATCCATTTTATTAACTAATCGAAAACATTATGGATGCACACCCCTACTCTTCATTATATTTTATTAACAAGTAGAACAGAAAAAGAATGAACAGATCTACTAAACCAAACCCACCAAAATGGAAGAGGACAGGAAAAGAGAATGAGGTAGCAGTGAGTTAAGAGCCCTTCAAAAGAAACTGGTAGATTATCGTGATGGATAGGGGAAAGCTAGGAGAATTTAATCCTTTGGAGAAAGCTATGGAAGATGGAGATAATCCTGCTAAACTGAGAAGTATCCCCAGAAGACTTTTAACAAGAGGAGGGATAATAGATTCATGCAAATTAGCAAATGAGCAGTTAAAGAACTCCTCCTGAGAGCTGGTTGTCATGGTGATCTTTATTTCTAAACTACATTGATTTGTACCCAGTATTCTGTACTAACAAAAGTAATAGTTAAAAACTAATCACTCTTAGTCAGTAATGAAAGCCATTCATCTTATTTCAAAACACATCTTAGCACTGGTACATGTAGAAGACATGCCACAGTATGGACATTAATGTGAAAGGAAAAGTAAAGAAATGATAGTCAAAATGACTTCTGAAAGCCTTCTGTCCTTTCTTCCACTCACAATGGGTAAAAACAGACAGGATGGTGGCACACTTTGACCCACAAGCCACTGGCATGTCTGTTTTGGGACTACCAGATGTCAGCCTGCTTCTTTCCTGGGTCATGTTGGCAGCCAGCCTGGGCTGTGACCTCAGAAATTCTCAGAGGTCACTGTCCAGGCTATGGCCCGCCTGACTAGGCCAAAACAGGCCAAAGCTGATTAGCATGTCTGTGCAGCCGGGGCACATCTAACCCAGGCCAGGGGTCACCATGACCAGGAGCCATGGCTGTGTCTCATTGGACATCATGGCTTCCGTTCATGGCGAGGGCAGAGCTGGCTGCCCACACATTTGTTATGCTTCCAGACCCATCTGGGCTGTGCAGATGGAAGGACAGAAACCCGCCGCTGTCATGTCAGGTCAATGCCCCCAAATTGGCTCAGTCCATATTGCCCAGGAATTTCCACCCCAGGGCAGTCTGGGTAGAAGTCCTGTTGGTGGCATGTCTGTTTTTACCTTAAGTTTCTGTGTGGAATTCTAAATTACATTACTGAGGAGGGGAACCCAACCTAATCAACATAAGACTAGCTAAGTGTTCAGGGGATATTCCCTTCACTGGATGAATCCACCACAGACAGATTGGTTAGAAACCCACTTCCTCCTGTTTTCTACCCCCACTAACTTTTCATATAATAAATAAAAGTGTGGTGGGGAAGGGGATTTCATGGATTTAGGTTACATTCACAAGAGTGTATTCTCTCACATTTTAAAATTCTTGTGGGAAAGATCAGTTGCTGCCATATCTCTTTTCAATTGTACATTAGGTTTTTTCACTCATTCCTCCTCACTTTGGATTTTGCTTGGGGTGTTGAGCAGTTCCATGGTGTGATGCAGCTTCCTATGTCTTTCTATGGGTAAAAATAAATGTGACCAGGATGGGGTGGAAAGCCCCAGTTGATACAGGCCAGGGCACAGAACAGATGTGGCTGCAGCCTGGGGAGACACAGAAATGCATAGCCAGCCAGCCCCACTCCTGTGCTGCACCCAGAATCCCATCACCTCCATGACGGGCAGCCATGGTGGCCAATGAGAGCCAGCTATGGTGGCTGACCATGGTAGTCCCTGGGCTGTGTCTGCCAGCCCAAATAAACAAGATATCCCGCTGTAGTCTGCTTTGGCTTATTTGAGTAGGCTTTAGTCTGGACTGTGACCTCAGAGGATTTCCTAGGACTAGATGCTGACATGGCTGGGGGCAATCCTGGGCCAACATCTGGTGGCCCTTGCACAGATGTGCAGGTGAGGTCCAGTCCAAAGTGGGCCACTGTGGGCTTCTGTCACCACGTCTGTTTTTACCCTATGAGGCTGGTGGACTAAGGCCCTTTTTACACGGGTCGTGGCGAGAGGGGGTCAGTGTGCGCTACGATCTGTGTGCGGTGAGTAGAGGGAGGGTGTAGATACGCGCACACTCATCAACAGTTGCACTCATCTACAGTTGATATAGTGGGGCTCAAATTCAAGCTGCAGAGCTGCTGCGTGACGGGACTAACAGCTGCAGCAAAGTTTCCTAAGGTGGCTGCCTGCTCAGCAGGGAGAGTAGAAAGTTGTGGGAGTGGGCGGCCCCCTGGAAGCCACACAGGCTCAGCCCCAGCCATCCCTTCAGCTGCTGCCACCCTAGCTGCCGCTGAGCTGTCCAGGCAGCCCACAGACACCATGGGACCTGAGTAGGTGAGGGGGGAAGTGGGAGGGGAAGGAGGACTTGTTGGACAGGCAGGTGGGATTCACTGCCGCTCTGCATAGTTGGGGGGGGTTGGAGTGGGCATGGGGGACAGCAAGCATGAACGTGGTTACACAATGGTTATGGGGTAGGGACAGCTGATTATTGGGGGCACAAGTGAACTGGTTATGGGTGGGGGGCAGCATGAATTTTTGGGGGCACAAATGAACTGGTTATGGGTGGAGGGCAGTGTGAATTGACTATGGGGGCACAAATGAACTGACTATATATCTAGAAAAATATCTCTGCATGGCATAATGTGCTTAATAGGCTGCATTTGGGGATGTTTTGTGTGATTGATTGTGGCTTGGCCTTTTGGAATTTAGTGCTCTGCATGTGTGCTTTATTACTTGCTTTCTGCTTGTGAAATGTTTGTAGTTCGAATTGTGGGAAACATCCAGTTGTAAGCCCCCATTGAGGGTGCACTGAGCACAGACAACCTCCATTTTGCGAAAGGACAATTCATATGTATGCGAGCTGGGCATTGCCCCAAGGCCAGCCAAGCTGGGCAGCGCCCCAGGCCCACCACCCCGGGAAGCGCCCCTAGGCCTGCCAACCTGGGCATCTTGACTTCTTCATCCAGGGCCCATTCCACCCTATCTACACCCCTGTATATACCAGCAACTCAAAAGGTAGCCACCATCTTGCAGTTAATTAGGGTACAGCCACACAAGATGGTACTGAGATAGGGACAGTCTTACCCCAATTTGAGCACTGTTGCCATACTGTGCAGTGGCTCATATGCCCAGCAGCCACCAGATGTTGTTATTAATTAATAATTTGTTATTAATTATTACTATTCATTATTATATTATATTATTATTATTATTATTATTATTATTATTATTATTCACTTTTACCTCACCTATCTCTCCCTCCGGAAGCTCTAGGTGGCTTACAAAACATCTGTTCACCCTGTCCTGCGGTGGAGCGGGCAGGCAGCTGGCTTCCAAACCGTATGTCCTCCAAAAAAGGCTGGGAATGCAGCGCATAGTAGCCTTACCCAAAGTGGGGTAAGGCTGTCAAAACTGTAGTACCAAGCTGCTGCACGTGAGCCCAGTCTCTGTCTGCCCTACCCTGCGGCAAGGTCCACCATTGGGCTTGGAATAGGGGGCGCTGTGGCCAGTCCCATGCAGCCATGCCACAGTCGGGGTCGGGATAATAGGTGGGGTGGGCTTCGATTGCACGTGGCTGGCACCTCATCCCACCCTGGGGGAAGGCAGGACGTCTGACAACGGTCCACCCAGTTTCCTCACAGCAGGTGGATTGTGTGCCCTGCTTTCCATGCTGGCCCTGAAGCTGTGATTGCCCACCCTGGGGCACACGGGGTTTGGTCTCACCCAGCTTGTGTGGCTGCACCCTATATGCAGTGTGCTCAGAGGGATGCCATGCAAGGTGCACCTTTATGCATCAATTGAAGAATCTGTACATTATTAGGCAGCTCAAGAGACCAAAGACCTTCATAAGAACCCAAACCTTCCTTTTATTGTCTACATTTTAAACTGCTCTTTCAGGCAGTGGAGGTCTTTGTTTTAAACTGTGTATACAATTTACAGGACAATTGTCGTGTTTTTCCTTCATTAGGAAGTGCTTAAGCATCATCACAATATAAATATTTAAATGTTTCTTGATTTCTATGCTGCTTCCACTTCCCCTCTACCTTGTTTTCTGCAGTCCCAGGTATGTTTTGAAATTTTGTTTTTGTCCCAAAACTTTTCAGACTAATATTTGCACGACTTCTGTTAAAATCACAAATGTTCAATTGCTTATAAAATTGGGAGCTTTTATCTAATCATGGGTGTTACATTTTATTATGCATGTTGCAGGCCTGCATGTCTGCTTGATGGGTGTCCTGCAACATGTATAATAAAATGTAACACCCATTTCATCAGCGTTAGAGTGTCTGTGTGAAAAGGGCCTATGTTAGAAAGGGGCCCACATGACTATTCCCCACAGGGCCAAAAAAGTTCTTGGATCCAGAAGCACTGGGCAGAAAATTGGTTGAGAATCATCACCAGGGTTCCTAGTTTTCCATTTAGGACAGAAAACCAGATAAAAACATGGAATTCCTATTTTATCAGAGAAAAACACATGGAATTCCAAGTTTTTCTTGGAAATATCTATCTACAAAAACTCACTGGCAGCAGTGGTGGCAGTGGAAATGTAAAGGAGACAGAACCTCTGTGGAGACTCTAGTGTGTGCCTAAGTCTGAAAGAAGAGATTTGGCATGAGAAGAATAGAACTGTGTCTGGATTTTGGTGAGGCATAAATATGTTGTGGTCCATGGCAGAGCTGGTGGGGAGGAGGGATTAGGAGTGCTCCCAGCAGAGGGAAAGGGAGCACACACCGGCAAAGGGAGAGATTTGGGTTGGGCTGGGTGGGCTGGTGTGGGATATTAGTTAATTTTGTTATTTGAGTGGCAGTGGCAACCAGCGTGACAAATTGTCACAAAAAATGAATAATTTTCAATTTAAAAATTCTAATTTGTTTCTAAAGAGAAGGTCAAACTACTCAACTCTGATTTTGCTTCTGTCTTCTCCCAAAAGGGAAATTGTGTCCAACCTGACAGAAGTAGCATGAATGATGAGGGGAAAGGATTGCAGCTCAGGATAGATAAAGAAATGGTCAGAGAATACCTAGCTACTCTAAATGAATTTGAGAGGTGTGTACCAGGAACCCATGTTGTTATTCTTTTTAGTTAATAATGAAATTTCATTTTTCATTACTGGTGTTGTTATTTGTATCGATATCGCACGATACTAAATATTTTGTTTCTGGTTTCGTTTCCGTTTTTGTCTGAGTGTGTATGTGTGGGGTTCTGTGTGTGTGTGTCATCTCATTATAGCCCCTCCCCCACAGACACTCTCTCTCTCTCTCTCTCTCTCTCTCTCTCTCACACACACACACACACACACACACACACACACAGGGTGATTTCAGAAGTGACGCATTCCAATTCATCACACCCATCCCGGTGTGAACGGATTCACTGCGGGCTGTGGTGACACGTGCGGCCCCAACAGAAGTGACAGAATCGTGACTACAGCCCGGGGGCAATCAGAAAGAACATGGGCCAGAGGAACACAGCAGACATGCAGTGGAGACGTGAACCACGATTTGAGCCCCAGATTGCACCGCAGCTGGGGTCAATTCCTTCCACCGCAGCTGCGGCTTTCCATTCAGAAGTTACTTTTCATTTACCCCTGCCGTGGTGACCATTCACCACACTACTGGACCTCCTCCTGCCCTGCCCTCACGAAGCATGGTTAGCTTCACCCCGGGCCGCGTTTGACTTTGATGAACATCTGGATGTGAGCAAACAGACATGCACGGCACTTTCAATCCCCCCCCCACGTTTGACTGAGGTTGACTGTGGTGGACATTCACCATGTCACTTCTGAAATCACCCCCCACACACACGCTGGGTGATTTCAGACGTTACGGCTGGGCACTTTCACCACGGGCCATGGGGTGGTTCGGACCATGGCCGGGGGTGAAGGGGTGAGCCAACAGACGTTCCCCCCTTTTCCCCCGGCCGTGGTCCGAACCACCCCACGGCCCGTGGTGGAAGTGCCTGACCGTAACATCTAAAGGGGCACCCCCCCGGAGGGGGCGTGGCAGCACAGCACAGTGTGCTGCTGCACACCCCCACCCCCTGCATTCCCCGGTGGTCCTCCCCCCTCCCAACAGGTGGTGGCAGCGGCCAATCCGGCCATTGCTGCAACCACGGGTGGGGATGAATGCCATTGGCCACAGTGAACGGTAAGTAACCAAACGTTGCTTTCCATTCACCACGGCCAAGGTGGCTATTCACCACACTTCTCAACCTCCTCACATCCGGGGGTCCAGAAGTGTGGTGAATGCAAGTGAATGCAAATGCGGCTCGCGTTTGACTGTGGTGTACATCTGGCAGGGAGCCAACAGACGTGCACCACAGTCAAACGCAAGTCGCGTTTAACTGTGGTTCAGCCGGGGTTAATGCCCCCAACGTAACATCTGAAATCACCCACTGACGAAAATGGAAACAAAATCAAAACTAAATTTTTCGGTTTCGTGCAATACCAATACCGAAACCAATAATGACACCAATAATAAACATTCAATTTTGTTACTGATTTTGTTATCATTTTCATTTTCATTATTAGAATGTAAACAAAAAACAAAAATTTAGTTTTTGTTATTGAAATAACAAAAACGAAATGCACACCCCTAAATTGAGTTCAAGTCTTTAGGGCCAGATGAATTACATCCTAGAGTACTGAAGTAACTCCAGATGTACTTTCAGAACCACTGTCTATTATCTTTGAGAAATCTTGGAGGATGGGTGAGGTGCTGGAGACAGTAGATGGGCAAATTTTGTCCCTATCTTCAAAAAGAGGGAAAAGGAGGAAACTATAGACTGCTCAGCCTGACATCGATACCTGGAAAGATATCTTAGAGAACTTGAACAGACTATAAAGCAGTCAATTTGTAAGCATCTAGAAAACAATGTAGTGATTACTAGAAGCCATCATGAATTTTACAAGAATAAGTCATGCCAGACTAATCTTAACTCCTTTTTTGATCAAGTTACTAGTATAGTAGATCATGGGAAAGCTGTGGTCATAATATATCTGGATTTCAGCAACACGTCTGACAAAGTCCCCCATGATATCCTTGTTGACAAGCTGGTAAAATGTGGATTAGATGATAATATCATTAGGTGGATTTACAGCTGGTTAAAGAACCGTACTCAAAGAGTGCTCATCAATGGCTCCTCATTAATCTGGAGGGCGGTGTCAAGCAAGGTGCCAAAGGGCTCTGTCCTGGGTACTGTTCAACATCTTTGTAAATGACTTGGATGAGGGAATAGAGGGAATGCTTATTAAATCTGAAGATGGCACAAAACTGGGAGGGATAGTCAACACCTTAAAAGACAGAAATAAAATGTAAAATGATGTTGATAAAGTGCAAAACTGGGCTGAAACTAACAAAATGAAGTTCAACAGAGATAAACGTAAAGTCCTGCATTTAGGTAAGAAAAATCAAATGTACAAATACAGGATGGGGAATACCCAGCTTGGAAGTAATACATTTGAAGAGGATCTGGGGGTTGTAGTTGATCACAAACTGAACATGAGTCAGCAGTGTGATGCAGCCTCGGAAAAGGTAAAAATAATTTTAGACTGCATTAACAGAAACAATAGGAAGCAATAGTTCCATTCTATTCTGCGCTAGTCAGACCTCATCTGGAGTACTGTGGCCAGTTCTGGGCAACACAGTTTAAGAAGGACATCAACAAATCGGAAAGGGTTCACAGGAGGTCAATAAAGATGGTCAGGGGTCTGTAAACCATGTCCTATGAGGAAAGATTGAAGGAACTGGGTATGTTTAGCCTGGAGAAGATTATGGGGAGACATGATAAGCGGAAGGGCTGTCACAGAGAGGTCGGCAAACACTTGTTCTCTCCTGCCCCCGAAGGCAAGACTAGAAATAATGGGCTCAAATTACAGGAAAGCAGATTTTCTTTAAGCATTAGGAAGAACTTCCTAACAGTAAGAGCTGTTTGACAGTGGAACAAATTGCCTAGGGAGGTGGTGGGCTGGAGGTTTTTAAACAGAGGCTTGACAGCCATCTGTCAGGGATGCTGTGTCTGCATATTTCCTGCACTGAGAAGGGGGTTGGACTAGATGACCTTTGAAGTACTTTCCAACTCTATAACTGTATGATAAATGTAACATTTGAAAAACACAGATTTTGATGGTTTTAAACAGAATTGTGGGGAGGGGGTGGTTCAGAGAATTTGCAATTTTGGGGGAGAGAAAACTAGGAACCTTGATCATTACCAGACTCTCCCCAGCCCAGCCCAACTCATAAGAACATAAGAAGTGCCATACTGGGTCAGACCAATGGTCCATCGAGCCCAGCATCCTGTCTTGGGCATTGCCCAATCACGGGGGCCAGGGAGAAGCACCCAACAGGTCACCATGCTATCCATTCCCTGTCAGTCATCCCCAGGCTCCTGACAGTAAAGGGTTTGGTTGCCCAATCCTATCTGGCTAATAGCTGCTAATGGACCTATCTTTCAGAAACTTGTCCAAACCTCTTTGAAACTCAGTTATACTGCTGGCCTTGACCACCACCTCTGGCAGTAAATTCCACAACCAAATTGTTCGCTGAGTGAAAAAATACTTTCTTTTGTTTGTTTTTACTCTGCCACCTGTGAGTTTCATGGAGTGTCCCCTAGTTTTAGTTCTAGTTGAGAGGGTAAATAACCGTTCCCTGTTTACAAGTTCCACACCACTCATGATTTTATAGACCTCTATAATATCTTCTCTCAGCCGTCTCTTTTCCAAACTGAAGAGTCCCACCCTATCAAGCCTCTCCTCATTCGGGTGCTGTTCCATACCATGGATCATTTTTGTTGCCCTTCTCTGTACCTTTTCTAGTTCTGCTATGTCTTTTTTGAGATGGAGCAACCAGAACTGCACACAATATTCAAGGTGCGGTCGTACCATTGATTTGTATAGAGGCATTATGACATCCTCAGTTTTATTCTCTATTCCCTTGTGAATAATTCCTAACATTCTATTTGCTTTTTTGACCACTGCGGCACACTGGGCTGAGGATTTCAGTGTATTATCCACAATCACTCCCAAATTCTTTTCCTGAGTGGTAACTCCTAGCTTAGTATCCAGCATTGTGTACTCATAATTTGGATTATTTTTCCAATGTGCATCACTTTTCACTTGTCCACATTAAATTTCATATGCCATTTAGATGACCAGGCACCCAGCCTTGTAAGATCTTGCTGAAGCTCCTCACAGTCTGCTCGTGTTCTGACTACTCTGAATAATTTGATGTCATCGGCAAATTTGAACACCTCACTCTTAACACCCTTTTCCAGATAATTAATGAATACATTAAAAAGACCTGGTCCCAATGCAGATCCTTGGGGCACACCACTTTTTACATCCCTCCATTGTGAAAACTGACCATTTAGTCCCACTCTTTGTTTCTTATCCTTTAACCAGTTACCAATCCATAGCAAAACACTACCTCCTATTCCATGGCTTTTTAATTTTCTCAAGAGTCGTTTATGTGGGACTTTATCAAAAGCTTGCTGGAAATCCAGGTACACTATATTTGCTGGGTCTCCCCTGTCCACATGCTTGTTTATGCCCTCAAAGAATTCCAAGAGAGTAGCGAGGCATGACTTCCCTTTGCTAAATCCAGGCTGACTCTTTGTAATTAAGTCATGTTTATCAATATGCCAAGTGATTCTGTTCTTAATGATAGTTTTCACCATTTTGCCGGGCACAGACATCAAGCTTACCCATCTGTAGTTTCCAGGATCACCTCTGGATCCCTTTTTAAATATTGGGGTTACACTTGCCACCCTCCAGTCCTCAGGTACAGTGCCAGATGCCAATGTTAGGTTACAAATTACTACCAGTAGCTTTGCAATTTCACACCTGAGTTCCTTCAGAACGCTGGGGTGAATACCATCTGGCCCTGGTGATTGGTTCGTATTAAGCTTGTCAATTTGCTCTAGAACCTCCTCCAGGGTTACGCTGATTTGTGACAGTTCATCCAATTCATCACCTACAAAGTAGAGTTCCAACCTGGGTATCTCCCCAACATCCTCCACAGTGAAGACTGAAGCAAAGAATTCATTTAGCTTCTATGCAATGTCCTTATTCTCACCAAGTGCTCCTTTTACTCCCTGGTCATCTAATGGCCCAACTGACTCCCTAGCAGGCTTCTTGCCTCTGATATACTTGAAAAAAGTTTTATTATTTGTTTTTGCCTCTTTAGCAAGCCTCCTTTCAAATTCTTTCTTGGCCTGCCTTATTAGTACCTAACAGTTACGGTGCGCGTTTATGCTCCTTTGTATTTTCCTCATTGGGGCTAGCTTTCCATTTCTTAAAGGATGCCTTTTTGGCTCTAATAGCCTCCTTTGCATCTCCATTTAGCCACAGTGGTAGATGTTTAGTCCTCCTGCTACCTTTTTTAACTTGTGGGATCCATGTAATCTGGGCTTCCAAGATGGTGCTTTTCAACAGCCTCCATGCTTCTTGTAAACATGTAGTCCTTTCAACTGTGCCTTTTAGTTTTTTTCTAACTAGCTTCCACATTCTGGCATAGTCTCCCTTTTAAAGTTAAAAGCCAGTGCTGTACTTTTAATTAACTTTCTCCCTCCAGCAACTATGGGTAATTTCAGACGTGACGGGCCTGGAGGCCTGCCACACTGAATCATGGACCCAGATCAATTTTGGATCCAGTTCAGGAATCAGGCCGGCCATCCTTTAGATGTGCCAGCCTGATTCTGGAGGGGGATCAGGGAGAGGGCGAAGCTGTGTGGCGCAACGTGCGGCCACACAGTTCCACCCCCCATGCTCCCCCAGCTGCCTACCCTCCAGGAGACAGGTGAGCACAGCGGCCAATCCCGCCACTGTGCCCGATCCCATCCCGTGGTTGGAACCACGATCTGGGCTGGCTGAAGGTAATAGATGTTACTTTTGGCTGATCCTGGATTGTGGCCACTGTGATCATGGTTGGGGCCTGATCCCACCATGATTCTGGACCTCCGGGCAGCTGGAGGTCCAGAATTGTGGTCATTGTCAGTGAATATCTGGTAGAACGCACAACAGATGTTACTGGACAAACAGCCACCACAAGGGATTCACTATGGTTGACCGTGGTCTCATAATGTCTGAAATTACCCTATGTAAAATTTGATTATATTATGATTGCTATTGCCTAGTGGCTCCGCCACAGTTACTCCTTGCACTAGTTCCTGTGTGCCACTTAGGACTAGTTCTAAAGTAGCTCCCTCTCTCATTGGTTCTGGAAACAATTGCTCTAAAAAGCAGTCATTTATGGCATCCAGAAATTTACCTCCACATCCCGCCCCGAGGAGGCATCACCCAGTCAATATTGGGGTAGTTGAAGTCACCCATTATTATTATATTCCCAGTTTTAGTAGCCTGTTTAATCTCTCTTAGCATTACATAGGGTAATTTCAGATGTTACGGGTGGGCGGTTCACCATAGTGGATTTCAGATGGGGGTGAACAAAACAAGCACCCCCCAGGGCCAATAAAAGCCCCGAACAGATGTGACAGGACCGGGACCATGGATGGGAATCGGGTGAACAGATCATGGACTAGGGCAGTGCAACAGATGTTACGCTGATTCCCAGCTGTGGTAAGCACACCAAGAATCCCCCGGGAAGGGGCAGGACACAGACATGACCGCCTGAGGGAAACGACGCCAAAAGGCACTAAAGGGAATGCCCACACAAGGGAAATGGGAAGGGAGGGGGGAGAGGGAGAGGGAGAACAGGCGCACAGGTACCACACACAGTAGGCACACACACGCACGCTCACACACACACAACGGGGACCCAGGGGCACCCACAGAACCAGCACATGTCGGCCCAATCCCCCCACACACACACCCGCAGGCATGGAGGATAGTAAAGAAAGGGAAGGGGGGATACGGGCGACCCAACACCACACAAGGCAGGCTGGGTACCGCGGGTGTGTGTGTCGGGCTGCGGGACTGAGAAGAGGGGAGGAATGGGCACAGGGGCATAGCAGGACACCGACACCAGGTAAATCACACCCCACAGCAGAACAGTCCCCACGGGCACCCCCACAGCAAACACACAGTCCCGGAAAGGGGGGGCCCTGCAGCTCGGGTGAATGCCACAGCGGGAGGCCATATGTCATGGCGAACCGGCCAGGAAGGACCCAGGAGGCACATGCAGTCAAGGCATCCCACTGAGGGGCAAATGGACGGCAGCCAGGAGAGGCAGTCCAGCACAGCAAGTCCAAGTATGGGTGGCCCCATCAGTGAAGGAGGTCGGGAGGGGCAGTCCTGGGGGCCCAGACGCCCGGGGCACACAAGCAACCCAGGAGGGAGAAGAGCAGCCCAGAGGGGGCCCAGTTACACAGATAGGGCAGGAGCACACAGGGACACAGGTGTCGCGGCAGCAAGGCAGAGACAGCAGGGTGGTGGCAGGCACCGGGGTCCGGCCCACAGGCAGGTCCCGAAGCCCACATGGCCAAGGACACAAGGGGGCCAGGGAGGTACCCAGGGGCTCACAGGCAGCTGTTGGGGGAAGCTCAGGGCCCAGTCCCAGGGTGCCCGGCCTGATGAACCAGGTGGGGCCAATAGATCATGCCCTGGCAGTACCCCAGCACGGACATGTGGTGGGCGATCAGGTAGTAAGCCTCGAAGAGGTCATGCACAGACATCCCCAACTGGACATCAGGATGGGACCATACCCATGCCAGTGCCGACATATCCACCACGGAAGGCTCCGTTACACAGCAGGTAGCAGCAGGGGGCCAATGAAGATGCCCCAGCCCCAGAAGCCGGTGATACACGGCCACACGTGTGCGCTGGTACCCAAGCGCCCCATGAACGCTGCCAAAGTAGGACACGGCCAAGGCAGGGCCGCCCTCAGCAAGACACTGTGAGTAGGCTGCCAGGCTGCACACCCACAGTGCACTCATGGTCTCAGACCCGGACCAGGGCACATGCAAACACCTATTCACCGGGACGCGCCCATCAGGGAAGCGGACCAGCCACAGGGTCTCGGCATGTAGTCGGCAATCTTGTGTGCTCGCTTTGTAGCTGAGGTAGCAGAGTCCAGAGCTCAAGTTCGCGAAGGCAGACAAGCGGCTGTCCAGCCTGCGCAGGAGCAGCAGCATGGCAGGGCTACGCCACAGGTCACAGAGGGCCATGGTCTCAGTGTAGGTCCAGATGCGGGGGGCCCCCATGGGGGACAGGAAGTGGGAGCCCCATGGATGGACAAGCAGCCATGGTCCAGCTGCCCGGGGAGAGTAGCACGGAGCTCTGGGGACCTCACACACCTTCAGCGGCTGGGGGGCCTCCCGTGGGTCCCAAGGACAGGGAAAGTGGCCATGGGCCACAACATTGTAGCACAACAGAGCAAGGTGTGGGGTGTGGACCCAGCACAGCTGCACAACACAATAGCTCTCACATACCAACTAATCAGCACTCCAAGGCCAAGGTGCTGCAAACACTCAGGGGGGTGGGTTGTTGTTGGCAGATCGCTTCCAGCTGCCCGAGGACCATGCGGAGGAGAGCGTCCATGCAGGGGGGGTGCCCACCACTCTGGTCCACCCCCTGGGGTTCCTCTGACCAGTCCCTGCACGGCCACGGTTGCCCCACCCCCCTGTCTCCCACATAGAGAACCAGGAGCCACTTTACCATAAACACCTTTAATATCACCCATGTGTACATTGACACCCATTCCCTCATAACCGGTTGTGCCCTGCCACCACCTCTGCCCCCCCTACACTGGCCTACCCCTCCTACCCCTCCCCCTGGCCCCTCCGGCCCCTGGGACGGCCACATGCACACCTGGTCCGGGCCATTGAGCTCATAGAGATCACCTGACCCCTGATGTCGGTGCTGGTAGATGTGTCCTGGGCCACCTCCTGTTCTGGTTCAGGTGGCCCTGGTAGGGTGGTCAGGGGGGCCAGGCCCCGGGGCGCCCCCGGTGGCTGCACCCTCTGGAGGCCTGCGGGCACAGGGAGGTGAATGCACGGCCTCTGAGGGCATGGGGGTGGCTGGGGGGGCAGTCCAGGGAGCAGGTTCGCTGAGGGGTCTGCCATGGGTGCCTGGGCAGACAGGGTGCCTGGGGGGCCACCAGACATGACATAGGAACACATTGTGCCAGCGTGCAGGAGCAACAAGGTCCCAATATCGTGGGACCTGTCCATCTTGAGCGAGTGCTCCCACAACATGGCATTTATGTCCTGCCTCAGCCCCCCGAGCAGCTCCTCCTGCCTGCTGTGCTCCCTGAACTCCTGACGTCACTCCAGGCACACATCGGTCTGGAGCCTCCTGTCTCGCTCCTCCGCCCACTCCAGGGACTGCTTGATGGCCGCCTCCATCCGGCCCATGGCTGCAATCATCCTCTCCCCTTCTTCCTCCACGGTCTGGACTATCACCTCTGCCTGCTCCTCCCTGTACCTGCAGACCTGTGCCCGGTGCTGCCTCATGCACTCATCTGGAGGCACGGGCCCTGTGGCAGCTGGCTTCTGGCGTTGCCCTGTGGGTAGAGGAGGTTGTGCTACAGCGAGCCGTGGGCCCCTGGCCCTGAGCCAATATAGCCCAGGGGCACCGCGGTCCCACTGACATGTGCCCCAGCCCCTCCGCACCCACGGACCCCTTCCCTTTCCCCTCCTCGCCATGCCCGGGTAGCCCATCGGTGAACCCCGGCGGGCCCTCCATACAGGAACGGCTGCCTCACCTACTCCCTCAGCCTGCTGGGCGGGCTCCTCGGTGGCTGGCTCCTTTGTCACCTGGGGGCCGTCCCATGGTGGTCCGTTGCATGTGGGCGAGGGGGGTTATTTTAGTGTGGTGGGGTGCGGTTGGGCGTGCTGTGGCTGGGCCCCCCTCCTGCCTTTTGTGGGGGCCCCGGGTCTCAGGCTGTACCTCTCCCTGGCCCTTGTAGTCCCCCCCAATTGACCTTGGCCCCATGGGCATGAGCCCTCTGCCCAGTGGGGTGGTTACTTACCATCTGTGTCTGCCATGGAGTCGTCCGAGGCAGGGCCCTCGGTGTGGGAGCGCTCCCCCATGGACCCCCGGTTGTGAGTTGTGTGGGTTCCGTTCTCTGAATTTCCCTGGCTGGCCTGGCCCATGTAGCTCTCTGAGCTGATGTCCGGGGGGGGCTGTAGGTTACGAAGCACCCGGGCCGGTCTTCCTGGGTGTCATGGGCCCTGGAGCTGGTGTTTACCGGGGGGGGGAGCGAGGGGAGGGGGTACCTCCACACGTTCCCTGCCCTGGTCCACAGTGCTTCCAACAAGTCACAGGGCCACTATGGACCCCTTCTGTGGAGGAAGCGGTCCAGAGCATCGTAGTACGGGGCTGTCCGGGCTCCGTGGCCAGACCTCCTGTTGTTGTCCCATATTGCCTTGTACCCCCTCCTCAGCTCTTTTGCCTTTGACCGGCACTGTGACACTGTCCGGGGGTGGCCTGCCGCCTCCATGTCCTGCGCTATGTCCCTGTAGACCTGCTCATTGCGCTGGCTGATCACGAGCTCCAGTTGATACTCCAGGGTCCCCCATATCCGAATGAAGTCCCTGGTCTCCTGGTGTCCCCACTGGCCCCCTCTGTGATAGGGAGAGAGCACCAGCAACAGCCAACACAGGACACCCCAGGGACATCAGCTGGGCCGGTGGCAGAGGAGGTACCCCAGAAACGGGTAATGGGGAGCAAGGGCAAGGGGAACAGGGGAACCAGCCTTCCTGCCTCCTCTCTGTGCTGGGTCTTCTCCCTCCTCCTCCTCCAACCCTTCCTGCTGCACCTCCGGCCCAGCTGATGTCCAGCAGGTCTGGTGTGCTCTGGGGGGTCGCCCACCCGGGCCGTTTTCCGTGTCTGCGGGAGGCAGGGGGTTGGGGGGATTACGTTTTGTTGGAGGTTGGGTCAGCCTCGCGGGGTGCCCCCCAAGGGTGGCTGCCTGTGCCCCTTTTCCCCCCTTTGCCACCCCTTTGCCCCCTGTTCCCCTTGCCCTTGCTCCCCATTACCCATTTCCGGGGTACCTCCTCCGCCGCCGGCCCAGCTGATGTCCCCGGTGCATCCTGTGCTGGCTGCTGCTGGTGCTCTCTCCCTACCACCACCTCCATGTTCAGCGTGACCCCCACCCCCTCCTGTGCTGTCTCCCCCTCCACCACCACCACCACTGGTGCCCCTGCCTCCTCCGCCTCCACCTCCTCCTCCTCCTCACCCCATAGCTCTCTCCTCCATCACCGCTCTCTTCCTCCTCCTCCCTCCATCCCACCACGTTAGCCAGCTGCATTTTCCCCTTTAAATCTCCCTCCGGTGAGTGTGTTGATGCTGGTTGCCTGGCAGCGCCGCTACGTGCATTGCCCATGCCTGGGGATCATTTCCTTTGATCCCGGGCGGTGTTTGCTGTCCAGACATTACGTTCAGTTGATACCCGGTGGGGATCTCCTTGACCACGTGTCCACAGGAATTGATGCGGGTAGCCCAGGAAGCGTGGTTGAAATTGACCCCGTGTGGGTATTGAGCATGGTGAACATCTGGCGGCCGCCAAACAGACGTTCAGGGTGCCTTGGCCCCGCCACGGTATTGACTGTGGTTGAGCGTGAACTTGTAACGTCTGAAAATACCATTAATCTGTCTCTCTATTCTGGTGGTGGTGGTGGTGGTGGTGGTGGTGGCGGCGGCGATAATATAGCCCCACTGCTATACTCTCCTGCTTGATACCTGGAATTCAATCAATTCAATCCATGTCTTGATCTTCATTTAGCGCTATAAACTCTAATTTTCCCATCTTACTTTTTAGACTTCTAGCATTAGCACATAGACACTTAAATGTATTCTTTTTATTCTCCTCTTTGGCCTGTTAAAATGGGTCTTTAGAGACACCCACTCCATTTCCCATAATTAAAAAGAGATCCACGTGTATCTGTATTAAAAGACTGTAGGGATATTTGAGATGTTCTTGGCCCCCGAAGGAGTAGAAAGTAAACCCCAGTAGAGCAATTTTATGAGTGTTTTCCCTCCCCGATCATAAAGTCTTCAAGAGACAATAAAGCTTTCAAAATGTATTTAAAATACATTTTGTTTCTCTGAAAATTTTAAAGACTTAAAAGGACAGAAACTGAATTAGTTAAATCAAATCACTTATTTTGAAGATGTACTGAAGTTGTAAAATATCTAGACAAGTTGCTTACATAAGAGTTAATGATATTATTATCTAAAAATTATGTAAGTGTAACTTTAGTCATTAAAATTAAATAGACTTCAGAATAATAGACATTTTAAAAGTTGTGAAGAACATTCTTTAGTTATTATTTAACTTAGGTCAAATACATTTTTAAAGAAAGATCTCTAAGGTTATCACGCTATCAAATTAAAGAAAAAAAGGTCTTTAGGTTTAAAATAATTGAAAGATCATAATCACAGAGAGGTTGGGGTGAAAATACATTTGTTTATCTTTAGTTTGAAAGGTCCATACAGCTTATAGATAGAAAGATGTTTCAATTAGGGTGTGCATTTAATTTTAGTTAAATTAGTAACTAAATTTTTTTTTTTCCTGCATTCATTTTAGTTACGAATTTAACTTAAGCAAATGCATAGTCAAAAAAAATTCATTTTCATTTTGGCCCCATTACACTCTATACATTTGTTTATGAGGATGAAAAAGCACACCAGAGAAGGCAGAGGGGACAGGGAGGGAGAGCAGTCAGGAGACATGACTGGCATTCATTCCCTGCTGGCCAATTGGCATTGCGGAACTATGGGTGTGCACTTTGTTTTCATTATTTCAATAATGAAAACAAAATTTTAGTTTTTAATTTTTGTTATTACAACAAAAACAAAAATGATAATTAGAAATCAATAACAACTTTTGTTTTTCATTATTCACTTCGTTATTGCCTGGCAGAGTGGCAGTTATTTTTGGAGGGAAAATGTGGAGAGGGGAGGAGGGAGCAGTGTTGAACTCTTGAACTGAGGCTGTGGTGAAAGGGATGAGCAGACAGCAAAGACCTAATGGATGTCATCGCTGGCCAATGAGCAGCGCAAGCAGGTCCCAGACAGTTGCATGGCACCCTGTGATTGCTCAATGCCTCCTGATTCCTACAACCACCCATGGGGGATCTGGGGAGGGTAATGGCACACTGCAAAACTTTATATTGTCAGGTCTAGGCTGTTTGACTCTTGTTCTGTGTTAGCTCTTGCTGTGTCAGGTTGCGTTTACAGAACTCTGGTGCTTGCACCAAAAACCTTCCCCAGCCCTAATTGTTATACATTATATACCTTACCTTTCCTTATACCCTTATATCCGCCTTGATGGGGACGTGTCCCAGGCCCGCTGTGAGGAGTTTGTCAACTACTTCGCAGACAAGATTGCTCGGATTCAGACCGACTTTGAATCTGGATTGATGGCAGTAGGGGAAGAGCGCGGGGGGACGGAGGTTCCGTCTGGTCCAGCTTCGTGGGGAGAGTTTCAAGAAGTGACGCCGGCCGATTCGGTGGGTGTCCTGGTGTCTGTGAGGGCCACGTGTTGTGAACTGGATCCGTGCCCGTCCTGGTTAGTGAAAGCTTCCAGGGAGACGTTGGGGACGGTGCTGGCGAGGGTAGTGAATGCGTCCTTTCAGCAGGGGAGGTTGTCGCCCTGCCTTAAAGAGGCTGTGGTGCGCCCCCTGCTGAAAAAAACATCTTTGGACGTGGATGCGCTCGCCAGTTACCGACCTGTCTCTAACCTTTCCTTTTTAGGGAAGGTTATTGAGCGGGCGGTGGTGCTCCAGCTCCAGGTGCATCTGGAAAATATCGGCTTCCTAGACCCTTTTCA
>QEPC01014755.1:346944-381008 GCA_003113815.1 Sphenodon punctatus | reverse complement strand
ACCTCCGTCTTATCTGGGTTGAGCTTCAGTCTGCTCAGCCGCATCCAATCCGCCACGGCCTCCAAACATTGGGATAGCAACGAGATAGCAGGGTCTGGGTCAGTAGAAAAAGAGAGGTACAGCTGAGTATCATCAGCATACTGGTGACATCGCACCCCGAACCCTCTCACAACCTCCCCCAAGGGCTGCATATAGATATTAAACAATATCTTAGCCCTGTTTTAATATTTTATAATATTTATGATAATATTTAACTGATTTTATTGTATTTTAATGCTTGGAAGCCGCCCCGAGCTGCATGGCAGGAGGGGAGGGGTAAAAATTTATAAAATAAATAAATAAAATTTATACATTTGACCTTTTCCCTACCCTTGTCTGTCTCCCCCTGTACATATAGATAGATAGATATAGGTATAGTTTATAAACATATAGCTTACAGATATAGAAAATATAGATTAGATATACCTTATAGTTTTTTCCCTTTACCTTCCCATATCCCCTTGTCCATATTATATACAGATATATATAGATAGATATTATATAGTTGCAAGGCTGTTTTATTATTATTATTATGTATATATATATTAGGATATATATATATTAGGATAGGAATAGGAGTAATACCTGGCATATAGAAGTTCATTGATATAGATACTTAGATAAGAATATATTGCATACATACTATAGGTTATTTGGTTTTTGGTTAGATGCTGTATAAACATATTACATATTGTGCACTACTGCATCATAATGAGAAAAGGAGGAAGGAGTTCAGGGAAGTCTTGGGCGGGTGGCTGATGAAAACAGAAATGAAACTGAAAACAAAATTTTCATTGCCACGAGATACCTACACAGATACCGATAATGACACCGATAACAAAAAATGAAATTTTATTAGTAATGAGAAAAAATAACAGTTTTTAATAATGAAAACACAACATGAAAATGAATAACGAAATGGGTCCCTGGGACACACCTCCAGGAACATTTGTCAGGTTGTAAATGCTATGTTGGAGTGGTGGCTAACTGGAAAATGCATCACAAAAGGGGTTTTTTTTGTCACTGACAATGGGGCCAACATGTTGGCAGCCATGCAGGATAGTAGCTTCAACAGTATCAGGTGTGCAATGCACACACTGCACCTGGTGGACAAAGGGGCCCTGGTGGAGGAGGGAGGTAGCTGTCGCATTGCCAACCTCAGTGATATTTCCAGGACATCAGTGGGCACTTCCACAGGAGTGGGAAGGGCACTCAGATTCTGCAGAAAAAACAGGTGGAAATGGATGCTCAGCAACACCACCTGCTGCAAGATGTGGTGACCAGGTGGAACTCCATCTCCGACATATTGGAGTGGCTGGTGGATCAGCAGAAATTAATGCATGAGGTAGTCCATGTGGGTGACATGACCCAAGCAGTAACCCAAGCACAATTTATTTACTTATACTATCATTTAATATCCCACCTCATTCTGCCCATGGCAGCTTAAGGTGGCTTACAAGGTAAAACAAAAATAATAAAACTCATACAATAAAGTTAAAATACATAAGAATACCATACCAAATACACCATAAGGAAGTCTTAAAATTAATAATACCCCCGACCACCAACCCTCCCCATCTCCCCCACCAAAAGTCTGGTGAAACAACCAGGTTTTGTATTGATGGTGAAAGGAGGAAAGATCTGGGGTTAAGAGACACAGGGAACCATGAGAAGGCACTTCCGGTCGACCACAGGGGCTGCTCCAGGACCCAGGAAGGTGAGGCTTTCTCATAGGTAAGTGGGGCCTAGACCAAGTGGGGCCTAGACAATGGATGGAAATGGCACAGGTGGTGTGTGTACTCCAGCCTTTCAAAGATTCCACCATGACTTTGAATACTAAGATCATCTCCCTCAGCCAGAGGATCCCCCTCATCCACCTGTTGCTTAAGAAAATTGAAGGTTTTCTGTAGCAGTAGGAGAAGTGGGCAGCCTCTCTTCATTTATGCAAAAGGAAATCTATTGACATTTTTGTCATTTTCTGTGATTTTCCACTGTTTTCTGCCATTTTGGTAATATCTGGTATGATTGGCCAATTTTCAGTATTTTTGCAACACCAGAAATTACCAAATATTGCTTGAAATTACCAAAATAGCAGAAAATAGTGGAAACTCACAGAAAATGTAAAATATGTAAGTAGATTTCCTCATTGCTTCCGAAAAGTTGGTATTTCTTATGGAATGAGAATGCCTGCTCTCGCTTCAGTCTTACTGCCAACTATCCAGTGCCATTATCTCCACCTCATATGTTTCCAGGTCACTCTAGCGCATTTACTGCAAGTTGAAACCCTTTCATCCTTGGAGTGCCAATGCCAGGGCCTGCTGCTCCTTTACCTACCTGCTGCCTGCAACTGTCTGCTGCTGTGCCTACATTTTGCCAGCTGCCAGTCTCTCTCTCATTTTCTGCCACCCTGGGGCACTCACTGCAAGTTGCTACTGTGTCATACTTTGGGTATTAGTGCCTTTTCCTGCTGCTCCTCTGTCTGTCTGATGGCTGTAGTGCCTGCTGCTCCTGTGCTTGCTTCCCGCCTGTGCTCTCTCTCTCTCTCTCTCTCTCTCTCTCTCTCTCTGATTCTGCCACCCTGGGGAACTCTCTGAAAGTTGAAGCCCTGTCATTCTTCAGATGAAAATGCCATGGCCTGATGCTCCTGTGCCCACTTGCCACCTGTCAGTGCCTACTGCTGTGCCCAATGCTCCAGTGCCAGCTTCCCGCGCCTGTGCTCTCTCTCTCTCTCTCTCTCTCTCTCTCTCTGATTCTGCCACCCTGGGGAACTCTCTGAAAGTTGAAGCCCTGTCATTCTTCAGATGAAAATGCCATGGCCTGATGCTCCTGTGCCCACTTGCCACCTGTCAGTGCCTACTGCTGTGCCCAATGCTCCAGTGCCATTTTGGAAAAGGGCACACATGCACAGAACAATCCTGTGGCCATTTTGCACATGTACAGTATTTTTTTTTAAATGTATTTTTATTGATGTTTTCAAATTTGACATTTCAGTAATTGTAGTACACCAACGATAACTAACCAAAACCATTAACTGTGTGCGTATGTTATAAAAGCGTGAATGATGAGCCATTTGCTACAAGGTGTGTCTATGTCGAATCCGACATCTCTACTGAGATTATGCTTATTCCTGACTATTCTTTTTAAATTGAACATCAAGGAGAGTTTTAAGATCTTTTTTCCATGACATTTCTTTATCTAGCGCCTGCACAATAGGTATGCAGGTTTCCTTAAAGTTGCTGAGCTTCCTGTGTAGTCCTGCATGCAATTTTTTCATTGAGAACATAAAGACGAGCCTTTGTAACCATTCCTCCATCTGGAGTTCACTTTGATCTTTCCAATGTCTGAGAATTATATTGATGGCGACTAAAAAGAGCATCTTACAGGGTTGGTTTTTTTCCTTTAAAGGTTCCTCCTTTGGGTAGATACCCAAAAGCGCCATTTCTGGTCTAAAGGGGACCAGTGTCCCTGTTAGTTGATTTATCACTTTCCAGACCCTGCCCCAGAAGACCTGCAAATTGATGCATCCCCACCAGCAGTGCAAGTAGTCCCCCCTCTTACCACAACCCCTCCAGCAAAGCGCCTTACCCCCTGGTCTTATATATCTTGTTCTGTCTGGTGTTAAAAAAAACCTCATGGTCAGTTTTATTTGAGCCTCTTTAATTTCTAGGGAGGAGGCACAATTATGCATGTGATCCCAGATAGTTTTAGCCTCATGTTCCCCTAGCTCCTTTTTTAAGTCTTTACTCCATTTTTCCAGGTAGGTATTCCTGCTACTGTAGAGTATAGATTTACGTTCCTTATATAGTCTCCCCAGTCTGCCAGCTGCTTTACTTTTCTCAAATAATAGCTTTTCAATTCTGTATGGGTCCCTTCCAAAATTGTCCCCCGTTTGCTGGGCTGTGCATAAATCTTTTAATTATAAATATTGAAAGGTCTCCAGCTTTTGTTGCATGCACAGTATTTTTTTTAAAAAATTATTTTTAATTGTAAAAAAATTTTTTAAATCCCTTAAAATGTAGGTTCGTTAACAACCCTGCCCCTCAAAAAAGGGAGAAAAAATATTATTTTTTTCTTAATGAAAATGAAGACTGGTAGGGAAAAATGGTAGGGGAGCCTACTGCAACCCCTATTTACAGTGCGACAGATCTTGTATAATCACAAGTTCCACAATTTAATAGTACATTGAGTTAATTTTCTATATATTTTATTGGTTTTAAATCTGGTGCCAATTAATTTAATACATTATCCCTGTTTCTAGTTTTTAGAAAAGGAGTAGATAAATACTAGTTTGTTTGTTTGTTTGTTTTTAATGGTGGATATGGATAGTATTGATTAAGAGGTGTCTTCAAATTTCTATAGCAAATAGAACTCATTCAGTCAATCAATCAATCAATCAATCAATCAATCAATCAATCAATCAATCAGAACAAAAGCCATTTCTTTCAGGAACAAACCATTGACCTGTGCTTGAGCAATGAGGAAACTTAATGACTTTTTCACTATTGTTGCTAGTTCCCTTTCAGTAATTATAAGTAAAGTGAGATGTAAAGTGGGCAATAAAGTAAGACCCTTTTCAAATGGGCCGTGGTTGTTGGTGGGATAGGTGTGCGCCTGCAGTGGGTGGAGGTGGGTGTGTTCCTGTTCCCATACGTGGACACCCCCACCCACCTCCACCCATCTCCATGAATGAAGCAACCGGCATTGGAGCTCATTGCTCTGTGCGTGGGTGATAGGTGGAGGTGGGTAGAGATGGGTGGAGTGTGGGATTACACACACACACACACACCCACCCACTGCAGGTGCCATTCCTACAGGTGCCCACCCATCCCCTCCGCACCGCAGGTGGCATTTTCACAGATGCCCCCCACCCACTGCAAACGTGTGCGGTGGGAGGGGGGCAACCATGTCAAAAGGCCCAAAGACCTAAAAGTAAGAGACGTAAATAGTGCTGGGAAAGTCAAGGACAGTTCTAAACAAATCCTCCCAAATCCCAGAAAATCCTGAACGAATCCTGTAAAATCATGAACAAGTCCCAAAATCCCAGAAATTGAAATAAAATTGCAGGCGCTGTCTTAACAATGGTGGAAGTGCAAAATCAATGAACAGAGGAAATACCAACACAATGGGTGATTTCAGACATGATGGAGCGCCTATTGGCCCCATCGCGGAATCACCTTTCTGATTCCCGGCCGGAATCAGAACGGCCCATCAACAGACAAGCTGGCTGATTCTGGCAGGGAATATGGGGAGGGGAAGGGGCTGCATGGCCCCACCCCCCCACGCTCCTCCAGCAGCCCACCCTCCTGGAGATGGGCGGGCGCAGCAGCTAATCCGACCGCTGCACCCGATTCCATTCCGGGATCTGGACCACAGCCCAGAATCGGCGGTGGTAACAGACATTACCGTCCGCCGATTCCGGGCCATGGTTCGATTAACCACACTTTGGGGGATGGTGCCCAGACCATCCTCGAAACGGTGGTTATTTTGCTCACCGCCGGTGGTTCACCATGGTGAACATCTGGCGGCAAGCAACCAGATGTTACAGGAACATTCGCCACCACAGGGGATTGTCCGTGGTTGACCGTGATCTCGTAATGTCTGAAAATACCCACAGTCACAAGTGGTTCCAAAAGGTACGTATTTCCTGATGGTTCAGGAACACTCTCTCTTGCCTCAGCAACTTTAATTACTTAGAGGTGAAGGTGAAGTAACTTTAGTGGTGAAAATGTTGTAGTAAAAAGGGATGTGAAATTTGTTTTGTTTTTATTTGTTACTAAAATGAATGGAGCCCCGTTCATTTTAGTAACTAATGTTTTGAAATGAATGAATAAGCAAACAACATACATTTACTTTAATTTGTTTTCAGGGTTTTTTCTGGTTAACTTAATAAAAACATAATTTTTAAAAAATCACTGTGCATGCGCAAAATTACCTCTGAGGCCGACACTGCTGGTGCCATTTTCAAAAAGGGCCATACGGATGTAAAATGGCCACTAGGGTCATTTTGCATATGTACAGTGATTTTAATGTTTTTATTAATTTATTATTATTATTATTATTATTATTATTATTATTATTATTATTAATTATTTTATTTAATAAATAATAACAAAAAATAAACAAAAACGAAAAGGGTTTTTATGAAAACCCAGAAATCAGATGGGTTTTTAATCCAGAAAATGATACAAAAAACCCCTCACACATCCCTAGTAGTAAAACATCTTTTTTAGAAACACTCATACCATACATTAATGAATAAATAAACCACCCTGTCCAATAAAGATTAAAACTATAGCAAATGCCGAAATACATCAAAGCATAGTTTGACACTCACACGCTTCTGTTGCAAATAGATGACAAACTTCTGCGATATTAAATAACTTCAGTATAATCCCTTTTTGAGAAGAAAGGTGAATCCAGTGTCTAATCCAGAGTATGACCAGTATACAGTCCAATTAGCATCAACGATCAGACTTTCTGAGGGCTAAAACGAGAGCAGCAACTGGACACCTGAAGATTCGGGCATTCTTGACGAATCTGGGGTGCCTGAATCAACCCAGCCTCGTCCGAGCACCATCAATGCCTGAATGGGACCTGATGGGCTGCTGAAACGTGCCTTTGAATGGGATAGACCTAGCCGGGCCACTGCAGAGCTCAGTTTCACAGTGGTCCCAGCTGCTTCCACTGCCCACAATGCCTCTCACGAGCCTGAGAGGTACTGTGTGGGGGGAGCACTGGCTGACCTTTGAAAGTGACAAGCCCCAGCTGGGACCACTGAGGAGCTGGGCTCTGCAGCAGTCCCAGCCAGGGTTTGTAAATTTCACAGACTGCTCAGGTGGGAGATGCTGGGGTTGGGGGGAGAACCGGATGGGTTTTGAATGTGACAGGTACTGGCTGGGACTGCTGCAGAACCAAGCTCCAGAGCAGTCCCAGCCAGAATGTGTCAGTTTCAAAATCAGCTTCCCAGCCCCACAGTAGCTATCAGAACTCTGTGAAGGGGAACCCCCAGCCCACCATTGAAACTTATAAGCCCCAGCTGGAGTGCTTTGGAACTGGGATCTGCACTAATCCCAGCAGAGGCTTGTCAGTTCCTCTGGGTAATGCTTGCATTTTGGGGCATTGGGCACCTTATGTAGCCCGTAGGGTGCCCAAAAATGCAGACATTACTTGCAGGTATTAATTTTAGTACCCAATGCAGCTCTAGCCAAAACCTTTGTTCCTTTACATTTTTAAGGTGTGACTTTATGTAGACATTACCAATCACAATTTAGCTGTAGAAAGGTCATCCAATCAGATATTCAAGATTACTATATAAGCTTCTAGCCCATTTTCCTACATTAACCACAACTATTACAAAACAATTGTTAACTGCTTTAATATGCTTACTAGTTCCCTACACCCTCCCACTGGTGGCCACAATACCAAACCCCTCTGCGTGGGATCCACATGGGATCCGTGCAGTTTTCACATGACACAATGGGTGTTTTCAGACGTTACGGGGCCACTTGGCCCCGTACCGAAAACAACCCTTTAATTCCCCGCCGGGGTCACCCCGTCACGCCATATCAGACGTGCCGGGGGGATCCCAGCGGGGAATCTGGGAGGGGGAGGGGCCGCGCGGTGCAACGTGCAGCCGCACGGCCCCGCCCCCTCCACGCACCCCGCCACCCGCCCTCCAGGGAGTCGGGCGGGCGGTGGGGCCACTGCGGCCGCCGCGTTGGGCCGGATGTGCCGTGGCCCGGGATCCCGCCGGGGATCCCGGGCCGTGGCAACTGGCCAGACGTTACTTTTTTTTGGTCCCCGCTGGAGATCTTTTTGACCACGCTTCCCGGGACATTCCCCTGGCTAGCCCGGGAAGTGTGGTTCAAATTGACCCCATGCAGGTATTGACCGTGGCGAACATCTGGCAGCCGCCAAACAGACGTTCGAGCCACAGTGACCACAGGTGGGTATTCACCGTGGTTCACTGTGATCTCGTAATGTCTAAAAATACCCAATGTTTCCGCTATGGACTTGCGTGCAGTTTGAGCACATGAGTGCACGTGTGGCTTGTGTGCAGTTTTTGCAGACTGTGGGGTTGGCCCCAGTGTTTTCTCCTATGTATCAATCTCAGCCTACTTGTGTTTCTTGTATCCTGAAAGAAAACCTGTACAACATCTTTAAATAATTGAGTCCTAAAAATAATGAACTAACGTTTGATCTGGGCTTCAAAAGCCACCATTGACTTGTGTAACCAACAGCCTGTGTTTTACACCTGCTGAATTCAGTACATTGTATTCAAGTGTTTTTATATGCTTTCTACTTTCCTCTTCCCTAGTGTTTGTTTTTATGTCTATGTGGATTAATTCGGACTGTCCCTTTAAGGATATTCAAGCTGTTTGCAAAGTTATTGGGGGTGGTTGCGTAACTTTTGCTCATGAGCAGTTATGGAATCTGGCAAGTCAAGTGGTGTTGAGTTTGCTCAACCTAGCTTGTTGAAGCCATTAGGTGGGACTTCATTGAGTGTTAACCGATGTCCAAAAAGGACATCTTCCCCACCTCGGTGACAGAAGGTTTTCCCCACCCAGGTAGGCACCCCACTGCAGGAACAAACATTCATTCAGCTTCCCCTGGTCAGGAAGGGCCGACGAATCTGGGTAGCCTGAATCAACCCAGCCTCCCCTGCTTCCTCAGGCTGGGGAGAGGGCCAGTGAGCAATGTGTGGCTGCCTGGCACCCCACCATCCTGCCACCATCACCAGAAGCCATGGCTACCTATTACAGGCAGTCATGGCAACCCCCAGATGCCTGTAGGAGCCAGGCCAGGAACACACATTCCACTAAGCTCGATTGCTCTGTTCTGGACAGGCAGGAGCAGGGCGAGGACTGTGGGCCCAGGTCATATCAGGCCCACATTTCCCACCAGGCTCCTACCTGGATGTTCCTTTGGGTAATGTCCACATCTGGTGGGCCCGGAACACACATTCCAGTTGAATGCAACTGAACCAGCTTGAAGTCTGTTAACTCCCATAACTACAGACAACCTTGGCGTAGCAGTCATGATTGCTGGCAGAAAAGTACCTTTCCCTGGTGGAACAGTATCAATCATTCATGCTTGGTGGTATCAGCTTAAT
The DNA here is from genome assembly GCA_003113815.1 of Sphenodon punctatus. Lineage (NCBI taxonomy): Eukaryota > Metazoa > Chordata > Lepidosauria > Sphenodontia > Sphenodontidae > Sphenodon > Sphenodon punctatus. The sequence continues at coordinate 371,857 of QEPC01014755.1, read as the reverse complement.
ATTCTTCCCAAAGCATATCATTATGCATTAAGGATTAATCAAATTCTCAAGGTATAATACAAGCAAAAAGCAAATATGTATATACTGAAAATGTATTCATTCTAAACAAACATACATACCTAGAGGCACTTCCCCTTGCAAAACTGCAAGATCTGTGGGCAGTAGGTGTGTTCTAATTGGGAAATAACTTCTAATTTTAAGGTAAATGTATTGCTTTAGTGTGTAACCCCTAATGGGACTCTTCTGCCGAAGCAGGTCTCTAGTCATGAAAGATAAATGAAGTATAGACACAAGCTAATTTGTCAAATTTGCTGCTAACATTCTTTCATTTAAAGCAATGAGTCTTGAAGATTTACACTATGAAAAGAGCCAGGCTATTTATTGTTTATCTTTCTGATTCTAGATTTCTGGCAGGCCACATTTATCGTGGGTTTTCTTCTCTCCTTGGTAAATATTTTGCTTTGTAAAATGTCACCATATCCAGGTAAAACATTTTTTTTTTTTTAAAGGTGCCACAACAATCTGATAGCCGATACACATTTTGTGTCAGTGATTAAAAACCAGGGTGCAAGAGCAGGCAAAAGGGATATCCAGGATGGTAAGGGCTGCTGTTGCAAAGATGGAAAATGCCATTTTGAGTTGCATTGACAGAATCATTGCATGTGATACTGTACACAGTGCTGGTTAGACCTTAGCTGGAGTACTGGGACCAGTTTTGGGGCACCCATTTTAAGATAACTCACAGAGTGACCCTGTTAGTGGGTCCCAAGATTAGGATCCATGACATTGTCTGGCATTGCACACACAAAGGCAGGATTCTTTCTTACGAACCAGGAAGCGATGCAGGCCAATGCGGTGGATGTCTTGGGGTCTGCTCTAGCCACAAGTTTTGAATTAGATCCGTGCCCATCCTGGTTGGTAAAAGCTTCCAGGGAGATATTGGGGTCGGTTCTGGCGAGGGTGGTCAACACGTCCCTTCGGCAGGGGAGGCTGTCACCCAGTCTCAAGGAGTCTGTGGTGTGCCCCCTGCTGAAGAAGCCTTCGCTGGATGAGGATGCACTCGTCAGTTACTGTCCTGTCTCTAATCTTCCCTTTTTAGGGAAGGTTATTGAATGGGCGTTGGCTCTGCAGCTCCAGGCACATCTGAACCGTATTGGTTTCCTTGACCCTTTTCAATCTGAGTTCTGCCCTGGCTAGGGCACTGAAACGACAATGGTGACTTTGGTGGATTATCTCCGCAGGGAGATGGATGCAGGATGCTCCACATTCTTGATCCTGCTAGATCTTTCAGCCGCTTTTGATACCGTGGATCATGGGTTGCTGCTGAGACAACTGCAAGACCTGGGGGGTCTGGACGGGAATGTCCTTGGGTGGTTCCACTCATTCCTCTCAGGGAGAAGCCAGTGGGTGGTGCTGGGGGCTGAAACATCTAGCCCCCGGGCCTTGACCTGTGGCATTCCGCAGGGTTCGATCCTGTCTCCACTTTTGTTTAATGTATATATGCAGCCCCTGGGGGAGATCGTCAGATGGTTCAGGGTGCATTGTCACCAATATGCTGATGATACTCAGCTGTACCTCTTGTTTTTGAAAATCCCAGGTCCCACTGCCTCGTTGCTTTCCCAATGTTTGGAGGCTGTGGCGGATTGGATGCGGCAGAGCAGACTGCAGATCAATCCTGATAAGATGGAGGTGATGGTGGTGGGTAGGGCGATGGAGGTGCCGACCCCTCTGGTGGTGGTGGGGGTCTACCCTCCCATAGCCCAGCAGGTTCTGAGTCTGGGGGTGGTGTTGGATGCAGGCCTCCGTCTGGATTGGCAGGTGGAGGCGGTGGCTAAAGCCACCTTCTGCCAGCTGTATCTGGTGCGGAGGCTGCACCCATACATCTCCGGGCCTGACCTTGCCACTTTTATTCACGCCTTCATCACTTCGAGGCTAGACTACTGTAACATGCTCTACATGGAGCTTCCCTTGGTTCTGATTCAGAGGCTGCAGCTGGTGCAGAATTCAGTGGCCCGTCTCCTTACGGGGACAAGGCAACGGGAGCATATTACACCTGTGCTCCGCACTCTGCACTGACTGAGTGTAGCATACCGATCCAGATTCAAGGTGTTGGTGTTGGTTTATAAAGTCCTATATGGTCTGGGCCCCTCATACCTTGGGGACTACCTCACGTTCTGCGCCCCAGGGCAGCCCCTGCAGTCTTCCGGGAGCACCTTCCTGGAGGTCCCCCGTGATAAACGGGGGGCCACGATGGAGAGGGCATTCTCGGTGGCTGGGCCGAGGCTTTGGAACTCCCTCACAGAGGAAGCTCGCCTGACCCCGGGTCTGATGGCTTTTTGCCAAGCCTGTAAGACCTGGCTGTTCACCCAGGCCTTCGGAGGGGAGGGGAGGGTGGAAGGGGAAGGGAGGGAGGGGGAATGTTTGGGGTGGTAGTTTTAAATTATTTATATTGTGGTTTTATGTATTTTATTATTGTTTTAGTTGTGAGTTGCCCTGAGATACTGTAGGCATGAGGGGGCGGCCAATAAATGTAAATAAATAAATAAATAAATACATAAAATGTATTCACAGTACATTATCAAACATGAATTGTTTCAATATGCAGCTCCCAGGGTGTCTGAAAGAGTAAGTCCCTATGTCTGAAGTCTGTACAGTCTAGAGCTGAAACAGTTATCTGGAGAAATAACCAGTTCCTGAAAATCCTCTGCCTGGAGCAAGGGGAGGGGGATTTAGAGGAAACTGTGGAGGAGGTGTGGCGCCCTTACATTTGCTTCAAGGTCCCTGGGATTGTAGTGGCAGTGGCTCCTTGGGGCTTACCTGGGCCTGTTAGGGCCCTGACTAGGGCTGATGCAGCAGCAGTTGTTACAGCGCCGTGATTCCATTCTGCCTTTTCGGAATTGCCTGCGCCACACTGTGGCTTTTCTGCGGACATTCCGCTAATTCCGCTGCCATTCTGAAAATTGCAGAATTGCGTTAAAAATGCGGAAACTGTTGGAAAACCGCTGTTCTGCTATTTCGTGGCACTGGCGGAATGATGGAAGTAGTTAAAATGTCATTTTTCCGCTATTTCGTGAAGCCTGTGGAAGTAGCGGAATGAAATTAGCGGAACTGCGGAAGTAGCGGAATGAAACTAGCGGAATTAAAGCTTCTGACATGCTGTACCACTAATTGCAGAAATGCTGCTTCCGGCGGAAATAACTACCACTGCGACATTCTGCTACAGCCCTAGCCCTGACCAGCCTCCCCAGGCACATGCATAAACTTCTGATGGGCTGAGCAAGCCCCCACCTTGAATAAGAAGTGCCTAAAAATGCCACTTACAGTTCATGTTTGGGGCCTTTTCAGCGCCTCCCACCCCCGAATCCTATGAATGTGTGCCTGAGACCCTTTTCACACAGAAACTCCAACACTGAAAAAATGGGTGTTACATTTAATTATGCATGTTGCAAGGCACCCATAGAGCACACCTGCAGCCCTGCAACATGTGTAATAAAATGTAACACCCATTTTATCAGTGTTAGGACTGCTTTTAAACGAGGCACAGAAAAGCGCCTCCTGAGCCCCGCATTGAGAGAAAAGCTGCAGGGGGAGTTTTTACATGCTCCCCACGCTTCTGGAAGTGATGTGCTCCCCGTTGTCAGCAGTGGCAGCAGCTGGAAATGTGGTGCTTTGAAGAGGCGCGTTCTGAAAGCCTCACTTTTCAGGCTTTCAGAACGTGCCTCTTCAAAGATCTGCATCTCCAGCCACCTCCACTGCGGAAAACAGGCAGCACGTCACTTCCAGAAGCACGGGGAGCATGTAAACACTCCCCGTGTGTCTTTTCTCTCAATGCGGGGCTCAGGAGGTGCTTCTTTTTTTTTTTTAATTGACATCCTTTTTATTTGAAAGGAATGTTTTTCCATTTTAAACTACAAAACAGATTCCATACATTCTGCCATAAATAAAAACAATAAGGCAGGACACTACATGAGCAAACTGAGAACAACTCTTTTTCAGAAAATGTGAATTAAAAATGCTTCACAATTATAAGCCATCCAGTTTTTAAAATAAAACTGTTGAAAACCCACAAGATTTCAAGTGATAGATGTGGACACACTTGAAGAGGAACAAACTGCAGTTCCAACATTTTGAACTGTTCTTATTTCTGAAAACCTAATTTTGCTCAGAGCGTGAATCTGCTCAACATTCTACAACTCATCTGCCTGTTTTATTTTTGATCAAGAACCATCTGGCAAAGAGGCACCACAGTAACAAAGCCACCTCATTTCCAAGATGTATGTTAGAAACTGTAAGAGGAATTTTTTTCTCTCTTGGATACAAGTCTCTAGTCTTTCACAGTTGGATTTTGATCTTCCTTCACCGGATTCTCTTTTGCTGCCGTGCTCTGTAAATGTCATGTATGGGAGGAACCACAGATTCTTTTTCCTCTTCATCATCAGAATCTTCGTTTGGTCGTTTGACGACCTTATTGAGCATGGCATTGTTTTCCACAGGGCCGTTCCCTTCCACGTTTAGGTCAGGCAGGCCTCCAGTGATTATTCTTATAGCTTCATCAACAGTATCTGCCATTTTGCATCTTCGGAAAATCTCCATGAGTTCATCCACTTGGCACAAAAGAGCCCTGAAAGCACACAGGGGGTGGGAGAAGCTTCATTAAAACGACAGCAGCAGGTGGGATGGGAAACACACCACCCGGCACAGGATGCAAGCCTGGAGGTGCTAAATGTCTTGGCTGAAATGGAATCATCCGCTGCGTGTCTGGTTCGGGATACTCCGGTTTTCTGTCCACCTCATCTTTTAGCCCAGGCACTATTGAAGGAGCCACAACAGGATCTGGCATTATGGTTGCATGCTTGGCACAAGAAACATCCTTGTAACCAAGAGCTTTAAATTCACTTGCAGAGCAAGGGTACAAATCCATGAACTTGTACCTGTCTACCAGCAGAGCTGTTTCTTTGCCCTCGTACTCTTCCTTGAATGCTGTGAATCTCCATTTTTCCACTTTTAGTATACTAGCTAGATCGCCAATGTTACTTTCAAAAGCTAAAAATCGGGCCCAGATTTCTCCTGATTTCTTGGGTGGGAGACTTCCAGATGTTAACACATGTTCAAAAAGAACTCTTGTTTTGTTGTCCTCATTAAGGTGGGAAAGATAGTCAATATATGCTAATACATATTCTGGAATGTCTCCATATTTCTTCAGCCCCAACTCAAAAATCTTAAAGGCAATGGATTTATCCTTACTACAGTAGTACTCCATCAGGGCTGCTGTAACATAGACATGATGGTGGGTCTGGGCGTCTTCTCTTGCCTTTTTGAATATCATTCTACCAGATTTGATGCCTTCTGCTCGCCTTGCAAACTTCATATACTGGATATACACCAAAGTAGGATCAATATCTTCTATAACCAAGAGCCGATTATATATGCTATGGACCTTTTCATATTTCATCCGGCTCTCTTCATAGTCTGCATATGAAAAATAAAGAAGCATGTTCTTCTTGAGAAAAGTGCTGATCGCTCTTTCATAAATACTAGCAGCTTCATCACTAAACAGCTTGGCATTGTTCATTTCCCCTTTCTCAGCTAGAAGTTTACTGGATTGCTCAAGATACTGTGCAGTTTCGTACCAGATATCTGGATGATGCCTCACTACCAAAAGGCACTGTTCATAAGCAAACATTACTCTTTTCGTTATGAGAGTTTGGTCTTCAGTACTCAGAGGATTGCTCTTTTCCCACTGTATGTATTTCTTCCACATGTCTACCTGCTGAGCCTCTTGAGGGGTATTCTGTGGCGGGACGGAAGGAGCATTGCGGTCTAGACCTTTCATAACAGTCTCGTATTCCTTGGCCACATGTCTAGCATTCATATAATCTCTACTCCGGTCTTTAGTCATTTTTTAAGCTAAATGGATATTGATCCCCTCTTCATATTTATTATAATCTCTCCAGAGTTGTTCAATGTTGATCATTGGATTCACACAACCTCGCTGATAAACCCTACGGACAGCTGTTATCCTTTGATTTTCTGCATAAGATCCTACTGCTTCTACGCCTTTTAAAAAATTGATGTAATCCTCCCAGATCTGGCATGACATTATTTCCATGCCAATGTTATCCAGTGCAAAGTCATATGCCTGAGCCATTTTTTCTTTGTAACTGGGTAGCTTTCCCTTGGTTTCTCGTACATAGGAAAGGTAACACTTCCATAAATCAATGTGTAAGACCTTCATAAGGCATCTCTGAAACAACTTCTCCACTTTGTCATAATTTTTTGCTTTAATCTCTGCTTCAATGTACAGTTTCCAGAATCTGCCAGAACTGGGGAACTGGGTAACAAGGCATTCATAGGTCTTCCGTGCTTTGTCTATAGGTTGATTCTGTGCCTCTCGAATGAGAATTCTCCAAGCGTCAAGGTCATATGGGTTCTCTTCTAGTTTCTTTTCAGCCTTTTTCACTTTTTCTGGAACATACTCAGCAGCCTGGTCACTGGCGGTTGCGTCTCCGGACATGGTGGATAAAACGGGGCCAGGGCCTCCCGAGACCAATTTTTTTTAAAAAAAAAAAAAACGTTAAAAACCAGCTCGTGCCACTGGCACCCCAGCCACCTCCACCAGCCCAGGAAACAAAAAAAATTCAGGAGGTGCTTTTCAGTGCCTCATTTAAAAGCAGACATAGAGTGTCTATGTGAAACGGGCCTAAGACAGCACTTGAGAAAACAGGCCTCTGAACATAATGCGTTATCCTCAATCTTAGAAAGGAATATAGTCAAATATTTTGGATACCTGAGGCTACACATCCCTATACCTCCTCACAACCGTCTCGCTCACCTAAATAACCAAACCATATACCCAAAATAGTCAAGTGAAGTAACTAAACCAGAATATCCAAATAAATGGATATGCAAATACACACGTTGGTTGCAAATATTATTGTGATATTTGGAGGGCTATCTGAAAATGCAAATAGTATCTATGAATTTAAAAACTATTTGTTTCAGGTGTAAGTCTGACATCAGGTGGTGACCTGAAATGATAAGAGGAGGAAAAGAGTAGAGACAAGTGGAGAAACATCTCTGAAGTAATTACTTCCTTGAGTCAAGAACATAGCCAAGCCAAGCTGATTTACCTGCGAGGTTATGGTGTTTTAACTATATAGGTGAACACTTATGGTGGCCTTCACTTCTGTTTGGTCAGATGTACCAGTTCAGATTTGAGGGAGAAGAAGACAGTGATGGAAAAAAAAAACATTTTAAATTGTCTTTGACTCCTCCACTGTAATACTTTAACATACCCATAGTTTTAAAAAAGATTGTAAGACATATATCCCACCAGCCTTGGAGGATTTATTTATTTATTTATTTATTCGATTTCTTGGCTGCCCCCTCCTGCTATTGCAGTTCGGGGCAGTTTACAGCATCATAAAAACATTTTTAAAATAAATAAAAAACACAATATAATACCATGGCAGAATTTAACACTCCCACCCTTCACCTGTCTCCCTCACCAAAAACCTGGAAGAACAGCCAGGTCTCACATTGTCTGCGAAAAGTGGACCTCCATCAGGAAGGAGTTCCACAGCCTCGGTGCAGCCACAAGAACACCCTCCTCATTGTTGTCACCAAGAAACTCAAAGAACCCAAAAAACCCTCAAAGAACCCCAAAGAAGTCTCCCCCAGATGACCACAGGAGCCAGTCCAGTACCCGGGGGGTGAGGCGATCCCACAGATAAGCAGGCCCCAAGCCATATAGGGCTTTATAGGTCCAAACCAACACCTTGGATTGTGCCTGAAAGACTAAAGGCAGCCAGTGCAGAGACCAGAGCACTGGCGTAATGTTCTTGTGGCAACCTATCCATGGTCCACTCATTGTGCACACACCAGAGTGACCATGGACCCCCCACACCCTGCTGGAGCATTGTGAAACCAGCCCTAGACCACCCAAAAGTTACCATTATAGAGATGGGACTAGAAAACAAGGGATACTGCTCTCATTTTAAACATCCAAGATTGAGCAGAAGAACTGAGGTCCTTGGACAACTTTCTAGTCACTGGCTGCTAACACGGTGTGGCAGTGTGGTGCCAGGGTAAGGTTAATTTATTTATTTTATTTATTTATATAAAATTTTTATCCCACCCCTCCTGCCCACAGGAGAAGGACATAAGATGGCACCTTCTCTGAAGAGGACTACCTAAAATGGCCACCAACAGGAAGAGGAGGTTGGTGTGTGGAGTTAGCTGCATATAACGGAGACAGCCAAGGGGGAAATTCCAGTTGACCACCATGGAGAATGCGTCTCCTGAGAGGCTGCCAGAAGGTACCTGATGCAACAAACCCCTGGATAGGACAAGGAAGACTGAAGGGTTGTTGTGAGTATAAATAACTAGCCAAGGGACTGAGCTTGGGCTAGGATAAATCTGTGTATATTAAGGACTGGCCAGAGTCTTGATGACTGGCCTTGGACTTTGTGAATCAAATAAAGTGGTATTTTATTAAAACCTGAAGTGTCTATACTCCTGGGGCCTGCATCTTGTAAACACTCATCCCACGGTCAAGTGGGGCCCTAATACGGAATGGTGGATAATACAGGCATCCCTTGCTGACTATGATGTTGACTCTTCCCCAAGTTGGTAAGATTCTGAGCAAGGAGTGTTGTGGAGGATTGTACCCAACAGAGGGGTGAGACAGCAGAACAGCGAGGACTGGAAAAGGAACTCACCAGAACAAGAGGCTTGAGCAGCGCAGGAACCTGGATGTTGCACCCTGACTCCACAGAAGGATGTAGATCCTGGTGATGCCCTGAGGGACTGTTACTGTTGTGGGCAATAGGGACATTTGTCTAGAGGTTGCCCCTTGATAATGGAGAGGTGTTGTCCCAGAACAAAGTCCCTGAGACTATGTTATGGTTGTGGGCAAGGAGGATATGTAGGGAAACATTGTCCCTTAAAGAAATTGACTCTGGGATGCCAGAGAGGGGCCAGGTATGGGGCTAGAGGCCAAGATTTTAAAAAGACCAGTGCAGTGAAGCCCAGCCTTGGGAAAGACCTGTTGGGGTTGTATCAAGTAGAGTCATTTAAAAAGGAATTGACCTTCAGAAAAGGAACACAAGATTTAGGATAAAAAGAAAAGTAATGTGGCCACCTGTGGGAAAACAAGCTGGGAAACAGAGGTGCAAAATCCAGTAAGGAAATGGACTTGCTGGGTTTGTAAAAAAAAAAAAAGGGGGGGGGGCATCTGAAGCTAGATTGCCCAGACAGAAAGAAACCTCAAACATAGTAAGGAAGGAGGAAAAGAGAGCAAAATACTCAGACTGAGTTAACTAGGAAACATCTGGATGAAGTAGCTCAAGGGATAATAATGAGTAAAGAGAATAAAGTTCCAAGGGAATGCAATGAAGTCCTGGAAAAGAGAATCCAAGAGTTATGGAAGGAGATAGAAAAATAGGAAAGAGCGTTGAGGGAAAAGAAAAGAGACACACTCTGTAGTAAAGCTTCACAGATGAAGGGATCAGTTAGGCCTACCTCAAACCATTGAGGAACCCACGTGGGAAGATGGGGAGCTGGGCAGGAGGCTCAAACAGAGCCACTGGCCACACCTGTGGTAATGGAGAAAGAAGCCCAGACCACACTAGCTGTGATTGTAAATAGGCTGCAAAGCAGTGAGAGGCTCCAGACTGCAGATTTTGACTTCCAAGAGGATCTTAGCCTGGAACCTCAGTCAAAACAGGTGAAAACAGTGGAGACACAAGTACATACAATTCCCAGGGTAAAGAGATTGGAGGCTTGAGTACAAATTATAGCCCTGTGTAAGGTGGTCGAAACCCAGTGGGAACATAGCTGGGGATTAGCTAATACAGCTACCCAGACAATAGGGGCTGCAAAGGCTAAGCACCTAAATTCTGGGGAAATAGAAAATCAGAGAAATAGAAAATCAGGACAAGAATTCCCAGACTGGGATGATTTGGAAACAACATGCTGAAGGCATGCTGTTTGGAGGTTTTGTGCAAGATGGGGTTAACCAGTGGAGTGAAGCAGGATATCTGTCCCAAGAATGGAATAATAAAGAAGTTGGCCAAAGGGCCTTAAACACAGTTGCAGAAGTAAAAGAAGAAATGCAATGGAAAGTAGGCAGGCCTGGGTATCAAGGAGAAAGGGAGAAGGAGGTATGGAAGCTTCTAGGCCTTTCCCTAGAAGAGGTGCTGGCTCTGCCACCAGAACCCTGTAGGTTCTACAGAACTGATTGGGGACCTTATTTAGAGGGATCTGAACAGAGGCCAAAGGGATGCATAGCGTGTCAGTGGTAGGGTATGGGAGTTGGTGGTACCCAGAAACAGGGAGCTAAATCAAAAAAGAAAAGAGGTGAAAGGTGTTAAATCCCTGAGAGAAAAAAGTCTCCTATTTAAGTAGAAAAGCAACAGAGACTTAGAAAGGAGAAAACCTCTTCAAAGGGGAGGGGACCACGGCCATAGCTGGCATGGTGATGTTGGAAACTTAAAGAAGCTAAGTGCAAATTACAAACCTGGGAAAATGTAGTAGTGATATTATAGTGACTGGGATGGTATGGCAGGAGTGGTCCTGCTCTAAGGGTCCCAGGACTGGGAGGTATGGAAGACAGGGTGGGCCTGCCTCCCACACCAACGGCGAGTATGAGAGAGGTTTAAGCTTCAGGAAGCTCTACCTGGTGCATAAAGGTAAATGGTCAACAGTGCGAGCTACAGAAAGCTCTAGTTACTTAGCTAGGATACTATATAAAGTTGAAGGAAACCTAGGTATTGAAACGAATACAATGGCTGAGGGAAGCCTTTATTAGAGTGTGAGCCAGAAGGAAGACTTCCTCCCTGACAAGGAGGTTATATTGGTGGGTGAAGGAAGCCATACAAAAGGATCTGAATGATGTGAAAAATCCCACCGTCAGATACTGCTTATTGTGAGTAATTAAGTTGAAGGTAACTTGTACAACATTGTGCATCAGGTGGAGGAGTACTCCCTGATAGGAGAAATATGGAAATATAACCCCTGGGAAAGGGATAGTACTATTGACATTTTGGATGTGGTACTGACCTGAGAACGTCTTAAGGGTCCTGGGGGGAGTGTCTGGAATGGTTGGGTGGCCTGACCTCTGAACATCAAGAGGGGTAATTACATGATTGTAAGCAGGGCAGAGGGCTACCTTCCCTTCAGGAGACAATGAAAATATTGAGCTGAAGGTAGTTCTGCCTAAAAGCTGTAGGTAGCTCTGACAAAGTAATATCCAGTGGAACGGGCCTGGCTAAAAGGGGTGATATGGAGGCCAGGAAGGCAGTAAAGCCCTAGTTTGGGATGTTAGACCTCAGGACACTTGCAAGTAATATGATTGTTGGAGACTGTGTTCATGGTGTTGAAACCTGATTGAAAATGTGGTAAATTGACCCCTTTAGGGTCAACTTGGTTAAAGGGGGAGGTGTGTGGCAGAGTGGTGCCACAGTAAGGTTAATGTATCTTTAAGAGGGCCATAAGATGGTACCTGCTCTAAAGAGGACTACCTAAACTAGCTGTCAACAGGAAGAAGAAATTGGTGGGTGGAGTTAGCTGCATATAACAGACAGCCAAGAGGAAGAGGGCAGTCTGTTCCTGACCGCCGTGGAGAATGCGTCTCCTGAGAGGCTTCCAGAAGGGACCTGAAGGAAGGAAACCCTGAATGGAAAAAGGAAGGCTGAAGGGTTGTTGTGAATCTAAATATCTAGCTAAGGGACTGAGCTTGGGCTAGGCTAAATCTGTGTATATTAAGGAATGGCCAGAGGCTTGGTGACTGGCCTTGGACTTTGTGAATCAAATAAACTGTTGTTTTATTAAAACCTGAAGTGTCTGCCCTCCTAGAGCCTGGATCCTGCAAACTCTTACCCACGATCGAGTGGGGCCCTGCTACACACAGAGATCCTAATATTTTGGTCATCTAACTCGACAGCAACTCTTCTTGGCTCCTCAACATAATTGATACAGTTCTCCATCACATTATTGCCAATAAAGTGACACCAAATTGAATTGTCAATTTTTCAGCTTCAAAGCTCTTGCACTGCTGCACTTCATTTCTCAATAAGTACACTTTTCAGCATAGAAATGTCTGGCTATCATCATTTATCATGATCACTTTAATAGCCTCTCCTGTTGACCTGATCATCTGGACTGCCTACTGCAAACATTTTACTATTTTGCAGCCCATTAATTTTACAAACTTTAATTGTGCATGTTTTTGACAGCTTTAATTTTCCTGATATCCTGGTGTGATCTTATCAAGATACAACTTTGCATTAATGCCCTTTCTGGTGCAGGATATGTAACTGCTGACACTTTCTTTTTAAAAAGGAAGAATTTGGAAGTTCTAGTCTGAGTAAAAGTGAGAGCAAGGTTAAATAGTATTGTTAGCATTGTAGGGTTAAGGGGTGGAGTAGCATTGTATAGAGTAATGGGCTTTCTATTTGAAGATATTATTTGCATTATCAGATAGCTCCATGAATATCTGCTGATATCTGCAACCAAGACCCATATCTGGTGGTTTTTTTGTTCGTTTATTCAGCTCTTCAGTTGTCTGGATATTCAAATAAAAACATAAGTCGTGTCATACTGAGTCAGACCAATGGTCCATCAAGCCCAGCACTCTGTCCTCCAACAGTGGCCAATATTGATTGCATAGGAGAAGAACTAATCCATTCCCCGTTGTTCACTCCCAGCTCCTGATAGTAAGAAGTTAATCCCATAAGCTACTTGGTTAATAGCCATTAACAGACCTACTCTCCAAGAACTTATCCAGTCCTTTCTTAAACCCAGTTATACTACTGGCCGTGTTCGGTTACTTCATTTTTAGCTATTGTGCATAGACTAATAGACAAAACAAAATAAACAAACAATCAAAATCTGCGGGGAGGGGGGAATACTTGAAAACCAGGAACAGATGTCCGCCAAAGATAGACTCAAGTAGCAGTTGGAATCCATTTCAGAAGTTACAGTTCAAATCAGATGACATTGACAGGTATGATATTACCTGCAGTTGTTTGTTTCAACACTAGGGTGGAGCAAAGGATAAACTGACCCAAAAAGAGACCTACAGGGACACACTTTTAAGTGATCCTGTGTTCTGCGAATAGAGAAAGTTTTGTTAAATCACCTAACATCTGACTGAGTGTTAACAAAATCATTTCCCTACTCCTTTCAGAGGAGATTTCTTTCTGACACTTTCAGAGAAGATTAACAACACAGGGATAATAATCCTAGGGACAGTGTGTTCATGTGAGCTGGGCTTTATACTGAAAGGAGGGGAAATGAAACCACCTTCTACAAGAATTCAAAATATCCTTCTTTTTTCTTTTCTTTTTAAAGTTAGGTCATGTTTGCATACTTGTGGTATGGGCTTGAAACCACAATTGGAAAACAAATGTTTGAAAAGTATTTCACAAAAAGAGATTTGATTTTGCCTTGTCATGTTCCTTTAAGTCCTTTGTCATCAGGAAGCTTTGCCAAGTTTTTTGTTTGTTTTGTTTATAGCAAGGCAGAAAAATGTCTGTAATGTCAGGATAAGAACCTTGAGGTTGCAGTCATCAATAACATCACAGCTTGGCATCATATCCAAGTTCTTGTGTCAGTGCAATTTAATTTCTGTAGATACTGGATGTTTCAAAGATGCTAGTCAGATCAGGTCTTACACAGGACTATGAGGGGGTCTACACACTCGTAGAGATCCCATGCTCCCAGCGATCTCACGCCTCTCATGAGCAGCAGCAGAAGCACTACAAGGGCCTCCAAATCAGGTGTTTCCTGCAGTATCCACCTTTCGCTCTTCACCTCACTGGGTGACTCTTCCTCCTACTCCAATAAGAAAGCGTCACCAACAGCCTAGCCCCACCTTGGATCCTGCTATGTGCAAGAACAACTCTGTCACTAACAGACAATCTAGAGTTTTGAAAAATATACTTGGACACTGCTCTTGTGTCCTTGCTTGATGACCTCTACCGAGAGTTGGACCAGGATTGTTTGACCCCATTGATCTTATTAGAACTTTCGGCTGCATTTGATACCGTTGACCATGAGCTGTTGGTGACTCAGGCCATATGTCTCGGACTAATGGTGATGGAGTCACCATCCTGCCTGTCCCTCAAGCCCGTAGCCTAGGCATAATCTTTGACTCAGCCCTTTCTTTTAAACCCTTCATTGACTCTGTTGCTAAATCCTGTCGCTTCTCCCTCCATAACATTGCTAAGATTCGCCCTTTTCTCTCTGTCTCGTCTGCCAAAACTCTTGTTCATGCTCTGGTCATCTCTCGCCTCGATTACTGTAACCTCCTTCTCACTGGCCTTCCCCGGTCTCACCTTTCTCCCCTCATCTCTGTCCAAAACTCTGCTGCCAGGGTCATCTACCTCGCCAGTCGCTTCGACCATGTGCAGCCCCTCCTCTCTTCGCTTCACTGGCTTCCCCTTCCTGAACGAATCCTGCACAAGCTCCTAGTCTTCACCTATAAAGCTCTTCACAACCTTGCTCCCCCCTACCTCTCTGCACTTATCGCCCTCCATACTCCAGCCCGTGCACTTCGCTCCTCCTCTGTCCCTTCTCTCACCCTTCCACGCCTTCCCTGCTCCCCTAAGCGCCTTCGTCCCTTCTCACTTGCTGCCCCCCATGCCTGGAACTCCCTCCCTGTCCACATCCGCCTTGCCCCCTCCCTTCATACCTTCAAATCTCTCCTTAAAACTCACCTCTTTCGCTCTGCTCTGTCTGACTCTTTATCCTGCTGAGCCACTATTCCTATACCTACGATCGGTTTACCCTTATCCTTGCAACATGGACCTGCCTGCTGTCATTCTCATCGTAACCAAGCCAAGTACGTGCACTTGAGACCTCGCATCTTCATGAATGTTAGACCCCTTGTCTCTCCCTCTGTTCCCCTTCCTAAGTCTCTCCCCCAGCTCCTGTCTCTCAGATTGTAAGCCCTAGGGGCAGGGACCGTGTCTATTTTATTACTTTGTAAAGTGCCATGTACACTGCTGGTGCTATATAAATGTTTGTTAATAATAATAATAATAATAACTCAGACCTTGCCACAATCATCCATGCTTTTATTACCTCAAGATTAGACTACTGTAACTTGCTCTACATGCGGCTACCCTTGTTGACAGTCCAGAGACTGCAGATGGTGCAGAATGTGGTGGCTCGTCTCCTTAAGGGGACGAGTCATCGCAAGCACATTACTCCAGTGCTCTGTTCTCCGCACTGGCTTCCAATAGTCTTCAGGGCTAGGGATGGGTGAACGCGATTTGGAAGTTTGAAGTTCGGACCGAACTCGGTCTGTTCAGTTGACCGAACCGAACTTCCAAACAGTACTCGAATTTCAAACCGAACCAAATTTCCGAACTCCGTTCTGTTCGCCCATTCCTAGTGGCAACACACACCAAAAAAACTGGTTTTGAATGGCTGAACTTGGTTCGGAAGTTCGGAATTTGACCGAACTTGGTCTGTTTGGTCAACCGAACCGAACTTCCAAACCGAACTCGAATTTCAAACCGAATCGAACCGAATTTCCGAACTCGAATTTCAAACCGAACCAAATCGAATTTCCAAACTTTGTTGTGTTCGCCCATCCCTATTATGGGCTCAATTTAAGGTGTTGGTGTTGGTGTTGGCTTTAAAGCCCTAAACAGCCTGGACCTCACCTATCTTCAGGAAATCCTCACACTCCGGATTCTGGATTGGCCTCTCTGGTCGGCTGGGGGTGCCCTCCTTGAGGTTCCCCGGGTTTCCTGGCTGTTGACCATGAGGAGGGCATTCTCGGTGGCTGCTCCACAGTTGTGGAACTCCCTCCAGTTGGAAGTCCACCTGGTCATAGACCTCCCCTCCTTTCGTAGACAGTCTAAGACTTGGGTGTTCTGCTGGGCCTTTTCTGAGGGAGATGCGATGGGTGGGTTGGGTTAAGGTGGGAGTTTTATTGTGGGCTTAGTTTAATGTGGGGTTAGTTTTTATAATTTTATATGTTTTTAAATGTTAGCTGCCCTGAGCTGTGTGTGCAGGAGGGAGTGGCATATAAATGCAAAAATAAATAAATAAATAAATAAAGGGAAAAAGGTCTCCCAATTCAATGTGGGTTCAAAACACTACTAAAACCAGAATGAACAAAAAGCAAGTGATGTGCCAAAAATAACAGATGTTTCCATTACCAATGGATCCAATTAACTTATGCTTGCACAATCAATTGTGCTCAAAGCTTTTATCAGACTGCTTGGTTTATGGTTGCAGAGTTTCAAGCAAAAGAACAATATCAAAAAATTGTTTTCCAAAGGTACCTTATATCAGCTGCCTTAGTGACTCAGCTACAGCTGAATCAGTGAGTCCTTTGGAGCACTCTTCCTCTTGCACCTCGTTCTCAGGATTAAGCGGGGAGCGGTTGGGAGCATTACCTGTCCTTATCCCCTTCTGCCTAGCACCCTCAAATGTTAAACCACCTGTGGACCTTGCCTTCTCCAAGAGCCATAACCCACAACTGGGTGACAACTACATCCCCAATTTGTCCTCCAACTTGGGGCATTTGTGTTGAGATGTCCCTGGATGGGGGGGCATGGGGAATCTGACGACCTATGTCTCTTCTTCTCCATCCCTCCTAGGAAGGTTCAGCTGCGGGAGGACAAGAGTCAAAGATGGCCAGCCATGGCCAGCGCCTAAGGCCGTGCGCATCCCTTAGGCATGCTGCCCCCAGCACACTGCCAACGGCTTGGCCTCAGGCAGCCGCAGCACTTATGTAGATCCGCTGCAGGAGAAAGGGGCAGGATCCCCACGTCAGACAGACAGTCCGGCAGCCCTCTGCACAGGTGATTCCCAGCAGTCCAATAAGAGCCAGGGGTCAGCAAAAGTTCTAGCGAGTGGGGGCCCTTCCCTCAAAGTAGCATCCCCTGCACACTTGCAAGTCAGGGCATGTGGACAGTTGCAAGGAGGGAACACCATCCTCCAAAACTCACTCACCCAGTTCTCTCACATCATTTAATAGCTAAAACAGTTGTCTTGTTATTTAGCAGTATTTCTGACATGGGGGACTCCCTTTTGTGGGTGAGAACACAACTGCAGGAATTATTTGTTAAATTAGAACGCCTGCAAGTTCTTAGCAACATTGGCCCAGATACTGCCCCTTTGCCAGGCATTGATAAAGGTAGTCAACCTGTTAAAAGGTATTTCTGGAATTCCAAAAGAGGAGCTAAAAGAACTATTCCCCCTAATATATCCTCCTCTTTTGATGTCAGTGAAGATGCAATTTGGATAAAAGCAAGACCATTGAGTACTGGTGCCTTCCCTAGTTGGGATAATATTGGTGCTGTTTCTAGGAACCTGTCATGTCTTCTGGGGATCAAGGAGGACAATTTAGACATCATGAGATTTCAGCTTCTGCGCCAGCAAAGAATCAGTGTATGCCTAAAGAGGTTTTTTTTTCATACTGCCCATGTGGTTAAGAAACTTTTTTTGTCCAGGAAGTATTTGAAATCAAGGGGAGTTTCAATTGACAGAGTGTTCTCTTATAACACTCATTCTACCATCTCCCATTGCAGGTCTACTTTCCCGGAGATCCATTTATCCTCCCCTAATTGTGAGGAGTTGGGTGGTAATCTAGTGATGGCAAATAAATCCCTGGTGACACCTGTATGTAAGGGGATGTTGGAGGAAGAAATGGAGACTGAATCGGGCCAGGGCACACCTAAGCAGTTACTTAGAGAAAAGAACCAATTAGGAGGAGTACTACAAGATAAAACATGGCAGTCGCTGGTTGTTGACGATGTCACGGGGGATAAAAAGAAGGAGGAATCCCCTTCTTTTTCCAAAGTTCTTCAGTCTTTTCTTGAGGATATTTTTGGAGGGGTGGGGCCCCCTCCTTCTTAAACTAGATCTTTTTAGGAATATCCTCCCCCACTCTTCTCTGGATTTTCAGGCTAGCCATTTAGAAGCATCAAATGCAGTATATCAACTGGAACACTGTCTTGTGGTAATGACTGCATCTCGTTTCCTGGCTGACCATGAGTTGGGTGGAGTGACTTCCCCCCCTGGAATTATCCAAACTGATATCCCTGTCAGGAAGTTAACATTACATAAAACCTTACATGATGTGTATGTCAGGTCAGAGCATGAAAAATGCTGACATTCATCTGGTTAGGGGAAATGCTGATGGTTCCCTCCTGTACTTGAGGGATGTGCAAGGGTCTGTTTCCCAACCCCAGAGTTTGGATCCGCTCTTAGTGCAGTCTGGGGATCTGGTCGATAGACAGTGGTGTGCCAGCGGGAGCAGTAGGAGTTACCTGAATATACCTGAGTCAGGGACGGTCTGCAGGGAGGGCAGTTTTACACTACATCTTGTAGTGATACCCATGAGGTAGCCAAGTCACAGTGGGATATGCTGGGGCTTCTAGGGCAGGAGGTTCCTGTTTACTTGCCTTCTTTGGCTGTTACAGGCCATAGGGACTCCTTGAAATTTATGTCCTGGAATATCTCGGGCTGCAAAACTAAGTTTTTGGACCCAGACTGGTCTGCTTTCCTAAGGGATTATGACCTGATTTTTTTGCAAGAAACCTGGCTACAAGCGGCCCGGGGGAGGCTATCTGTATCCAGGACTGTCAGGTGTATTCTCTCTCTGGTGTTAAAGCCAATAATAAGGGCCATCCTTTGAGAGGTCTGGCTATCCTGATCTCTGATAGATATGATAAATACTTTGTATCACTGCCCATGGCAAGGCAGGAATTTCAGGTGAGTACCTGGGAGTTGCCTAGTGGTACTCGGAAGCTCCTGCTCAATCTTTATGTTCTTTCCCCTACTTCAGCATTCCATAATCCTGATATTTGGCAAGTGTTAGAGGAGCTGTTGGACCAATTGGATAGCAAGTTTCCTGCAGAACTCCTTATTATGGCCGGTGACTGGAATGCCAGTTTGGGATAGCCATTTGATTCTGAGTTAATTGCAAACCCGGAGAGCTTAAGTTGGTCCATGGCAAAAAGATCCAGGGACCCGGTGAGGAATGAAGCCGGTATCTCTGTGATTGGCTTCCTTTTGGCAAATGGCCTGCTGATCCTTAATGGAAGTGGGTTGGGGGATCCTGATGGATAATATACCTTCATCAATGCCAATGGTAGGAGCACAGTAGACTATATAGTGACCCGGTTAAACCATTGGAGTAGATTTGAGGATTTTACACTAGTTCCTCGTCCGGAAAGTAACCATTTGGCATTGACTGCCAATATTAGAGATTGCCTTCTTGATAACCTGCTTAAACCTTGGAGGAGGCAAGATGCAGTGGGCCCTCATAGAGTTTAGGTTAGATGGAAAGGTTCCTCAGTGATTGAGATACTGACTCTGCTATGGAGCCGTGAATTTTGCCAACTCTATGCTGCTGACAGGTGCCAAGGAAATAGAATTACTTGAGAAGAACTATTCACTCATAGTAGAAGCTACCAATATACTCTCTTCTGAGAAGAAGCAGACTAAGCGCCAATTCTGTAGATGGTACAATCAGGAGTGTAGATTAGCCAAGTGTAGGCTGGTCTCTGCAAAGTTATCCTGGGTAAAGGGATACTCCAACTGCTCCAAATTACAATTTCAGGAGGAGAGGCATTATTATAAGGCCTTAGTGAGGACTAAAAAACTCCACCATACCCATCTGATTTGGGCGAGGATTCAGGTGGCGGCCTCTCTTAAGGACTCCATAGTAAGGATGGGTGAACAGATCACGATTTGGGTCCGGTTCAGTTCACCCATTTGGTTCGGCCATTCAGTTCGGTCGCCGCTTTCAGGTTCGGCTGTTCGGTTCGGTCATGTTTGGTTTGGTTTGGGCATTTGAAAAAAGTATCACAAGAGCCCGTGATTGCACCAGAAACTGGAAATTTGAGTGCGTGCCGAGCTTGTGTAAGTGAGATCGTGTGTGTTGTGGCTGGCTGGGTTGTGATTCATGTATTTTAGGTGCATGGTGTGTGTTGGTTTTGGTTTGGCTGGTTGGTTGGTGAGTGTTGGTGGGTGCTGTGTGTGACTGACTGTGTGTTGGCTGTGTGTTTAAAAAAAAAATGGAGAAGAAGGTGACCAGTGCCACCACCATTAAACACCGGGCCTGGGGGAAGGCCAAGGTGGCAGAGCCGGTGGTGGAGGAAGAGGTTCCTCCGTCCGCTGCTGGGCCTTCGGTGGTAGAGGAGGAGCCAGATCCGGTGTGCACAGGAGGTGCTGCTGCCACTGCTGCCAGGTTTGTAAACTTTTTTTTACTTTGGTGACAAGAAACTTAAGGCTCTATCCATCAAAGCGAGCTCACTGGCATGCGGGTGGGTGTGTGGGTGGTGGGCATCAGTGAGGCACAAACAGTGGGCATCAGTGAGTAGCAGCAGATGTCTGCCACAGAGAGAGATGGTATCGAAGTGTGTGGGGCTCTTCCAGCAGTCAGGCACGAGCACGAGCAGCACCCCCGCCCAAACATGTACCTGCCAGTCATCCCTTGCAAGGGCCTCCACTCGCCAGTTGCCATCCCTACCTAGCACCCCCAAATAAGGGCAGGATTTTTATGTGCCAGCCAGGGTCTCTCCATTGCCATCCTTCCCTAGTAGCACCCCAGGGAGGTCAGGATTTGCAAGTGCAGCCAGAGTCTCTCCATTGCCATTCCTCCCTAGCATCACCCCCAAGGAGGGCAGGATTTGAACATGCCAGCAAGGCTCTTTCTAGTTGCCATCCCTAGCACCCCAAGGAGGGCAGGATTTGCATGTGCCATCCAGGATCACCATCTCCCGTTGCCATTCCTAGCACCCCAAGGAGGGAGGACTAGAAGCATCATCATAAATGCATGATATTACTTAGGTGTTGTTTATGTATTCCTGTTTCAGAGAGGAATCGGATACCAGCACTGGTGCCCCACCATGCAGGACATCCAGGCAGAGGTCAGACTCACCAGTGTCATTCCCAGACAGTCGGTAGACAAAACACTCCAATGTCTGGAGGTTTTATGACAAGGGTGATGGAATTGCCATCTGCAAGGTAAGGCATGGGGGCTGGAACAACAGGGAATGGATTGCCCTATGACCTGTTAGGAATGGAAGTCCCCTGCAGAGAGATATTGGCCACCCACCCATTTGCGGAGACAGAATGCAGGCAGGGCTTGAGACAGACCATTGGTCTGATGCAGTATGGCACTTCTTATGTTCCTACCTTTTTATGCTCTTTAGATCTGTGGCAAAAGATTAAGGAGTCAGAGAGAGGGGACCACATCAGGGCTAATCTCCCATATTGAAAAGCTCCACGGCCAGACAGTGAGGCAGCAGGAAGACTCTGGCGTGGCCATGGAGCCCAAGTAACAGCGCCAGAAGAAGGGGGGAAGGCAACCCGGAAGTGATGGCATGTAAACCCTTCCCCCTCCTCCAGCCCCAATGTGGAGTCCCCTGGGCCCTGAGAGTGAGCTGCAGCCAAAGCCTTTAGGGCCAAACTTGAGAGGCCTGGACACCAACTGATGATGGGCTTACGCTGATTCGAGAACTGGCTGATGGAACAGTTCCAGGTGGCAGAGGTGGAGAAAAAGAAGGTGGAGGCGTATGGCCAGTATGTCTCCACTGAGATGGAACACCTGGAACTGTACCACCAGGCGGTCTCCACATGGCATCAACACTTGGAAGGGGCCCTGGAGTTTGACGTTGCCCACAGCTATGAAATGAGAGAGCACAGGGTGGCTGCCCCCTCAGCCCTGTGCTGCGCCCCAATGCATTTTGCCTTTTCCCCAAGTTCCGGGGGACAGGCCCAGAGACTAATAGTTTCCCTTATTAAGTTTCCTTTCAATGTTTGGTTTTGGTTTCATAATGTTGTTGTTGTTGTTCTGTTGTTGTTGTTGAAATATAGTTTTAATAAGTTGTTATATTTGTTGTTACGAGCTTTGTTTGTCCTTTGCAATCTTTTATCCCTATGTGCTGAAGTTCTGACTGGCAGGTGGGAAAATCTCATACAGCTTGTCGAACCCTACCAGCAGCATCTGACTGGCTCCACATGTAGCGTAGTTAAGGTATTAATCCAAAGATGTGCCAGGCAGCATTAGGGTTTCAATTTGCAGACAGCCCCCCAGGAGGGGCAGCGCTTGTGTTTGTGTGGGTGTGCCAGAGAGAAAGAGAGACAGGCTCCTTGGCAGCGGGCAGAAGGCAGCGGGGACTGGTGGTCATAGGGGCTTGTATTTACAGCAGCTTCAGTGGGCATCCGCGGGTGGGTGCAGAGGAGTAGACTGTTGGGGGGGGACTAGGCTGACGTGCGGGCACAGGGCTTCTGGATTCAGTGGAATGGAATGCAGTCCCCAGTGACTGGAATGACGGTCCCAGAATCTCATTGATGGTTCCTGAAATGGGCGGGCATAACTGATTCAGGTACAATGGAATGACAGCCTATGTGAGTTTAATGATAATTATGTCCCTAGAATTAGCGCATGGTTGGGTACACTTCATTCAATCAAGCAGTAGGTGGTAGCAGCAGGTACAGGATTGCACACAGGCAGGCTAGCACATATAATACATTGTGCTATATTCCATCTCTTTCTGGTAGGTTTGCTGCTGGATGTGGGCATCGGGTGCATGAGCACAGATGGGAATTCTTTGTGGTTCTGGCAGGTGGCAGCTTCAGCTGGCCTCGCCTTCACCCCATCTCTATCATTTTAGTGGGGAGCCTCTCTCTCTATCTCCCCCCCTCTCTCTCTCTGGCCATATAGTTCAGGTGACAGCATGGGTTTGATCGTGTCTGTCTCTCCTTCTAGCAGTGGGGAGACTTTCTCTCTCTCTTATTTATCTCTCTCTCTCTCTTGGCAGCAACATGGGTGGGCAGACAGGAATCTTGACATGAGAGGCGGGAAGGTGGGTTGAGGCAGGCTTTGAGCTTGTCGGCAAGCTGGTGTGCAGGACCCTTGTCACAGACAGCAGAAGACAGTGGGTTGCCAGGGTACAGAACCATTGTTCTCCATGGTACAGAACAGCATCATGGCACAGACAGCATATAGGCCTGGCCTGGGGGCCATTGGCACTGGAAACAGCAGACATTTGTGGCCATGGTACAGAACCCTTGGCACAGACAGCATATAGGCCAAGGCCAGGGGGCCATCTCCATGAGCGGAATGATGGCAACTGGGAGGAGGTCTAGAGACTGAGGTGAGACAGGAAAGCAAGGAAACTCCCCACCCACATGTACCTAAATACCCACATACCAAATAACTGTGACAGAGACACAAACATATGGGTATATGTCATGTGACCAATCCCACTCACCCCTGATTGTCACCCATTGGCATGACTTTGCTAATAATCTGCACACCTTGAATGACACTTTATTGATGGCCCCATGCACGGGAGCCATCAGCACCTTAAAGTCCAAGAGCATTGAGGTCCAGGCTCAGAATGATGAGGGGACGGGGCCAAGGGCAGGGGCAGGTGCCGGCTGGCTGGAGATGGTTGAAGTTCCCTGGCACTTTTTAGCTAACCATAGCAAAGCCATAGAACAAGGATCCTGGCCTGAAGGAGAAGTTTAAGATTATTTTAGGATGTGTGAGGAATGATAGCCCTAGACCCATGATGGTGGGTCCTGGGGTTAGAGTGGCAGCTTCTTGGTATTAACCACAGCCTTCCCTGCCTGTAACTTGGCCCCATAACCTTGACAGTGCTGGAGTGGAAGCTTCTAGGTATTGGCCACAGCCCTCTCTGCCTGTAACTTGGTCCCAGAAGCCTGACGGTGGATCCTGGGGCTGGATTGGCTATTTCTTGATGCGGTGGAAAGACATCGCCCCTGTGCAAGGAATGATGACCCCAGACCCATGATGGTGTGTCCTGGGGCTTGAGTGGCAGGTTCTAGATATTGTCCACAGCCCTCCATGCCTGTAAATTGGCCCCAGAACCCTGGTGGCAGGTTCTGCGGCTGGAGTGGATGTTTCTTGATGTGGTGGAATGACATCACCTCTGTGCAAGGAATGACAGGCTCCAGAACCTGTGGCACAGACAGCATGGGTGGCATTGGCAGCAGAAGCAGACATTGGTTGCCAGGGTACAGAACCCTTGGCACAGACGGCATATAGGCCTGGCCTGGGGCCATTGGCACCAGCAGACATTGGTTGCCAGGGTATAGAACCCTTGCCACAGACAACATATAGGCCTGGCCTGGGGGCCATTGGTCCTAGCACCAGCAGACATTGGTTTCCAGGGTACAGATCTCTTGCCACAGACAGCATATAGACCTGGCCTGGGGGCCATTGGCACCAGAAGATATTGGTTGCCAGGGTACACAACCCTTGGCACAGACGCCATATCGGCCTGGCCTGGGGGCCATTGGCACCAGCAGACAGTGAGTTGCCAGACTACAGAAACCTTTGCACAGATAGCATATAGGCCTGTGGGCTATTGGCACTAGCAGCAGCAGACATTGGTTTCTGGGGAGGCAGACAGGTGGTGTGGCATGAGCGGCAGTCAGGCAGACTGAGGCAGGGTTTGAGCTTTGCAACATGGGCAGGCAGGCTGCATGGCATGAGAGGCAGTAGAGCAGGTGGGCTTGGGCAGGCTTTGAGCTAAGCAACCTGTGTGGGCAGACAGGCACCTTGGCTTGGGAGGCAGGAAGGCGGACTGAGGTATGTTTGAGCTTGGCAGCAAGTTGGGCAGGCATACAGGTAGCGTAGCATGGGAGGAAGTAGGGCAGGCAGGCTGGGACATTGGCAGCAGGGCACTCAGATAGGCTAGCAAAGACTGTGCAGTGTAAGAGAGCGAGAACCACTCAACATCACATATGCGAGCCGAAATCATGAAGCCATAGGCCGGCTGGCAGGCTTACAGTTCCCAATGCCACCCTGCTTCATAAGGTCAGACAGATAAGGCAGTCAAGGCCATCTTGTATGAGAGAGAGAGAGAGAGAGAGAGAGAGAGAGAGAGAGAGGGGGGGGGGGGGGGTG
>QEPC01014755.1:310293-346531 GCA_003113815.1 Sphenodon punctatus | reverse complement strand
CACTTTGGACAGGGCCGGCCACACATTAATCTTGCTGGCCCAGTAGGCCAAGGGATCGCTGCTGGAATCGATGCATGGCTCCTCGTCCAGGTACGTCTCGACAGCTGCTGAGGCGCTGTCATACTCTCTCTTGTAGCTGTCCCTGGGAACCACCGCCCCCACTGCCCTCAGACATGCTGTCTGTCCTTTTGTGCTGGGCCCATGCCCCCCAGAGTGGGCTTCGCAGAGGAGGATCTGCTGGCAGTAGGGGTGCTGCTGCTGCTGCTGTTGATCCTGCTGCTGCTGCTTCTACCACTATGCCTGGAGGCAGTGATACTGAGTGAAAGGGGAGGCTGCTCACACCATCCCCAGGGGCATCCTGCTGTTGTTTCTGCCATGCACTCTCAAGAGCCTGCTCTGCCTTTCAGACCCTCCCCACAAGATCATCCTTCCAGAGACCATAGAGGGATGACTTGTGTACCACACTGCCCTTGACCTTGGGGTCCAGCATTGTTCCCAAAACATATTTCCTCTGCAGCAGGAGCTCGTCAAACCTCACCTTCAGGCCTGTCTTGAGCTTCTGCGCCAGTCCAACTGCCTCAGACCCCAGTTTCTTGCCCCAAGGGTTGCAATCCTGCCCCTACAGAATCTCCTCAAGACTCCGGTGGAGACTCTGGACTAGAGGGGTCACCTGGCTGATTGTGGTCATGGAGGAGCTGATGGTCTCTGTCACTTCCAGGAACGGTCGCAAAATGAAGACCTGCTGGGAGAGAGAACCAGATAGAGAAACCTCCTCTGCAGAAATCTCTGCATTGCTGTCCCCATCCCCAAACAGAGTGACGGAGGCTGCTGGATGTTGCTCCCACTCTGAGCATCACTCTCCCCCTGCCCCCTATAGCTGCTGTTGTTGCTGCTGCTGATGCTACGCTCCCTTCTTGCATTTCCCAGGGATCGGGCCCTGCCTCCAGCAGCCAGGGTAAGATCCATCAGCCCTGGATTGCTTTGGGGGATTGCCTCTCTAATTATGGGGGAGTTGGGGTACAATGGTGACTCCTGAGGAGCTTCAGGCACTGAGTTGCCTGCACCTGCAGCCGCAGATGAGACAGCCTCAGATGCCTGCAATGCAGACATTGCAGTGCCCTGCGTGGCAGTGGAGGACGCTGCCAGGAGGCAACACCTAACCCCTGGCCCCTAGTGCCACTGGGAGAACTAGTGCCACTAGTGCTGGGAGAGGAAGACCCACAATCAGGCCTGTACAGCTTGGAGCATGGTGATGGGCTGCTGCTTCTGCCTGCTGGCCCAAACCCCTGCCAGCTCTGCCATATGCCTCATTGCCTGGCTTTCGGGCAGCAGACCAGCCTCACACTCTCCTACCTCCCTTCTCCATTTCTCTCACCAAAAGAATGTACAGATATTTTATAAAAACAATTTTCAATTTTTTTAAAAAAAATTTTTAATCTATTATATTATATTATATTATATTATATTATATTATATTATATTATATTATAGTAGTTAGGTAGGAGTTAGTTTTTAGTTATTACAGTTAAGTTAGCTTAGTTATAGTTTATAGAGATCAGTGATTCAGTTTTAGAGTGTGTTTGTAGGACTAGGTGTTAGATATTCCATTATTTTGTTCCATTGGTTTTATAATAGTTAGATAGTTAATAGCAGTTAGATTTAGTGTAATATATATATTATTACACCCACATCCCTGTGCAATATTGTATATTTATATATAGAGAGATTATAGTAGTTAGGTAGGAGTTAGTTATTAGTTATTACAGTTAAGTTAGCTTAGTTATAGTTTATAGAGATCAGTGATTAAGTTTTAGAGTGTGTTTGTAGGACTNATTAACTATCTAACTATTATAAAACCAATGGAACAAAATAATGGAATATCTAACACCAGTCCTACAAACACACTCTAAAACTTAATCACTGATCTCTATAAACTATAACTAAGCTAACTTAACTGTAATAACTAATAACTAACTCCTACCTAACTACTATAATCTCTCTCTCTATAAATATACAATATTGCACAGGGATGGGGGTGGGTGGGACACAGACAGCTCACAACAATACAGGGAGGGGTACAAAAACTGAAATAAAAACTATATCAATCTAATCCTACTCTAATAGATCATAAAACAGGGGACGGGAATGAGGGATGGAATATGGAGGGAGAGGGAGAGGGAAAGGAATGGCTTCAATGGAAGGTAGGGAGAGAGAACACAGGGATGGGTAAAAAATAAAAATAACAGCTAAATCTATTGAATATAATCTAAATAAATGATACTAAATCTAAATAAATGATATCTAATATATATATTACACAAAATCTAACTGCTATTAACTATATAACTATTATAAAACCAATGGAACAAAATAATGGAATATCTAACACCTAGTCCTACAAACACACTCTAAAACTTAATCACTGATCTCTATAAACTATAACTAAGCTAACTTAACTGTAATAACTAATAACTAACTCCTACCTAACTACTATAATCTCTCTCTATATAAATATACAATATTGCACAGGGATGGGGGTAGGTGGGACACAGACAGCTCACAACAATACAGGGAGGGGTACAAAAACTGAAATAAAACCTAAATCAATTTAATCCTACTCTAAAAGATCATAAAACAGGGGAAGGGAATGAGGGATGGAATATGGAGGAAGAGGGAAAGGAATGGCTTCAATGGAAGGTAGGGAGAGAGAGAACACAGGGATGGGTAAAAAATAAAAATAACAGCTAAATCTATCGAATATAATCTAAATAAATGATACTCTAGGGGTAAATGGGTTGGATGGGTGAAATAGGAGGAGCATGGTAATGGACTGAGGAGAAGAAAACTGCTGGGAGAGGGAGCCTTCTGAAACACCTGCTGTTTAGGAACAGTGACTAGCTCAGAAGGTGTTGGGAAGGGGAGAGGCAATCAGTTTTGTTTCTTGCTGTGCCCGCCTCACTGCACACCCCATTGGCTCTGTCCAGCCTAGCCCAAGGCCAATTGCAGACTGCGAAGCCAGTGGTCTGAGGCAAAAAGGGATGGTGATTGGGCAGGCTGGCTGCTACTTCAAGCCTCTCCACCCCTGGTGCCTGGAAGTCTACTCCTCAGCTGACTCCCCCTCCCTGTCACGTTTTGCCTTCCAGTGACACGTTTTTGCCACCCAAACTCACCCAAACGCGATCCGAACTGACCAAATTGTTCAGTCATTTCAACGTTTGGAATCTAGTTCGGTTCGGTCAGTTCGTGTTTGGATTCGGGTTCGGTTATCCAAACAGGCCGAGTTCGGGCCGAACTCCAAACTTCCGAACCACGTTTGCCCATCCCTACTCCAGAGGGTTCTGGGGTTTAATTAATAATGAGATTCATGGTAACCCTACTAATCAGGTAGCCTTAATTGATGAGAAAGGGTGGGTGATGTTTTTAAAGACACTGTTTTGCCTCCATTTGGAGGAGTCCGAACTTGACTCAATCAAGTTTGCCAGGCATCTCCAGACATCGGCCCAAGGGGTCCTCGATCCGTATGTGGGGGAGGCTGAGGTGAGCTTGATACTCCAGAGTCTCAAACATGGTAAGGCTCATGGCAGTGACTTTATTGTCACTGAGGCCCTACAAATATGTCCAGATAGGAGGTCCCCCTTACTGGCCAATTACTTTACCCAAATTAACAAAACTATTAGAATACCGTATGAATGGGGCTTATCCATCATAGTCCCGATATTTAAGAAAGGCAACCCTAGAGACCCGGGATGTTACCATCCCATCAGTCTCCTCCCAGTTATAGGGAAAGTATACTCTAGACTGCTTCTCCATCACCTGGAGGTTTGGGCCTATGGACAAAACATTATCCCTCAGGAGCAAGCCGGTTTCCAGAAAAATTCATCTACCTTGGATAACTACGTTGTAATCACCCATGTGATGGCCAAATATATAAAGATAAGGGCAGGGAGACTTTTACTTGCATTCATTGACTTCCATAAAGCCTTTGACTCTGTCCCAACATTCAAACTGTGGCATAAACTACATAAATTGGATACAAATGATCATTTATTGGCTCTCCTTATATACATACATGCTAATAATTACGCAAAGATCAAGTTGGGATCAGATGTGAAACTCTCTAGGCCAATTCGTATCCTGAGAGGGGTTAGACAGGGCTGCGTCCTGGCCCCCATCTTATTTAATGTCTACCTAAGTGACCTTATTGTGCAACTGCTAGCATCCGCCAGCCATTCTCCTAAGATCAAGGACAGACCTCTGCCTGCGTTGTTTTATGTGGACGACATTGTTTTAATGTCCCAAACAAAAAAAGGATTGTGTAAGCAGTTGGAGAGTCTGATAGATTACCGTGCAGAGAATGAACTGGATATTCATCTGCAAAAATCGCAGATTATGGTTTTAAATAGGAAATAATCCCCCAAGTACAGATGGATCATCAAGGAAAAGGAATTCCTTCAGGTGACTTCGTATGTCTATCTTGGCATTGTACTCTCTGATAATGGCTTGTGGGGAAACATAAGAAGTTAATTGCCTTAAAGGCCAGCGTGGCTGCCAATGGGATCCTATGATTTGCTATGAGATCCCCTGGGGTTTCAAACATTCTGAGTGTCTTCAGAGCCAAGATTAAATCTTTACTGGTATTTGACTCTGAAATCATGTCAGCTTCTGATTTTCAGGTCCTTGAGGTTGCTCAAAAAAGTTCTTGAGGAAGCTACTAAGGATCCCCAGAGTGTTCCAGCAGCTGTGGTCAGCGCGGAGACAGGCACCCTGGTAATCAACTGCATGGGACAGCAAGCGACCCTTCGGTACTGGGTAAAGATATCCAACCGGAGTGTGACTTCACTACCTACTCTCTGTCTTAGGGAAGAGTTGGAATTTGAGGGAGTGCCCTCGTACCCTTGGGTCTCCGAAATATTTGGGTATTTGAGGCATCTGGGGTTATCAGCTTCCTGTTTTGGGGGGGAAAGTGTTGCCCTGCAAAAAAAGTCTGCTAAAACTCAGGGCAAGTGATGTGTCTAGACATGATGATCTGGCTGTAATGTCCTCTTGGAAGGTGGCACCCTGGTTGCAACATATTAAGTATTTGCATAAATTTGAATTTTATCTTGACAGTCTGAAAGAACCTATGTTATGCAGGGCCTTTACAATGTTACATTTTCAACTGTTTGCCTCTGCTATTTTTCAAGGGCGATTATCATAATGTACCTTTCGACAACCGGTTTTGTCCATGTGGGAAATTGGAAACTGAGGACTTGACTGCTCCCTTTATGAGGAGCTAAGGCAGATGTGGCTTGCTCCAATTTTGAAGGGGAAGGAATATTTGCCAACTTGCCAGAAAATTTGCCAACTTGCCTAGCTGGACAGGATGAGGCTGCCATAAAAGCAATTGCGCTATTTGTCTTTCCTTACAGCAAGGCTTCGTGGTAGAGTGGTTTTGTAAGCTTATGCACCCCTTAACCTTACCCTCTGCTATGGATGGTTATTTGTATATGGTCTTTTATGTATCACATGATATGTAGTATGCCTTCTTTGTGTATTTTGTGTTTATGTGTTTTCTTTGGCTATGGTGAAAGCTGACGCCTTAATAAATTATTATTAATTGTAATTTATTATTATTATTATTATTATTATTATTATTATTTTATTAACTTCTGGGTAAGTGATGATAGGATCATGGTCATGGGTGAGTTGTAGATTGATTCCAGGTGCAAGGATCCTCACCAGGGGTTATCCCAATCACAATTCTGAGGTAATGGAGATGTCAAAGTTGGGTGGTCATACGTCAGAGCCAAATCAGAGGGACAGTCTAGATCAAAAGTCTAGTGATAGGCTAAGGGTCACAAACTGGAGCTCCAAAATCTGAAGTCAAAGGAATAAGCAAGCTCAGAGTCATCAGGTGCTCAACTGTCTATTAATAATAATTATTATTTATTATAAACATTTATATAGCGCCAGTCATGTACTTGGCACTGTACAGAACATAGAAATGGATGCAGTCCCTGCCTGTGGCTTACAATCTAAAAGACAAGGAGGGGGAGACAGAGAGAGGGGACAGTGGGAGATACAGGGGAGAAGACAAACAAACATTCAAGCGGATGCGAAGTCTCAGGTACGTGTGCTTGACTTGGTTACAATCAGGTTGGTTGCAGCAGTCTGCAGAGGAGGGCAGACAGTAAGTATATGGGAAACGACTAGCAGGCATTGGGAAAGGTGGCGAGGAAAAAGTGGGTCTTGAGGAGGGATTTGAAGGAGTGAAGGGAGGGGGCAAGGCGGATGTGTGTAGGGAGGGAGTTCCAGGCATGGGGGGCAGCGAGGGAGAAGGGTCGAAGGCGGTAAGGTGAGCAGGAAAAACGAGGGAGAGTGAGGGAGGGGACAGCGGAAGAGCGGAGAGCACGTGCAGGAGCGCGTAGGGAGATTAGGTCCGAGAGTTAAGGGGGAGCTTACCTCTCAATAAAGGGGAGGTAGTCCAAAGGTCAGAGTTAAGACAGGAGGAAAGATCAGGCTTCAGACAAAACAGAACTGGTTTAGACTAGTAGTGAAATGAAAGGACAGTTCAGCATTCCCATATATTATTCACACATTCAGATAGGTGGCTAAATATCTGAGCAATGTCTATGACAATTATTTGGTTCATTCAGTTTGGTTCACTTGGTTGGCCTTGTTCATTTGGTTTGTTCATTTTTGTTATTTGGTGTATTGCACATGTGCAGTCTTGCAAGATATTGCAAACCAAATGAGCCAAACCAGATGAGCTGAACTGAGCAAACCAAATTGAACCAGATGTACCAAACCAAATGAACTGATGAAAGAAGAGCTGAGCAAAGCGATCAAGCGAATTTGGTTCAAATAGGTCAAATCTGATGGATAAGACATTCACATCAGATATTTGGTTCCTCTTTAGGCTGCACTCAGCTGGGTAAATGTGAATTGGAAGAAATCAGGCTGAATTAGGTGGAGGAGAGGGCAGGTAAACTGACAGGATTGGACTCCAGGCAGGGAAAATCAGGCTGAAACACATGCTGTTGACTGCCATCCTTTTCATTACACAGACAACAGCAATGAACAGAACAGGAAGTTTCAGGAAACTGGACTGGCCAGATCAATCAGGAGACTGGGGGCACTCGCAGATGTGACAGCGCCACTGGCATCCTGCCCGGGGGTGAGGAGGGCTACCCCGGCTGGGACATCCCTGCCGCCTGCCCAAGCTGGGGAGGGGAGGTGGGAAGCAGCATGCTGCTGAACACCTCCACCCCCACACTGCAGTCAGTGCATCTCCCGCCATGACAGGCCGCCATGGTTGACTGCCATGGCAACCCCCCACACTGGGAACTTCTGGGAGTGGGAACACATGTACCCACCCAGTTTCCATGCTCTCACCTAGCTGGGCCATGACTTGGCATGAACTGTGGGCCTACTTTTTTCCAGGCCCACATTTTCAACCCGGCCACCACCCTGGGTAGCGGGTCCACATCTGGCGGGTCCAGAACAAATGTTCAGGCATCACGCTGGCCCAGTCAGGCCAAAGCGGACTGAACTGGACCAGTCTGATTTCTGTTAATATCCTGGGTGAGGTACCTAGAAATATACGATTGATATCTCTAAGTTTCAGTGCTTCCACAGCTGTTCTGTAGCTCAGAAGGCCAGAAGACTCAGGTTCAAGGCCTGCAGGAACCACCAATCCCGACACCCTGGTACATAAGGTATAGTTTGTATTTTTTAAAGAAACATTAATAGAAATGTTCTCATTTCTTGATCTTGTCTTAACAATGGAATATATTAAAGAACCACTACGTTCATGATGAAATCCACATGTATTTGTGACATGAGGGAGCATTACTGCATGGTATAGAATTTGTCTATAGATCTGTCTGTCTGTCATCTGATACTCCTCATGATGACATAGAAGAGCTGGCTACTTCCAGCATACGATTCATCAGAGGATTTGTAGTCCACTTTCCATTCATTTAGTTCACCCAGTAAAAATGCCTTGCCTAAGCGGCCTTCACTGAATGATATTCTTATTCTACATATTGGAGACTATTGATTTCACATAAGTCAGAGCAAGGTTTTTGTTTATATAAGTGAACTTCCTTAAGTTGAATAGAACCTCTTAAAATAGCACTGAGATGTATTTATATTAATAAGGCATCAAAGATATTGCTGTTAGAAGCATATTCTCCCTAGTGTTTATTGAAGAATGGAAGGTTAAGTGACTCCTGGTCTATCAATCATCTGATTAACTGAGTATATTAGAGAAGGATTCCACTTTGGAGAATCCTCCAATTCCCTCATTTGTGTAGAGTTGCTACAAATGCCAGGTTGAGGGAACTTTAAAAGCAAAACTATATTTACCTTTCACAATACAGTAACTCCCACACAAAAACATCTGTCAGAAGAAGTTAGAGACCAGGATATACTGAATGTATTTAAAATGTTGCTGATGTATTATAGTTCAA
The DNA here is from genome assembly GCA_003113815.1 of Sphenodon punctatus. Classification (NCBI taxonomy): domain Eukaryota; kingdom Metazoa; phylum Chordata; class Lepidosauria; order Sphenodontia; family Sphenodontidae; genus Sphenodon; species Sphenodon punctatus. Next base: position 338,078 of record QEPC01014755.1, on the reverse strand, counting down.
AAATAAAAATATTTAATTGTTTGAACTAAGAACATTTGAAATGAAGGCTCCTACAGGACCTTGGAGTCATTGTAGGCAATACGATAAAGGGTTTGGAACAGCTTAATGATCAAGGGTTTGGAACAAATTCCATACGAAAAGAGACTTGATAGGTTAGGGCTCTTCAGTTAGGAGAAGAGATGACTGAGAGGCGATATGATAGAGGTTTATAAAATCTTGAGTGAAGTTGAACAAGTAGATAGGGAACATTTATTTACCCTCTCAAGTAGCACTACAACTAGAACACTCCATGAAACTAACTGCGGCAGATTTAAAAGAAATAAAAGGACGTATTTTTTCACTCAACACAGTTAAATTAAGGAATTTGTTACCAGAGGAAGTTGTCAGGGCCAGTAGTATAGCTGGTTTTTTTAAAATGACTGGATAAGTTCTTGGAATATAGGTCCATTAACGACTAGTAGCCAAGTCCCGCTCCGCTCCCTACAGGTGAGCCGAGGCCCCTGGTACAGATACTGAAAGCAGGTACAGATACTCGCCCCTGCACTCAGTGCCCTGGGACTGGGAGCCCTGCCGCCCCACATCAGCTGACCTCCCACTCCACCCCCCACAGGTGAGGCGAGGCATCTGGGACAGATACTGAAAGCTGCATGTCCCGCCCCTGCAGGTGGTAGCCCGTGGGCGGCACCCGAAGGGTGATGACAAAAGGGCACTGGCCGTTTTGTGGCCGTTGTGAGGCCAGTGCGAGGACTGCAAGGAGTCACCCCCCTGACTACGCCTACACCATACAGCCTCTTCTGACCATCACCAAAAGGGTGCTGGTTATTTTGTGGTTGTTGTGAGGCCGGTGCGAGCACTGCAAGGAGCCACCCGACTGACAACGCCTACACCACACAGCCTCTTCTGACCATCCCCGCCGGACATCGTGCGAATGCTCCCGTGCCACCCTCAGGCCAGGTTACCCACTCTGCTGCCCGGACTGTTGCCACCTAGGATGCCTCCCCATACCTCCCTTGCCTCCTTGCCCTCTATTTCCCCCCTCCTTCTCGCCCTTCTCATGGCTCCCCTCCTTCTCCCCCTCCCACCTCCAATGGCCTTTCTCCAACCAACCTACCCCGTATTCTCACCCATGTCCATTCCCCATCCTCACCCTCACCCCCCTTGCCCATTCCCTGTAAGCCCACCACCACCACCCCACCTCCCCTCATCCAAACCTTGCACACCCAGACACTCCACATCCCATTGTGGCCAGTGTGAGGCTGGCGCGAGACCCAAACCCTACAAACCCAGCTGCTCCCCATCCCCCAATCTCACCAAATACCTTTCTCCTGCTCCCTCTGGAATTGCCGCTCTTCCGTGATTAAAGCCTCCTTCATCCACGATCTCTTCCTCTCTTCCCCCTTTCAACTCCTTGCTCTTACAGAAACCTGGATCTCACCCTCCAACTCTGTTACCCCAGCCACTCTATGCTCCGGGGACCTTTCGTTCTCTTACCAACCCCGCCCTGAGGGCCAGGGGGGTGACGTGGGTTTCCTCCTTGCCAATCCCTGTCAATTCCAAACCCTTTCCCCTCCTCCCTCTCCTTCCCTTACTTTGAGGCCCATTGTCTGTGTTTATACTCCCCCCTTCACCTTTGTGTTTCTGTCATCTACCGCCTCCCGGGTTCCCTCTCCTCTTTTCTCCCAGACTGAATCCTGGCTCACATTCTTCCTCTCTGATGACACCCCCACTCTCATTCTTGGTGATTTCAACATTCACGTTGACACACCTTCCATGCCCTCTATCTCCCACTTTCTCTCCCTGACCTCTTCCTTTGATCTCCGACTCTGGACCGACTCCCCCACCCATACTGACGGCCACTCCCTTGACCTCATCTTCACACGAAATTGCTCTCTTGCTGACCTCTCCTTTTATTCCTGCCATAATTCTGATCACTTCCTCACCTCCTTCAGCCTCTCCCGCCAACCCCCCGCCTCCTCACCCTCTCTGTGCCCCTTCTGCAATATGCAGGCCATTACCCCCATGGAGTTTGCCTCCTCTCTATCCCCCCATCTCCCCTCTGTTTTCTCCTCCTCCTCCCCTGACTCTGCCATCACCGCTCTTAACACCTCTCTCTTCTCGACCCTTGACTCACTTGCCCCACTCTCTTCCCACCCCGTCTGGTCCCAAAACCCCTGCCCCTGGCTCACCCCTAACATCCGCTACCTCCGCTCCTGCACCCAGGCTGTCGAACACCTCTGGAGTAAATCCCACTCCCTCCCTGACTTCCTCCACTACAAATTCTCCCTCTCCTCAGTTGTCCCCCTAGCTAGACAATGCTATTATGCCTCCAGGATCGAATCTTTCTCTCACGACCCTCGTCGCCTCTTCTCTACTTCCGACTCCTTTCTTAAACCCCCTGCCCTCCTCCGCCCTCTTCCCTTGCTGCTCAGGATCTTGCGTCATTTTTCACCTCAAAGTTGACAAGATCCGTTGGGACATTGCCTCCCACCCACCTCCTCCTCCCGCTCCTGTACCTCCCCTTCCCCCTCCCCCGCTCCCTCAAATCCTTCCCTCCTGCCTCTCTCAAGGAAATCTCTGCTCTGCTCTCTTCATCCAACCCCTCCACCTGCCCCCTTGACCCAATCCCCTCCCATCTCCTGACCTCTATTGCTCCCACTGTCATCCCCCCCACTTCTACATGTCATCAATAGGGATGGGCGAACTGAACTAAGTTCAGAAATTCAGTTCTGTTTGGTTCAGCTCAAAATTCGAGTTCGGTTCAGAAGTTTGGTTCGGTCGATCGAACTATTCGAGTTTGGTCTGAACTCCGAACTTCCGAACAATGTTCGGAAATTCAAACCCTATTGAAATGAATGGAATATTGTATTTCAGGGATGGGCAAACAGAGCCAAGTTCAGAAATTCAGTTCGGTTCGGCTAAAAATTCGAGTTCGGTTCAGAAGTTCGGTTCGGCCTACCGAATTGGTCGAGTTCAGCCCAAACTCTGAACTTCCGAACCACGTTCGCCCATCCCTAGTCTTCAATCTTTCCCTTTCCACAGGCTCCTTCCCCTCTGCTTTCAAGCATGCCACTGTCTCCCCCATCCTCAAAAAGCCCACCGTGGGACCCATCTGACCCCTCTAGTTACCGGCCAGTCTCCCTCCTTCCCTTTGCCTCAAAGCTTCTGGAACGTGTCATTTACTTCCGCTGCCTGGACCTCCTCTCTGCCAACTCCTCCCTGGACCCTCTCCAATCCAGCTTCTGCCCGCTCCACTCTACTGAAACTGCCCTGCCTACCATTACCAATGATCTGCTTGTCGCTAAATCTAAGTGCCTCTACTCCATTCTTGTGCTCCTTGACCTCTCTGCTGCCTTTGACAATGTTGACCACTCGCTCCTATTGGACTCGCTTTACTCTTTGGGCTTCTGCGGCTCTGTCCTTGACTGGTTCTCCTCCTACCTCTCTGACCGCTCCTTTAAAGTCTCGCTCCCTGAGTCGAGCTCCTACTCCCTCCCCCTTTTGGTTGGTTTCCCCTAAGGCTCTGTCCTTGGCCCTCTCCTCTTCTTTATTTACTCCCTGTACCTTGGCAAAATTATTGCCTCCCATGGATTCCAATACCATCTCTATGCTGATGACACCCAACTCTATCTTTCTACCCCCTCTCTCTCCTCTTCTGTCCACTCACACCTCATCAACTGCCTCTCTGATATCTCCACCTCGATGTCCCGACGTCAACTCAAGCTCGACATGGCCAAGACCGAACTTCTCATTTTTCCTCCGTCCTCTCCCTCTAACCTGCCCATCTGCATCGATGGAGTCATCATCCATCTTGTTCTCCAAGCCCACAGCTTGGGCTTCATCTTCAACACACACCTCTCTTTTAAACCTTACATTGACTCTGTTGCCAAATCCTGCCGATTCGCCCTCCATAACATTGCTCTGATCCGCCCCTTTCTCTCTACCTCCTCGGCCAAAACCCTTTTTCATGCCATGGTTACCTCTCACCTCGATTACTGCAACCTCCTCCTTGCTGGCCTCCCTCGCTCTCACCTGTCCCCCCTTATCACAATCCAAAACTCCATTGTCAAGGTCATTCACTCTGCCCGTCACTTCGGCCATGTGCAGCCTCTCCTCTTCTCTCTTCACCCACTCCCCCTTCCTGAACGTAAACTGTTTAATCTCCTGGTATTCATGTTCAAAACACTCCACAATCAAGCTCCCCCTTACCTCTCGTACCTAATCTCCCTATGCACTCCTACAGGCGCTCTTCGCTCCTCCTCTGTTCACTCCCTCACTCTCCCTCATTTCTCCTGCTCACCTAACCACCTTTGACCCTTCTCCCTTGCTGCCCCCCCATGCCTGGAACTCCCTCCCTATACACATCCGCCTTGACCCCTCCCTCCATTCCTTCAAATCCCTCCTCAAGACCCACTTCTTCCTTGCAGTCTTTCCCAATGCCTGCTAGTTGTTCCTCATATACTTACTGTCTGTCCTCCTCTGCAGACTGCTGCAACCAACCTGATTGTAACCAAGCCAAGCTCATGCACCTGAGACTTCACATCCACCTGAATGTTTGTTTGTCTTCTCCCCTGTCTCTCCCACTGTCCCCTCTTCCTGTCTCCCCCTCCTTGTCTTTTAGATTGTAAGCCACAGGCAGGGACTGCATCTATTTCTATGTTCTGTACAGCACCAGGTACATGACAGCCACTATATAAATGTTTATAATAATAATGATAATAATAATAAATAATAATAATAAATAATAAGTAGATTACAAAATGAGAACTTCTTAGTGTGGGGAGCAGGGAGTGATCAGCAGGGAATAGATTTCCCATTGTGTCTGCTGGTACTTCTCCCATGCAACCAAAATTGGCCACTGTTGGTGACAGGATGTTGGGCTTGATGGACTATTGGTCTGACTCAGTATGGCATTTCTTATGTTAATATGGATAAAGGGTTGTAAAGCATTCTTGGAGAAAACACAGTGATGGGAGGGGTTGTAAGCTCTTTGAAGGACAGAGTAATTTGTTGGAATGACCTGATAAGTTGGAGAACTGACCTGTAATCAACAAGATGAAATTAAATAAAGAGAAATAGAAATTATTAAACATATGAAGAAAAATCAACGTGCAAAAATTTCAGTTTATGGATACCTTATATGCAGTAAAATTATAGATACTGAGCCCAATCCCAAACCCTGCGAATGAGTGTACATGGGCAACACACAAGCAATCCCATTTTGGGGACTATGGCATGTGCACACCGCACAAAAATCATGACCGTTTTTACACGGACGCCCCACCACCACTCGGTGTTCCGGCAGATGTTAGAGCTGGGGGGTGGGGGGTCTGTCAGTGTAAATGGCCAGAGGTGGGTGGGGGGATGGGTGTACACCAGGTGTACAACCCATGTAAACACCATGCACGGTGGGTGCTTGTGCATGTGCGCTCACAGCGCACACCCACCTAAACCCACCTCTCACCCATCTCTACCCATGGAGCCCTCTGGAAAACATGGTAAACAGACACATACCCACACACCCACCTGCACCCACCATGGCTGAACACCCATTCCCCCACTCACATCTGTTCATGTAAAAAGGGCCCATGTGGAACCCTCGCATGCATGTGTTCTGGATTGTGCCCATTGTCAATTGAAAATGTTGCAAAAAAGGCAAAACATATTTCCCTTGATATTTCACCCTGTGAAGACACAGGGTTCAATAGCTTCACTTTATTTAGCACTGGTCAGGCCTCATCTGGAGTACTTTATTCAGTTTTGGACATAACACTAGGATATTGCAAGAAAGTTAATAGAAAAACTGGAGAAGGTCCAATGGTCAGCTAAGATGATAAAACTTTAAGGAAGCAAGATATGTTATGATATGGCTTGGGCCTAACAGAGATGCTAATCTCCTTGCTAAAATGTAACCAATTCAGAAATGCTTCTCTGACACAAATTTGCCAGAACAGACATTGAATGTTATTGTAACTCACCCTTTGTTAAAATGTAACTAAAAGTATACACTGGATTTATAAGTATGTAACACTTTGAATGTAACTTTTGTGTAGGCCATTGTAGCTATTGTTTATGACTATGAAGACTGTTAGAAATTAGGTGAGACATTATTTAGTACATCATATGATTCATTGATTAAAACAACAGAAAGTGTTAGTAGTAAAGATGGTCAAAAATTGGTCAGAGGAGGCGAACGATGTCTGAAAGAAAGAGCAGAAACCCTGAGTTCCCAAACAAAACTGGATACTTTATAGCTCACAGGAACATGGAGGGACAAAGGGGAAGGTCAGGAACTGATAACAGAGTTAAACTGTACAAGCAAGGAAAGATGGCCTTATCAGACAACCAGATGTCTCTAAGAAGGATGTGGGCAACCCTGGGCCAAAGGGTCAGACCCCCCCCTCCGGTGGGAGGGGTGGACCAGACCCTACAGGTCAGGGCAAACCCCCAATGACAATGCCATAAGGGGAACATTCTGGAGTAAGAGGCAAACAGCCCCTTAACATGGATAAGTAATAAGGGAAACTTGTATATAAGGCCAGCCTCTGGATCAGTTCCTTGCCCTTCACAGTACTCGGTTACTAGCCATTATCAGGGCGCCGACAAGCTTCGGTGATTTGGCCCTCTCTGGGACTTCTCCTTAGGAAGTCCTGCAACATGTCCCAGCAAGGCTCTCTCTCTCTCTCTCTCTCTCAGCATCGTTGGGCCCCCTGCCTGCCTTCCTTCTGGAACCAGACCATTGACCTCTGATCACGTAAGAATATATGCTTGTATGTATTTGAAGTAGTCAGAGTAAGGTGAGGGATCATATGTTGGGTGCAAGTATTTCTTTAATAATTGGTATCTTAATAAATAAATACCTATTACTAAATAAATACCTATTTGATTGAATAAAAGAGTCATTACTAGAAATAGAAGAGGAGTAATTCCCCACCCTCTCAAAACAGTAGTATTTCCACTTGATCCTGGGGAATTGAAAGGGACCTGCTTCACCAGGGTGCAGAAAAGCAGCTGAACCCCTTTTATTTCTTTTCAGATACACGAGGAAATATGAGAGAAAAGGCCTCAAGAGAGGAAACTGGGGGCTATGCGAGAATAACAATTAAAGAGGAGAGAGATCAGTTTTTCAAACAAGCCACTGAGGTGTGCGTGGGTGAAGGAAGCAACAGGCTTTAGAAGGGAAGGTTTATTAGGAAAAGCTTTAAGTTGCAAGAGTAGTTGAACCTTGCAACAAGTTACCAGAAGACGGTAATTAAAAAAAATAAATTACCTGGATAAACATGTTTTAAGGCTCATATAGGTTTAGTTAATCGTGTTTCAGTTCAAGGGGATGGACTATCAATGGTTCTCAAAAAATTGCTTATTTGATTCCATTTTGAGACTTAAATAAAATCTTTTGATTTCAGACATGAACAATGGCATGGGGTGACAATAAACTTGATGAGGGGCTGCTATGGTCAACCTGGACCAGAGACTCACTGTCACTTCGTTTTCTGGGATACCAGATGTGAAAATGATTCAACCTCTTCCAAGTATAACTTTTTTTCTAAATTTAAAGCAGCATACATATCCTGTCCTGGCCCAGGTAGACAACTGTCCCAGAATTGGTCCCCCAGATGATCCTGGACCCATAGCCCAGGTCAAGGACCATCCAAGTGGGCCAAAACAGGTCTTAGTAGGCCAGTGTGCTTGCTGGGTCCTGTTGCAGTTCCTTCCCCGCTGGGGATCAGGGCCACCATAGCTGCCTGCCAGGGCTGCACACTATGGCTGCCCGTGACTTGCCTCCATGACTTCCCATTATGGTGAGGCTCTTGGGGTGCACCTTTGGTGGGCCCACCTGATTGCACGTTTGTTTTGTTCCCCCACCAGGCATGGGACCGGGGAGGACTCACCACCCAGTCCAGTTGGGCTCAAATATGTTGTATGCCTCGACCCAACCCTAAAAGTGGTGTCCTCCATCCTTCCCCTCCCCTCCCCCCTCCCAACACTGCCAATCAGCTGTTTGGCGGTGTGGAGGGGAGGCAGACTGTGAACTGACAAGAGCAGGCTCAGAGTGCTTGGGAGTTCACCTCTTCCCAGGGTTCCCAGCTGGTGCTTGTCAGTATTTTTGTTTTTTGCTTGACGAAAACTTTGCAAGCACATCCTGGTGCTTGGTTTATCCTTGGACATGCCGAGAACTGGGATCTTGATGAGATTATTCGGTTTACTGAGCTCTGGTTTCAGCCTTATTTTTGACCTATAAAACCCTAAATGGGTTGGTCCCCAAATATGTAAAGGACCGTCTTATTGCTCATGTCCTATTGCTGCCTCTAAAGTCAGATACCTGACCTGGCACTGTCTTGTAGGTACAACTTGCATGCCAAGTTTCTACAAGGGCACATAGGGAAGTATTCTCGGTGGCTACCCCACAATTATGGTGCTCCCCTCTCTTCTAGATTTGCTTAAGCCCCAGCCTGTTCATCTTCTGGGAGCAATGTAAGACTATGTTTGGTCACGAATTTGACAGAAATAAATAGGCTTGGGTTGGGATGAGGGGGAATGTTAGGGTTTGGGGTGGGGTGGGGTGAATCTTTAAAAGCTTTTATGTGACATATGTCTTGTAACCCTCCCTGCGTCTTAGAGGAATAGCAGGGTATAAATTTAAATAACTTTACAAAAACAAAAAAAGTTCTGGTTTAAAAATCTGCTAAATGCACAACAGTTTTTAAAACAAAAAACGTTCCTCTTTAATAACGTCACAAAATCATTTCGACTCTAACTTAAACTCCAAAAATATTCAACTTCATATATTGCAACAAGACATAAATGCCAAAAAACATGGAAATTATTTGACAACAAACTATTTTTTCAGAGTGCATTAATTCTGGCCTTTACATGTATAGAAATTGTATACACTCTATACAATAAACTATTAACAATGTCAGTGTAGAGAACTTTATACAATTTGTTCTATAGAATGCAGTTCTGCAGAAACAATTAATGCACTCTATAAAAAAATTGTTCATTGTTGAATTATGCTAATTAAAGTTTAATAATGAAAAATGTTAAAGTTTAGTTATTGATAAATATGAATAAAAGTAAGTATGCATGTTAAGGAATTAAGTAAAAATATTACATTTATGGGTTGTTGTTTTTTTAATATATATATACCATCAACTTCTATACACGTTACTTAGAAAGAAGATAGTGGACCTTTTGGGGGACATTAAAGAACTATCCCCTTACAGCTATGGTCCTCTGTACCATTTATACAAAGTGTGACATTTATGGATTTCTATATTTCTGTAGGACAAATTGATGTTTTTGTGGCATTGGATTCAGTATTCTTTTGTATTATTGTCCAGATATTATTCCATACAGCATAAAAGCCCTCCAAGTCTTGATATACTTCCGCCTGAATTTGCTCCATTGTAAGTACATACCATAGTCTATTTATCCATTTAGAAAAAGCAGGTTTAGTCTTTGATTTCCAATTACACACTATTGTGTGGATAGCTGCTAACCTGAGCTGCTGACAGGCCATTTTTATCTCCTTAATTATTTGTAAATCCGGGAAGTTGCACAACAAGGCTACAATGAGTTGAAAAGGTATTTTCCCTCTGGCTATCTCATTTAATAATAGCCAAATTTGTTTCCAGAATCATTTATGTGTGGGCACAGCCACCAACAATGCCTCCATGTGCCCGTTTCTTTACATCCTTGCCAACATTCTTTCGGGTATTCCTTATTCATTTGATTTAGTCTTTGGGGAGTCAGGTAGATCCTATATGTAGTTTTTATTTGAGGCTCTTTAACTGCTAAGGATTTCGAGGAAGTCAACATAGCTTCCCATATTAACTTTATTTTTTCCCCAGCTATTCCAATTTGTAGGTCATCCTCCCAGGCTGATGAGTATCCCGCATCAGGTAAGTTATACAGTCTCTGCAAAACTTTGTATATGCGTGATATAATATGTTTCTGTGAGGGATCACCATACAGAGCACTCTCTATATCCTTTATTTTTCCAGTATAGTGCACTTTATCTCTCTTGTTATTAAACCTGCTTTTAATCCTTGCATATAACATGAATCCTGGATCACATCCAATTTTCTGTATAATTGTTTCAACACTCAACATTTCCTCTTTTACAAATAATTGATGAACATATTTTAGCACTTTTGATTCCCATTTTTTTTTTATCTCTCACTATCTCTGCCCTCCAAGACCATTGACCATATATAGGTGTATAGGGATTGGTTTCCTTTATTATTTCTGTCTTTCTTAAACTTGACTTCCAAATTTGGAATGCTGTTTGTATGAAAGGATTATCTAAACCCATTTGAGATTGGATTTTTTGTTCATCTGTCAATAAACACTTAAAGCTTGTGGTTTTGTAATGTTCTATTTCAAGCTCTAACCATTCTGGTGATTTTAGATCATGATACCACACCTTTACTCCTCTCAGGACTGATGACCAGTGATATAATTTTATATCAGGTATGCTCATTCCCCCCTGTTCTTTTAAAGTATACAGCACTGACCTCCTGATCCGAGGTTTCTTCCAGTTCCAAATTATGCGGGAAATTACTTCATTGATTGCCCCAAAATATTCCTTCGGTATTTTAATCGGTAACACTAAGGATGTATATAGAAGCTTTGGGAGGATTATCATCTTAATTAAATTTATACGTCCAATCCAGGATACTTGCAACCTTTTCCATGCTTCTTCTTTACTTTTTATTACTTCTAGTAATGGCACAAAATTTGTCTTATATAAATCCTTGCACTTCTTTGTAATATTGATCCCCAAATATCAAATGGCTTGTTTTTGCACATTAAAAGGGGTTGATTTTTGATATTCCTCTCTAGATAATCAACTTTCATTAAATAACAACATTTGCGATTTATCAACATTGACTTTGGGTGTTTTCAGATGTGACAGGGCCGATTGGCCCTGTCATGAAAACAATAGATTCATCCCCTGCCGGGATGACCCCGTCATGCCCTAACAGACGTGCTGGGGGATTCCGGAGGGGAATCGGGGAGGGGGCGGGGCTGCGCGATGCAATGTGCGGCCGCATGGCCCCGCCCCTCCACGCTCCCCACTGCCCACCCTCTAGGGAGATGGGCAGCCGCCGCGGCCAATGCGGCCGCAGCACTTGCCCACTTTGGCTATGGGCCGGAATCCCTGTGGGATTTCAGAAGTGACGGCGGGGTTCATCATGGCGGGGAATCACCTTCACCATGCGGCAGCTGCCAGTCCCGCCGCTTCAGCCGCTCAGGTGGCAAAAGTGATTCCCCGCCGTGGTAACATCTGGGGGGGAACAACCGTTCCCCCCAACAGATGTTCCATGATCACAGCCACTATAGGGAATTGACTGTGGTTGGCTGTGATCTCATAACGTCTGAAAACACCCTTTGTATCCTGATATGGTACTAAACTGATTTATAACCTTCAATAAATTTGGAACAGACTGAGGCAAATTAGAGAGAAACACCATCATATCATCAGCATACATTGCCAATTTATACTCCAACTTACCCACCTTTACCCCTTGTATTTCCTGCACGTTTCTTATCACTACTGCGAGGGGCTCAATCGCTATATTAAATAATAATGGGGACATTGGGCATCCTTGCCTAGTACCGCTTGTCAATTCAATTTCCTCCGTAAGTTCTCCATCTATAATGATTCACGCTTTGGGATTCTTGTATATTAACTTAACCCATTGTAGGAATTGGACTCTTATACCCATGGCTTGCATTGTTTCAAATAAATATAGATTCTCCACCATGTCAAAGGCCTTCTCCGCATCCAAAAATATAACCGCCACTGGAGCCCTACTATTCCTGGCATGGTGAACAATGTCTACAACCTTGAGTACATTATCTATACCTAACCTCCCAGGCATAAAGCCTGTTTGGTCAGGCACTATTATATGTGGCATCACCTCCATTAATCGATTCGCCAGAATTTTAGTAAATATTTTTGCATCTGTATTTATTAAAGATATGGAACGATACCCACTACATACTTCTAAGTTCTTCTTGGGTTTGGGGCAGAGGGTTATATGGAACTCTTAAAAGGATCTGGACATTTCCTGCTGTCCAAGAAACGAGTTAAACATTTTGGTTAATAATGGGCATACTTGTGCTGAGAATGTTTTATAAAATTCAGCCGGAAAGCCATCTGGACCAGCAGCTTTGTTTTTTGAAAGGTGTTTGATGATCTCTTGCACTTCTTTATTTTCAATTGTCCTATTTAGAAATTTTTGTTGGTCTCTATTCAATTGTGGAAGTTTGATTGCTTGTAGGAATTTTACATTGTCTTTTGTGGGGCAGCCAGTTCTATACAATTTTTCATAGAATTGAGAAAAGCATCTTTCCTTCTCTTTGCCTTTCAATATATTTGCTGTAGGATTTTCCCTGATAAATGGTATTTCATTTTTTTGCCTCTTTTTTTTTAACTAACCAAACCAAAGCTTTGTCTGTTTTGTTTGTTTTATCGAAATAATAGGCCTTCGTATATCTTAATTTTTTGATTGTGGCTTCTGTTTCTATTCAATTTATTTGAGATTTTAACTGTGTGATGGCAACTACATTTAACTTGGGTTGTTTTGCCAATTGCTTGATTTGCAAATAGAGTTCACTAACTTGTTTCTTTTTTTCTTTTTTCAGATATGCCCCCAAAGAAATGAATTGTCCTCAGAGGACCGCCTTTGCCGCTTCCCACATGAGCGAGGGGGAAATATCTGGCATGTCATTATGTTGAATAAATTCTTGAATGTGTATCTGTATTTGCTCCTGTATCCATATATTATTCAAATAAAACTTTTTTAGCCCCCATCTAGATGTTTGTCTTTTCTCACTAGTCTTTACCTTTAATTCCAAAACCAAGGAGTTGTGATCAGAAAAAGGAATAATTTGTACATATGCCTTTTCACTCTTCTGAAGCATTTCACTATTCACTAACATGTGATCAATTTTAGTTGAAACTTTGTGTGGATTAGAGAAGAAGGTAAATTCTTGTGTACAAGGATGAAGTACTCTCCATATTTCTTTCAATCTGTGTTTTTCTATTAATTGTACTATATGATCTTGTTGCTTAATTAATCTATTTTTTGAGGATAGGTCTAATGGAGAGAGTGGGGAATTAAAGTCCCTTGTAATTAATGCCATACCTTCTATTTTCTGCACTATTCTTGGAATTATTTCTGCAAAAAAAGCTGTGTTGTTGTTGTATGGGGCATAGAGTGTTGTGGTAGTATATTTTTCATCCCCAATAGTTCCTTTGAGGGTTAATAACTGCCCCTCTGTGTCTTAATCAATACTGTTAATTTGAAACTTTAATGTTTTGAGAATCCCAATAAGTATGCCTGCCTTCTTTTTCCCAGCATTTGAATGATATACCTTATAAAACTTATCACAAAATCTAAAGTTATTTTGTTTAAGTAAATGCGTTTCTTGTATCATAAATATGTGCGGGCGAGATGTATGAATGTGTTGCCAAACACTCTTACGCTTGATTAGGTTATTTAACCCACATACATTAAATGAAATTACTTTTAAATTTGCCATTTATTTTCTCCAGTTTTGTTGAGTACCTTATTTTAATCTCTTCACTTTCCTTTCCCATTCTTTTGTTGGGAGCAAACCAATCTTTCTCTCTCTTCACACTTTTTTTAAGGGCCAACCTGTCTTTCTCCTCTTTCTTTTTCCTGACTATTATTTTTATTGTCTCACCAATGTGTTTATTTCTTTTTATATCCTTCACACCTATTTTCTTATTTCTTAACAGTCTATAACAATATATCTAAAAACTACTTAATGTATAAATCCCTTCTTCCCACCCTCTAATTCCCAACCAATAACTACTTAACTATTCTCTTATGCTTCCCTCCCCTACTCCCCTAGTGAGGCCCCCTAAGTCAGAGAGTCATGTATTACGGGCTTTCTGCCCCTCTCTAACCCACCCCTTTTCAGGTTACATCCAAAAGAAGAGCTAAATCAATTACAAAAAGGAACCAGTCTTTCACGATTAATTATATTATATTTAATTGTGCTTTCACCCACTTAGACTTAGCTCATTTAACTGTTTGCAGTGTCTCCCCTTAAATTCTTTGCCATGTAGTTTTCCAACTCAGTTTTCTCAGTAAAATATCTTCTTTTTCAAAAAGGAGAACTTGGCTGGATACAGGATCTGAGCTTTCATTCCCAGTAGGTTGAACTTTTCTAGTTGTGGTCTCCAGGCTTTCCTTCTTTGTACTGTCTCAAATGCTAAATCTGGAAATATTGATATTTTATTTCCCTCATAAGACAAGTCTCTGATGGTCCTAGCAGCCTGTATTATTCTCTCCTAATCTTGATAGCATAAAAGGTGGGCTCTTACTGCTCGTGGAGGGGCCTGGTCTCTTGGCTTAGGCCTAAGGGACCTATGCACTCTTTCAATTTCCACTGCGTGTAATTACTGCTTGTCAGGAAACACTGCTTTGGGCAATCTGTGCATGCATCTAAGCTAGCAGCTGGAAGCTGCCTAGGCTCCGCTCCCCCCAGCTCAAAAAGCTAGCCAAAACAGCATATATAAAAAGAAAAAAAACCTAAACTGACCGGAGATGGCTGGGAGAAATAAACCTCAGCAAAAGTTAATGCAGCTGAATGCCCTGGAGTGGTTCTGTCACAAGAGCCAAACCTCTGAGACAAAGCAAACGGGGAGAGACCTGCAGCAAGGGGAAAAAAATGTCGTCGGCAGCAGCAGCAGAGCGGGAAGCTGAAATCGACCAGGCCTCATCAGGCTCAGAAGGTGAGGAAGGAGAGGGGTCAAGCTCATTAAAAAAGCTGCTCAGACAGATGAAAGAGGAGCTTAAAGATGAAATGTGGCAGATTAAATCTGCAGTGGAAGCAGGCAACAAAAGCTGGGGGGGATGGCGAAGAGGGTAGAGGCAGCTGAAGAAAGAATTTCTGAGCTTGAAGATCACTCCCTAACCACACAGGAACAACTGAATAAATGGAAAGGTGAGACTTCCTTCCTATTAGCAAAGTGTGAAGATCTTGAGATTCGTTCGGTCAGAGGGAATCTGAGGATCAATGGGATAAAAGAGGCAGGAGGGACAGAAAAGATAAATTTGGGCAATTTGGGCTTTATTGAAGGAAAATTTTCCTGAGGAGGTGCATTTCCATGCTGCTATAATAGACAGGGCCCACAGAACAGGGCACCCTCCACAAAAGGCCACAGACCCACTTCACCCAATATTGGTGAAATTCATGAGTTATAATATTAAGGAAGAAATTCTAAGAGCTGCCAGAGCCAAAAAGAAACTGTTCT
The DNA here is from genome assembly GCA_003113815.1 of Sphenodon punctatus. NCBI lineage: Eukaryota > Metazoa > Chordata > Lepidosauria > Sphenodontia > Sphenodontidae > Sphenodon > Sphenodon punctatus. The sequence continues at coordinate 322,780 of QEPC01014755.1, read as the reverse complement.
TTCAGCAACAAGCTATAAGAGTGTTCCCTGATTATGCAGCTGAAAGACTGAAAAAGAGACTGAAATGGAGCAAATACTTTGTGGAACTAATTGAAAGGAATTTGAGATCAAGGGTGTTTTCAGATGTGATGGGGCCAATTGGCCCCGTCACGAAAACAATAGATTCATCCCCCACTGGGATGACCCCGTCATGCCCTAACAGACGTTCTGGGGGATCCCGGCAGGGAATCAGGGACGAGGCAGGGCCGCGCAGTGCAACGTGCGGCCGCACGGCCTCGCTCCCTCCATGCTCCCCATCGCCCACCCTCTGGGGAGAAGGGCGGCCACCACGGCCAATGCGGCCACAGCGCTTGCCCGCTCTGGCCACGGGTCAGAATCCCTGTGGGGATTCCGGGCCGTGGCCACCATCCAGAAGTGATGGCGGGGTTCATCATGGTGGGGAATCGTCTTCACCATGCGGTGGCCACCAGTTCCGCCGCTTCGACCGCTCGCATGGCGAAAGTGATTACCTGCCATGGTAACATCTGGGGGGGAACATCTGTTGCCCCCAACAGATGTTCTGTGATCACAGCCGCCACAGGGAATTGACTGTGGTTGACTGTGATCTCGTAACATCTGAAAACATCCCAAGACTACTGTTTCCTGCGAAAATGATGATTTTTGAAAATGGGAGGAAAAAAATCTTTGAAGCTACTGAAGACTTGGAGATCTTTCTGGCAGCCCAGCCTGTGAGAGCTACTGCAAGAGAACAAAGTTGAAAGCTGTCCTTTTGAATCTTTGCAGAACACCAAAAATCTGAAGCAAAAAAAGAGCAAGTAAAGGACAGAGATGAGATCAAAGGCTGCTAAATGGAATTGCAAAGAATGTTTTAAATGTACTATGTTCTAGAGGCAATGTACAAAATCTCTGGCAGGAGCTTTATGGTTGTATTTTTGTTTTTGGCTAAAACTTATAAGAAGAATATACAAAACCAGTATGATGAAATGAGATGGGAGGGGGGAGAAGGGCACACTTGGATCTTTTGAGCCGGGTGTAGGCTTTCAGTGGATCCCTGCCACAAACAGGAGAAGGAGGATGAGAGGTGGGGATTGGAATCAGGGAAAGGGAAGGAGGTGGGAGGGTAAGAGAAATAGTGGGAAGGGGGTTTAAGTTAAAAGGGATGACACAAGGGAAAGCAGGGGTTCTTATAATAGAGTATGGTTAGTGCAAAGGGGTGAATTTTTTATAAGAGTTTGGTACTACGCAGTTGATTTGGAATATGAGGCAGCTAAAATACCGGATAAAATCAAAGAGGCAAGGGGTTGTCAGAATTGTAATCGACCAAGTAAGGGGCTTAAACTCAGAAATAACCTGAAAAATAAGTATGGCTAATATTAGAACAGTTACAATAAATGTTAGAGGTTTAAACTCGCCGCAGAAGAGAAAAAGAGTGAGGGACTTTTTGGAAGAGCAGGGGGCAGATATTTTCTTAATACAATAAATACATCTTGACAAAGATGTTCTCAGATTCGGCAACTCTAAGGGTGATTTCAGATGTTACGGGTGGCCGGTTCATCACAGTGGATTCCTGGTGGGGGTGAACAAAACAACCGCCCCCCGGGGCCAATAAAAGCCCCAAACAGACGGGACGGGACCGGGACCACGTCCAGGAATTGGGCTGCCAAATCACGGACCAGGGCAGCACAGCAGATGTGACGCCGATTCCCAACTGTGGTCAAAACACCCAGAATCCACTGGGCAGGGGCCGGATACAGACAAGGCCGCCTGAGGGCAAACGAAGCCAAAAGGCACACAAGGGAATGCCCACACAAGGGAAATGGGAAGGGAGGGGGGAGAGGGAGAAGAGCTGGCCAGGTATCAGTCACAACAGTCACACACGCACACAACGGGGGCACGGGGGCACACACAGCACAAGCGCCCGCCCGCCCACACCCACGGACCCCCCCCACACGCAGGCACAGAAGAAAGGAAAGAAAGGGAAGGGGGGGAAATGGGTGCCCAGACACCACGCAAGGCATACCGGGCAAATCGGGGTAGGGGCGTGGGACTGGGAAGAGGGGAGGAACGGGCATAGGGGCAAGGCAGGGCACTGCCAACAGATACAACAAACTCCACAGCAGAACAGTCCCCACGGGCACCCCCACAGCAAAACACACAGTCCCAGAATGGGGGGCCCCTGAAGCTTGGGAGCAAGGCACAGCAGGAGCCCGCAAGGCACAGCGAGCCTACCGGGAAGGGTCCAGGAGGCACATGCAGACACCGCACCCCAGCGAGGGGCCAATGGACAGAAGGCAGGCAAGACAGTCCAGCACAGCAGGTCCAAGGATGGGTGCCCCCCCTTGTAGGAGGTTGGGAGGGGCACTCCGGGGGCCCCATAACCCCAGAGTCACACAAGCAACCAGGGGGGAGGGGTGCAGCCCAGAGGTGGGCCGGTTCCACAGCCAGGGCAGCAGCACTCCAGGAAGCAGGTATCACAGCAGCACGGCAAAGACATCAGGGAGGGGGAAGGCACCGGGGTCCAGCCTCCCGGGCAGGCCCAGAAGCCCACATGGGCCAGGACACAGGGGTGCAGGGAGGTACACAGGGGCTCACAGGCAGCCGTTGGGGGCAGCTCAGGGCTCAGGCCCAGGGTTCCCGGCCCGATGAACCAGGTGGGGCCAATGGATCATGCCCCGGCGGTACCCCAACACTGACATGTGGTGGGTGATCAGGTAGTAAGCCTCAAAGGGATCATGCACTGAGAGCCCCAACTGGACATCAGAACGGGACCAGACCTGTGCCAGGGCCATCAGCTCCACCGCGGAAGGCTACATTACACAGCAGGCAGAAGCAGGGGGCCAATGAAGATGCCTCAGCCCCAGAAGCCAGTGATACACCACCACACAGGTGCGTTGGTACCCACGCGCCCCGTGAACACAGCCAAAGTAGTACACGGCCAAGGCAGGTCCCCCCTCATCAAGGCACAGTGAGTAGGCTGCACACCCACATTGCACTCACGGTCTCAGCCCCGGACCAGGGCACATGCGAACACCTATTCTCCAGGATGTGCCCATCAGGGAAGCGGACCAGCCCCAGGGTCTCGGCATGCAGCCGGCAGTCACGAGTGCTCGCCTCATAGCTGAGGTAGCGGAGTCCAGAGCTCACGCTTGTGAAGGTGGATGAGCGGCTGTTCGACCTGCCCAGGAGCAGCTGCATGGCAGGGCTACACCACAGGTCGCATAGGGACATGGTCTTGGTGTAGGTCCAGGCACAGGGGGCTCCATGGGGGCTGGGAAGTGGGAGCCCCATGGATGGACATGCAGCCATGGTCCAACCATCTGGGGAGATGAGCACCAAGCTCAGGGGGCCTCACACACCTTCCAGGGCCGAGGGACCTCCTGGGGGTCCCAAGGACAGGAAAAGCGGCCACGGGCCACAAAATTGTAGCACAACAGAGTGAGGCATGGGGTGCAGACCCAGCACAGCTGCACAACACAATAGCTCTCACATACCAACTAATCAGCCCTCCAAGACCACGGAGCATCAAACATTCGGGGGGGTGTTGATGGCTTCTCGCATCCAGCTGCACAAGGAGTGCACGGAGCTGCGCGCCCATGCAGGGGGGGCGTGTGCTCTCCCCAAGGCCCCTGCACCCCAATGGGTGCTGGCACACCCGCCCAAACGAGGGGCTACATAACTGTTCTACACCCCCCCCGGGGTACCCACCACCATGGAGCGGGAAAGGGCAGGCACCTACTGGAGGCAGATCGCGTTTGCAGCCATGTGGGCCCTAGACCACATGGAGCAGCAGCACCTACCAACAGCAAAGGTGCACAGAGGTGCCCATCCGCAGGCATCCCTGGCCTACAGAGCTGTAAGGGCCCGTGGGGACCACCATGGGCACATTAGGCCCGCCCTGCCTAGGCATGTCACCCGGGAGCCCAAGGGGTGCGGGCCCTCCACCCTGAGCCACCCCCGGGGGTTCCTATGGCCGGTCCCTGCACGGGCGCAGGTGCCCCACCTCACTATCACCCACACACGGGACCAGGAGCCACTGTACCAACAACACCTTTTATTTCACCCATGTGTACATTGTCACCCATTCCCTCAGACCCGGTTGTGCCCTGTCACCACTACGGACCCTCCCTACACCGCCCTCCCCCTCCCAACCCTCCCCCTTGCCCCTCCATCTCCTGGGACGGCCCCGTGCACACCCGGTCTAGGCCATTGAGCTCATTGAGCTCACCTCCCCCCACTGTCCGAGCTGGTAGACGTGTCCCGGGCCACCTCCTGGTCTGGCCGGGGGGGCCCTGGTTGGGGGGGAGGGGGGCCTGGACCCTGGACCTCCCATGGAGGCTGAACCCTCCTGGGGCTAGGGGGAACTGGGAGGCAAATGCGTGTCCCCGGAGGGCATGGGGGTGGCAGAGGGTCAGGCCAGGGAGCAGGGGTGCCGAGGGGCCAGGTATGGGGACCTGGCCAGGCAGGGTTCCGGGGGGGGGCACCTGACATGACGTAGGTGCACATGGTGCTGGCGTGCAGGAGCAAAGAGGTCCCAATATCGTGGGACCTGTCCATCTTGTCTGAGTGCACCTGCAGCATGGCATCAATGTCCTGCCTCAGCCCCCCGAGCAGCTCCACCTGCCTGCTGTGCTCCTGGTGCTCCCACCTCCACTCCAGGCGCACCTCAGCATGGAGCCTCCTGTCACACTCCTCTGCCTGCTCCAGGGACCGCTCGATGGCCACCTCCATCTGATCCATGGCCACAATCATCCTTTCCCCGTTCCGCCGCTGTCCGGACAATCTCCTCCGCCTACGCCTCCCTGCGCCTGTGGACCCGTGTCCGGTGCTGCCTCATGTGCTGGGCTGGAGCCACGGGCCCAGGGAATGCTGGCTGCTGGGGTTGCCCTGTGGGTAGAAGAGGGTGTGCTATATCATGGAATGGGCCCCTGGCCCAGGGCCAGGATAGGCCAGGGGCCCCACGGTCCCCCAGGAATGTCACCCGGCCCCTCTGCACCCATGGACCCCTTCCCTTCCCCCCTCCTCAGCATGACCGGTTAGCCAATATGTGACACCCGACGGGCCCTCCGTACCGGACCGCCTGCCTCACCTGATCCCTCTGCCTGCTGGGTGAGCTCCTCAGAGGCTGCCTCTGAGGTCGCCTGGGTGTCGTACCAGGGTGGTCCATGGCCTGTGGGTGAGGGGGGGTTGTGTGTGTTGGGGGGTGCAGTTGGGCAACCTGGGGTAGGCCCCCCTCCCACCGTGCAGGGGGGGCGGGCCTCAGTCTGTGGCTGGCCCTGGCCCTTCCATTCCCCCCCTGGACATTGCCCCCATGGTCATGAGCCCTCTCCCCTGTGGGGCAGTTACTTACCCTCTGTCTTGGTCACAGAGTCGTCCGAGGCCGGGTCCTCGGTGTGGGAGCGCTCCTCCCTGGACCCCCAGCTGTGTGTGCTGCGGGTGCCAGCCTTGGACTCGCCTTGCCCGGCCTGGGGCTGGTGCCTCTCCGGACTACTGTCCAGGGGCCCCCTGCATGTTCTGGAGGTCCTGGCGCCTTCCTCCTGGGGGTCCGGGGCTCTGGAGCTGGAGTCGACCATGGAGGCGGCGAGGGGAGGGGGAACCTCAACCCGTTCCATGCCCTGGACCACAGCACTCCCAATGAGTCACGGGGTGACTTTGGACCCCTTCATGTGGAGGAAGTGGTCCAGGGCATCATAGCATGGGGCGGTCCGGGCTCCATGCCCAGATCTCCTACTGTTGTCCCGCATGGCCTTGTACTCCCTCCTTAGCTCTTTGGCCTTTGAACGGCACTGTGCCACTGTCCGGGGGTGCCCCACTACCTCCATATCCCGCACTATGTCCCTGTAGACCTGCTCATTCCTCTGGTTGAGCACGAGCTCTGGCTGGTACTCCAGGGTCCCCCATATCCGTATAAAGTCCTGCGTCTCCTGGAGCCCCCACTGGCCCCCTCTGTGGTAGGCCTTCCTCCCTCTTCTCCATGTTGGTTAATCTTCCTCCTCCTCCTCCACCACCCTCTCCTGCTGCTCCTCTGGCCGGGCTTGTCCGGTGTGCTCCGGGGGGGTCGCCCAGCCGGGCCGTTTTCCATGTCTGCAGGAGGCAGGAGGGTGGGGGATTAAGGTTGGGTCATGGTCTGGCCCCCATCGCGGGGTGCCCCCTTTCCCCCCTGGCGGGTGGCCTGGCGTGCCCCTTGCCCCCCGTCACCCCTTTGCCCCCTGTTCCCCAGCCCTTGCTCCCCCTTACCCATTTCCGGGGTGCCTCCTCCTCCGCCGGCCCAGCAGATGTCCCTGGGGCATCCTGTGCCAGCTGCTGTGGCTGTTCTCTCCCTACCACCTCTGTGGTCAGCACGACCCCCGGCTCCCCCACCTCCTCCTGTGCTTCCTCCTCCACCACCACTGCCCCTGCCTCCTCCGCCTCCTTGCCCCTCGCTCTCTTCTCCCCCACCGCTCTCTTCCTTCTCCCTCCTCACTCTATCCCACCATGTTTGCCTGCTGCGGTTCGCCCTTTAAATCTCCCTCCGGCGGCTGTGTTGATGCTGGTTGCCTGGCTGCACCGTTGTGTGCATTGCCCAAGGCTGGGGATCATTTCCTTTGATCCTGGGCGGTGTTTGCCATTCAGATGTTAGGTTTGGTTGATCCCCGGTGGGGATCTCCTTGACCATGCATCCACGGGAATTTTTGCGGGGAGCCCGGGAAGGGTGGTTGTAATTGACCCCGTGTGTGTATTGAGCGTGGTGAACATCTGGCGGGCGCCGAACAGACGTTCAGGGCTCTTTGGCCCCACCGCGGGATTGAGCGTGGTTCACTGTGGTTGAAGAAGAAATGGACAAGAACAAACATCAAAGATATCTACCTGCAAGAAAACAAGTTGAACTTTATTGAAATCTGCAACAGTAGTACACCTCAGGGATGTTAATGGGGAACCTATGCTTTCTGTCTCATTTTTGTTCAATGTATAGGCTAAGAGTATTGTTGGATAAAACCATATGACCAGTGAAGATTAATAAACTAAAATTTATGTGAAGGTTTACTTCTGGTCGGTTCTTGATGTATTTTATTATGCAAAAATAAAAGTTATATTAAAAAAAAAAAAAGGAAACACTGCTTTCAGAATTTTTAGGAGAAGGTCTCTATCACCATTTGTTTCTGCCCCTTCTGGGATGCCTAGAAATCTCAAATTACTTCTTCTTGACCTGTTCTCCAGGTCTTCTAATTTTTCTTTAAGTGCGTTAATAGTCTCTTCAGCATAAGGGGCTCTTTGATCCTGTATAATTCTGTAATCTTCTTGATCACTAATATGCTGTTCCATTTATTTATTTATTTATCTATTTATATTTATTTGGTAGATTTTTATACAGCCCCATCCTGCACAGCAGCTCGGGGCGGTTTACAAAATAAAATCCATTTAAAACATTTAAAATACAATTATAAAACATATCGATAAAACAGGGTGGTATAAAAATAAATATACAGGTGGGGGATTAAAAATCACCCCCCCCCTCCCTCCCAAAGGCCTGGGCAAACAGCCAGGTCTTACAGTTCCGCCGAAATGTCAAAAGGCTTGGGGCCAGGCGACATCAATTCTTTTATTTATCCCCTCCATCTGAGTTTTCATTTTAATTAAGTTGTTTTTAATTGTTGTTATACCCTCTTGATTGAATGTTAAGTAATCTTTTATAGCTTTAAACAGGTCAAATACCTGTAGTAGTGAATCAGGGTCCCTGGTTTCATTTCGCGGCGCTCCGTCTGCCATTTTGAGCTGGGTGGTTTTGGCTTTTCTGGTGCTGCGGCGGGGGAGACAAAACCTATCTATTGTGGAGTCTGGTTCTTTCTTTTTAGTTTGGCTTATTCCTCTTAAGCTTATCTTTAATTTTTTTTGTCTTTTTGGACGTAATTGTGCTCAGAATCTCTGTTTTAATTAGCAGGTCAGCGGGAGCACAGCCACATACAACCTACAGCCTGCGCATGCAGAATCGACCCCCCTAAATTTATGTTTATGATGAAAAAATATGAAATATTCCTAGAAAATTCTGACATAATTTCCATGCTTTTTGACACTTATGTCTTGTTGCAATGTATGGAATGGAATGTTTTTTAAAATTGTAATTGTAATGAATTTGTATGGTTTTGGAATTTAAGCTAAAGTCAAGATAATTTTGTGACTTTTTGAAGAGGAAAGTTTTTTGTTTTAAAAACTGTTGTGCATTTAACAGTTTTTTAAACTGTAAAGTTTTTAGTTTTGGTAAATGTCCAGGTTTTGTGTGATATCAGCACATTAATATATCAGTTGGTGCACAACTTTTAAGTTGTATATTTGATTCTCCCCCCCTCTCTCTCTCTCTTTCTCACACACACACACATGCACTCTTCTCCCCAAGTCTCTCTCTCACAAAGACACACACACACAGTCTTCTCCTTAACTCAGTCTCTCTCTCTCTTACAAACACACATGCACACAGACTCTTCCCCAATCTCTCTCTCTCTCACGCACACACACACACACACACACACACAAATGCACTTTTCTCTCCCCCACTCAGTATCTCTCACTCATAAACACACATGCACACATGCACTTTCTTCCCCTCACTCTGTCTCTCTCTCACAATCACACATGCTAGGGATGGGCGAACACAGTTCAGAAGTTTGGAGTTTGGACCGAACTCAACCAGTTCAGTCGACCAAACCGAACTTCCGAACTGAACTCGATTTTTGAATTGAATCGAACCGAACCAAATTTCCGAACTAGGCTCTGTTCACCCATCCCTAAAAGATAATATTCCATTTAGTTCAATGGGGTTTGAATTTCTGAACTTTGTTCGGAAGTTCGGACCGAACTCGAATACTTCGGTCGACTGAACTGACCTTCCGAACCGAATTTCCCAACTGAACTGAATTTCCCAACTCAGTTCTGTTCGCCCATCCCTAACACATGCACGCAGACTTCTCCCACCACTCTCTCACTCTCTCTCACAAACACACATGAACTCATGCACTCTTCTCCCCTCACTCTCTTACTCACAAACACACACGCTCCCTGCCTGCCTGAACTGGAGGGAGTCCCCGACTCCCTTGAGTTTGAAAAGGGAAGGGCTGAGGGGCAGAACTGCGGTACACACAGGAGGCCTTACCGGCTGACGTGCTGCTTGACTCTCTGTCTGGCTGCTGTTTCTTAAATTCTTGTTTTGCTGGAGAGGACTAGAATTCACCTGGCCTGCTGTGCTGTGGCCTGGAGTTGGAGATGGGTCGGCCAGAGGGCTAGCGCCCATGGTTTAAACTGCAACCTGTGCACCTGGTGGCTACACTCAGTAGCAGGGGCATAGCTAGGGTGGAATGGGCCCCTGGACAAGACGTTAAGATGGGTACCCCTCTTTGTTTCCCGCCGGTGGGTCTATGGGTGCCGCCCGGCTCGGCAAGCCTGGGGGCATTGCTATCAAACACAGAAGACACTCAAAATGCAGCCAGCCTATTAACATAGATGTCTCATTGCTTTCCCAATGTTTGGAGACTGTAGAAGATTGGATGCGGCAGAGCAGAATGAAGCTCAATCCTGATAAGATGGAGGTGATTGTGGTAAGTAGGGCAGGGGAGGTGCCTACCCCTCTGGGGGTGGTGGTCTGCCCTCCCATAGCCCAGCAGGTTCAGAGTCTGGGGGTGGTGTTAGATCTGGGCCTCCATCTGGATCGGCAGGTGGAGACGATGGCTAAAGCCGCCTTCCGCCAGCTGCATCTGGTGCGAAGGCTGCGCCCATACATCTCTGGGCCAAACCTGGCCATTCTTATTAATGCCATCATCACCTCGAGGCTAGACAACTGCAACGCGCTCTACGTGGGGCTTCCCCTGGTTCTGATTCAGAGGCTGCAGCTGGTTCAGAATGCAGCAGCCCGTCTTCTTACGGGGACAAGGTGATGGGAGCATATTACACCTGTGCTCCACACTCTGCACTGGCTGCCTATAGCGTACCGAGCCAGATTCAAGATGTTGGTGTTGGTTTATAAAGCCCTATATGGTCTGTGTCCCTCATAACTTGGGGACCACCTTGCCTTCCACGCCCCAGGGCGGCCCCTGCGGTTTGCCGGGGGTGCCTTATTCGAGGTCCCCCGTGTTAAATGGGGGGCCACGATGGAGAGGGCATGGCCAGGCCGCGATATTGGAACTCCCTCCTGGAGGAATCTCACCTGGCCCCAGATCTGATGACTTTTCGCTAAGCCTGCAAGACCTGGCTGTTCACCCAGGCCTTTGGAGGGGAGGATGGGAGGGTAGGAAGGGGTAATGTTTTGGGAGGGGGGAGTTTAAAATTATTTATATTGTGGTTTTATGTATTTTATTATTGTTTTAGTTGTGAGCCACCCCGAGATGCCGTAGGCATGAGGGGGCGGCCAATAAATGTAAATAAATAAATAAATAAATAAATAATAGATAGTTACTAGATAGATATACATAGTAGTTAGCTTAGTTATAGAGATAGATAGAGATACAGTGTGTTTGTAGGACAAGGCCTTTGTAGTTAATTCTTAGGATATTCCATTTAGTTCCATAAGTTTTATAATACTTAATAGCAGTTAGATTTAGTGTAGTAGGGATGGTCGAACGCAGTTCAGATGTTCAGAGTTCAGATCAAACTCAGTTTGTTCGGACGGCCGAACTAAACTCTCGAATGACCGAACAGTTCGGTCATGTTCGGTTGAGTTCAGATGGGTTTGGGGGCAGGAAAAATGTCTTTTCAGGGCCAAAAACTAGGTTTCGGTTTTGTTTCAGTTTCGATTTTGATAGCGCTATTTTTGACTGTTCAGCCAAGTTCGGCCAACCCGAACTTGGCTCAACCATACAATCAAACCTGAACTTGGGTTTCAAAATGAACAACCGAACATCCAAACATCTGAACTGCATTCTGTTTGCCCAATCCCTATAATGTGGAGATAGATAGATATAATATTAGATTTTAAAAATTAAATAAAGAAAATAAATTATATATATATATATATATATAAAAACATTATTTTGGAGGGAGAAATGGAGAAAGGAAGGAGAGACCTTTCTGCTGCCCATAGGGGAGGTAATGGGGCACGTGCCAGAGGTGGAAGGGGCTGTGCCAGGGGAGTGGGAGCAGGCAGAAGCAGTAGCCTGAGCACATCAGCACGCTCCAAACTCAGCAAGCCTGCTTTAGGGCAACAGGCTTCAGCGGTTCAACGTTGCCTCCTGGCAGTACCCTCCTCCACTGCCACGCAAGGCACTGGAAGGCCTGCAGGACTTAAGGCTGCATCTGTCTCTACTGCTGGTGGTGCTGGAGCAGGTGCTGGTGCTATTGCTGCTTCCGATTTTCTTACAGGGCCACCAATGTTCCCCACTGTCGATGTGATCCCCAGCAGTCCAGAGCTGGTGGATCCCACCCTGGCTGCTAGAGGCAGGGCCCAATCCCTGGGCAATATCAGTAGGGAGAGGAGTAGCAGTAGCAGCAGCAACACTAGCATTTATAAAGGGGGGCACAGGGAGAGTGCCAGAAGCATGACAGGCACAGGCAATCTAGCCTCAGGGTCCCAGTACTCCCCTTCATGGGACATCACTGTCCCATGACTCTAGTGCCGCAGACTCTAGTGCCACAGAGGAGATGTCTGCACCTGAGGTGATGTCTGAGCCTCCTCCCAGAGCTGTGTCGCCAGTCCCACCAAATTCTCCCCCTCCTGCAGTGGGCCAGAAGGCAGAAGGGGGGGGGGAATCCTCAGTCTGGGATGATTTTAAGCAGGTGTGGGCAGATGATTCCAGAGAGGTGCAATGCACTGTGTGCAAAAAGGTGGTAAAGCATGGGCAGGTGCTCAACAACCTGGGGACAACAGCAATGGCAAGGCACCTAAAGTCATGCCACAGTGCTCTGCTGCTCAGGGGAAGTGGATGCAAGTGGGTTCCCAACTGCAGCAGCAAGGCACCCGGCTCCTTTAGCTGGAGAGCGTCCTGCACCAGCAACAACTGCTTCCTCTAGCAGCAGGAGCAGTATTCCTCCTGCTAGGGGGGCAGAAAAGCAGCAGGAGCCTCCCCAGCAGTGCGGTCAGTCCACCATGGAGAATCTGGGGTGGGGGGATCTGTCAAGGCCATCGGCGGGGTGCCATGGCACTGGCTTCCAAGAGAAATCAAAGTGCATGCTGGCAGAAATGGTTTCCTTGGATGGCCAGCCCTTCTCAATTGTGGAGGACAAGGGCTTCCAGAGGCTGATTGGGTTCCTGGCCCCCAACTTTAAGCTGCCTTCCCACTCCACCCTGAGCCGGACCATCGTGCCACAGCTCTACAGGGCTTTGAAGGAGTGGGTGAGGGAGCAGCTGGCAGGGGCTGGGGGATCCACGGTCCACTTCACCACTGACCTGTGGTCCTCCAGGAATGCCCAGCATGCCTACCTGGCAGTGACTGCATACTGGTGGCAGGACCCAGAGGCAGCACTTGGCAGTGGCAGGAGGGGTCCTGAAGCAGGGTATAGGTGAGCCCTGATTTAGGCACAAGTCAAGGAA
>QEPC01014755.1:297086-309586 GCA_003113815.1 Sphenodon punctatus | reverse complement strand
TTTGGGGGCAGGAAAAATGTCTTTTCAGGGCCAAAAACTAGGTTTCGGTTTTGTTTCAGTTTCGATTTTGATAGCGCTATTTTTGACTGTTCAGCCAAGTTCGGCCAACCCGAACTTGGCTCAACCATACAATCAAACCTGAACTTGGGTTTCAAAATGAACAACCGAACATCCAAACATCTGAACTGCATTCTGTTTGCCCAATCCCTATAATGTGGAGATAGATAGATATAATATTAGATTTTAAAAATTAAATAAAGAAAATAAATTATATATATATATATATATATATAAACATTATTTTGGAGGGAGAAATGGAGAAAGGAAGGAGAGACCTTTCTGCTGCCCATAGGGGAGGTAATGGGGCACGTGCCAGAGGTGGAAGGGGCTGTGCCAGGGGAGTGGGAGCAGGCAGAAGCAGTAGCCTGAGCACATCAGCACGCTCCAAACTCAGCAAGCCTGCTTTAGGGCAACAGGCTTCAGCGGTTCAACGTTGCCTCCTGGCAGTACCCTCCTCCACTGCCACGCAAGGCACTGGAAGGCCTGCAGGACTTAAGGCTGCATCTGTCTCTACTGCTGGTGGTGCTGGAGCAGGTGCTGGTGCTATTGCTGCTTCCGATTTTCTTACAGGGCCACCAATGTTCCCCACTGTCGATGTGATCCCCAGCAGTCCAGAGCTGGTGGATCCCACCCTGGCTGCTAGAGGCAGGGCCCAATCCCTGGGCAATATCAGTAGGGAGAGGAGTAGCAGTAGCAGCAGCAACACTAGCATTTATAAAGGGGGGCACAGGGAGAGTGCCAGAAGCATGACAGGCACAGGCAATCTAGCCTCAGGGTCCCAGTACTCCCCTTCATGGGACATCACTGTCCCATGACTCTAGTGCCGCAGACTCTAGTGCCACAGAGGAGATGTCTGCACCTGAGGTGATGTCTGAGCCTCCTCCCAGAGCTGTGTCGCCAGTCCCACCAAATTCTCCCCCTCCTGCAGTGGGCCAGAAGGCAGAAGGGGGGGGGGGAATCCTCAGTCTGGGATGATTTTAAGCAGGTGTGGGCAGATGATTCCAGAGAGGTGCAATGCACTGTGTGCAAAAAGGTGGTAAAGCATGGGCAGGTGCTCAACAACCTGGGGACAACAGCAATGGCAAGGCACCTAAAGTCATGCCACAGTGCTCTGCTGCTCAGGGGAAGTGGATGCAAGTGGGTTCCCAACTGCAGCAGCAAGGCACCCGGCTCCTTTAGCTGGAGAGCGTCCTGCACCAGCAACAACTGCTTCCTCTAGCAGCAGGAGCAGTATTCCTCCTGCTAGGGGGGCAGAAAAGCAGCAGGAGCCTCCCCAGCAGTGCGGTCAGTCCACCATGGAGAATCTGGGGTGGGGGGATCTGTCAAGGCCATCGGCGGGGTGCCATGGCACTGGCTTCCAAGAGAAATCAAAGTGCATGCTGGCAGAAATGGTTTCCTTGGATGGCCAGCCCTTCTCAATTGTGGAGGACAAGGGCTTCCAGAGGCTGATTGGGTTCCTGGCCCCCAACTTTAAGCTGCCTTCCCACTCCACCCTGAGCCGGACCATCGTGCCACAGCTCTACAGGGCTTTGAAGGAGTGGGTGAGGGAGCAGCTGGCAGGGGCTGGGGGATCCACGGTCCACTTCACCACTGACCTGTGGTCCTCCAGGAATGCCCAGCATGCCTACCTGGCAGTGACTGCATACTGGTGGCAGGACCCAGAGGCAGCACTTGGCAGTGGCAGGAGGGGTCCTGAAGCAGGGTATAGGTGAGCCCTGATTTAGGCACAAGTCAAGGAACCTTGAGGCAGCCCTGGCCACCATGGTGAGGGAGTGGGTCATGCCAGGTGTGGCCCTCACAAAGGGATGTGTGGTCACAGACAACGTGGCCAATATCATAAAGGCAATCCATGACGGGGGCTTCACAAACATCCCTTCCACCACACACACCCTCCATCTTGTGGCGAAGGATGCTCTGGGCTTGGGGGTGAAGGGGATTGGACCAGGCACCCTTAGCTCTTTGGTCGAATGGGGGAGGAAGCTGGTGGGGTTCTTCAACTGCAGCGTGAAGGGCATTGAGCTCCTCTGGGAGAAGCAGGCCGAGCAAGGGTCCCCGGTGCACCACTTCATCCAGGATGTCTCCACCATGTGGAATTCCACCTTCCTGATGCTTGAGTGACTTCTTGAGCAGAAAGCCGTCCTGCATCAGGTGGAACTGGAGACAGACATTGAGGCACCTCCAGGGTACAACAGGGAGGAATGGGAGATGATTGCTCAGACGGTCTTCATCCTGAGACCGTTCCTGGCTGTGACAGAGACCTTGAGCAGATCCACCACCACCCTCATCCAGGTGACCCCGCTGGTCCATAGTCTCCAGAGGAGCCTGGATGAGATTCTCTGGGGGAGGGATTATGGTCCTCCAGGCAGGAAGATCTCCGATGAGGTGCTTGACCTGGCACGGAAGCTGAAGGCAGGACTGAGTGCATGCTTTGATGAGCTCCTGCACCGGGAGGAATATGTCCTGGCAACAATGCTGGACCCCAGGATCAAGGGCAGCATGGCAAGTGAGACAGCGGTCTATGGCCCCCGGAAGGGTGTACTGGTGTAGAAGGTCCGGCAGGCAGAGCGGGCCATGCATCAGGATTCCCCTGGGGATGGTGGGAGTGGGAGCAGCGACCCCTTCCAGACATCTGGGTCTATCCCTGCCCTCAGCCCTAGCGGTAGCAGCAGCACCAGCAGCAGAATGAGCAGTGGCAGCAGCAGAACCTACTTGTGCCAGCAGCTCCTCCTGTGTGCAGTCCACTTGGGGGAGCATGGGGCCCAGCACGAAAGGACAAGCAGTGTGGCTGAGGGCAGTGGGGCAGGTGGTGCCCACCCAGAGCTACCAGAGGGATTATGATAGCACCTCAGCAGCAGTGGAGACCTTCTTGAAGGAGGAGCCATGCATTGATCCCAGCAGCGATCCCTTGGCCTACAGGGCTGGCAAGGCCAAGGTGTGGCCGGCCCTGTTGAAAGTGGCCACAGGTATCCTGTCCTGCCCACCAGCCAGTGTCCCCAGCGAGCAGGTGTTCTCTGTGGTGGGGGACATTTGCTCCCCGCACCGCCTGAGACTGGGGGCCAAGTTGGTGGAGCAGTTGCCCTTCTTAAAGGTGAACCTTCCGCTGCTTGGATTCCCCAAGCTGCCCCTGGACAAAGAGTGATGGTGCAGTAGCACACACCATCCCATGCCAGAGGCAGTTGGTACGGGGCTCCTCCAATGCCACCCATGCTGTCTGTGCCATAGGTTGTGGGGCCCATCATTCCACTCACTGAGAGCCATCGTTCAACTGCATCAACAAACAGCCACTCCAGCCCCAGGATCCACCATCAAGGTTCTGAGGCCAAGTTACAGGTAGGGAGGGCTTTGGCCAATATCTAGAAGCTGCCACTCTAGCCCCAGGACCCAATGTCATTGGTCTAGGACCATCATTCCTCGCACAGATCTCCCATACTTTTTCCGAACACCCGAAATGAAATGAACACAACTGAACTGAATGCCCCAACCCGAACTCGGTGACCAAACCGAACGGCCGAACCAAATGCGCAAACCGAACAGGACCGGACTGAATCAAATGACTGAACCCAAACCGCAATCTGTTCGCCCATCCCTAGTTGTGGAATAGTAACCCCATAGGTCTTGCTGGGGTAGTGTCACCAAGGGAAAGTGTTTTGTTTGTGTGTGTAGCACTGTATCTCTCTGATCTGCGCAGTGCTCAGAAATGCATACCGCACCTCACAAAATGCCCCCTCTTTCACATACTTTTGTTGAATGGGGGCTGATGCATCAGCCAATGGGAACCTCACCATATAGTCCTTAGGGTAGTCCTATGGGTCCGAACCCCTTTCCTGTTTGTTCAGGTAGGTAAGGGAAGGTGTTTGAGAAGTAATAGGCACCCCTTTCTGCCTATCCCACCCACCCAAGAGCCCCCACACCACTGCCCCCCTTTTGTCCAAAATGGGAGGAGCTAGAGCTCTCAAACCCAGCTGTATTAGTCTGGCTTAGCCCACTGAATTGTTTGAGGGATTACATGACCCCCTTTAACGTTAGACCTGACCCCAACATTTAACCAATCAGAAAGGAGGGGGTGGGGTGTACCTTTGGCCCCCTTTACTCCCCCCTGGAAGTTTACCGTAGTCAGCGGAGGGACATCTGGGGCAGGGGTGGGACTTCTGCTGCCTGGGAGGTGGGGTTTCTGGTTATTTCATTTCATTTCAATTTAATTTTGTATCCCACAGACTACACCACAGGTATCTCACAGCAGCTTACACAATATTTATTTATTTATAAATATTTGTTATCCACCCCCTCATCCCTACGGCATCTCAGGGTGACTTACAGCATAAAACACACAATAAAATTCATTAAAACAATGTTTTAAAAATACAATCCGTCCCTACCCCACCCTTACCCCCCTCCCCTCTGAAGACCTGGATTAACAGCCAGGTCTTGCAGACTCGCCAAAATGCCAACAGACCTGGGGCCAGACAGGCTTCCTCCGGGAGGGAATTCCAGAGCCTTGACCCGGCCACCCAGAACACCCTCTCCATTGTGGTCCCCCGCTTTACATGGGGGACCTTCAAAACGGCACCCCCAGTGGACCACAGGGATCGCTCTGAGGCATGGAGGGTGAGGCGGTTCCCAAGGTATGAGGGGCCCAGCCCATGTAGGGCTTTATAGATCAACACTAGCACCTTGAATCAGGCTCACTATGCTATAGGCAGGCAGTGCAGAGTACGGAGCACAGGTGTTATGTGCTCCCACCTGCCCATCCCCATAAGGAGATGGGCCACCGCATTCTGCACCAGCTGCAGCCTCCTAACCAGAAACAAGGGAAGCCCCATGCAAAGTGCATTGCAGTAGTCTAGCCTTGAGGTGATGAAGGCATGAATGAGGGTGGCCAGGTCGGGCCTCGAAATTTATGGACACAGCCTCCGTACCAGATACAGCTGGCAGAAGGTGGCCTTAGCNGTCTAGCCCTGAGGTGATGAAGGCATGAATGACAGTGTCCAGGTCGGGCCTGGAAATGTATGGACACAGCCTCCGTACCAGATACAGCTGGCAGAAGGCGGCCTTAGCCACCATCTCTACCTGCCGATCCAGCCGGATCCCCAAGTCCAACACCACCCCCAGACTCAGAACCTGCTGGGCTATGGGAGGGTAGACCCCCACCACCACCAGAGGGGTCGGCACCTCCCTCGCCCTACCCACCACCATCATCTTCATCTTATCAGGATTCAGCTTCAGTCTGTTCTGCTGCATCCAATCCGCCACAGCCTCCAAACATTGGGAAAGTAATGAGACAGCAGGACCTGGATCAGTTGAAAAAGAGAGGTACAGCTGAGTATCATCAGCGTATTGGTGACATCGCACTCCGAACCCTCTCACGATCTCCCCCAAGGGCTGCATATATACATTAAATAATAGCAGAGACAAGATCAAACCCTGAGGAACACCATAGGTCAAGGCCCGGGAGCTTGATGTTTCAGCCCCCAGCACCACCCACTGGCTTCTCCACGAGAGGAATGAGCGGAACCATTCTAGGAAAGTTCCGTCCAGACCCCCCAGGTCTCGCAGCTGTCTCAGCAGCAGCCCATGGTCCGCAGTGTCAAATGTGGCCGAGAGATCTAGCAGGATCAAGAATGTTGAACATCCTGCATCCATCTCCCAGTGGAGATCATCTAACAAGGCCACCAACGCCATCTCCGTACCATAACCAGGGTGGAACCCACATTGAAAAGGGTCCAGGAAATCAACGCTGTCCAAATGCGCCTGGAGCTGCAGTGCCACTGCCCATTCAATAACCTTTCCTAAAAAGGGAAAATTAGAGATGGGTCGGTAGCTGGCAAGAGCGTTCACATCCAAAGATGGTTTCTTCAGCGAGACTGGGTGACAATGTCCCCTGCCGAAGGGACACATTTACTACCCTCGCCGGCACCGTCCCCAAGGTCTCCCTGGAGGCTTTCACCAACCAGGATGGGTACGGATCTAGTTCACAAATCAAATCAAATCAAATCAAATTTTATTGACGGCTCTGACTTTCATCATGAGCCACATATACAAAAACGTACAAAACATACAACATAAGAATTTTTTTTAATTTTTATACATGATTACATTCCAAGGTGCAATTTCCATATGGTAACTACTTATAATTATTATGTCCTTATATCAGGGCCCTCAAATCTTGGCCACACTCATTTTTATATCAGTTCAGTAGCTATTCCTCCTTGCCTGTTCCTCTCTTAAAATATGTATATAACTCCTTTTTTCAATCGCTAAGGATCCAAAGAGGCAATCGCTATAAGGTCCTCTGTCTTAGTTAATGATAATATAAATATATAGCACCCTTTGGATTGAAATGTCAGATCTTTGTTTAATAGGGGGGACAGCCATATTTCCCGTATATTTGTATAATGAGTGCACCTCAATAGCAAATGTTCTGTTGACTCCACCTCACATATCCAACATGTACATATTCGTTTTCATAAGGAATACCTTTTTTCCTTCCCTCTGTTACTGCTGATTGAATCAGCTGCAGCCTCAGTAGGGTATACCAACGGTGGAGCCGGTGATTTATCAAGCTATCCAAATATTTTTCATAGTTGGCAGAGTTTTTTATCTGCCCCAAAAGTGGCGCTACCTTCCACTGACCCACTACCGCCAAGTCCTCCTGCTGATCTATATCTCTATTTCTAACTTGGATTTCCATTTCCATGGAGTTCAAATCATGACCTCCAAAGTACTCAAAGGAGAATCCCCAATTCCTTAAGAGCTGGTTCAAATAAAGCAGCCAAGGGTAATTCCTCATTCCTACATATGAGAGTTCCTCTCCCAGACATTGTAGTGGTAAGTCATGCTCCTTCTGAGATAACATACGAAGCCAATATCTCAAAAAATGGATTCGAGATAAGGAGGCAATGGAAGATACTCCTGTCTCTGTCCTTATAACCGCTCCTGGGACACTTGGCCCAACTCTCAATAGACGCCTCAAGAAGATATTTTGCACTCTCTCTAAATAAATTAAAGTAGGGCTGGGTATTAGCTCTAACCCAAAAATTGCCATTGGAGGAATTTTGGCGCTATAGGCCCTTAAAAAGGATGAAATGGCCACTCCTTTAGAAACATTAACAGCTCTTCCCAAGGCATGAACTGCCTTAGAAGCCTTGGCTGCCCTCACCTGAATATGGGTTATCCAAGTCCCCTTGTTGGTAAAGATTACCCCTAAGTAGGTGAAGAATTTAACAACTGCAATTCCCCCGCTCCAGTCTTCCATTGCGTTGATAACATCCTTTTCCTCAGTACCATAACCTTGGATTTGGAGTCGTTAATTTCTAGCCCATTTGCTAGACACAGTATTGGTGGCAATGTTTTATAGCTCGCTTTAACCCCATCTCAGTTTGGGATAAAAGTACTAGGTCATCAGCAAATTGGAGTATACAAATTTGTACATCCCCTATCTTAGGTGGAGCAGTGGCTACTAACTTAATATGCTCAATGAGATCTGAAACATATAAACTAAGCAGAAGGGGCGCCAGGACACATCCCTGTCACACTGCCCGCTCAATAGCTATAGGCTTGCTCAAGGTGTGTCCTATCTTTATATAGACCTCATTCATAGAATACAACTGAATCACTGGATTCAGTAGATGGTCCCCTAGGCCCAGGGCCCTCAACTCTGCCCATAGTCTAGCTATTGGTACTGTATCAAATGCCTTTGTGAAGTCCACAAAGGCGAGATACAGCTTGGCCTTCCTGACCCTATAATATTTATGAATAAGGTGCGGCAGTATAAAGCAGCAATCTGTTGTTGCTGCTCCCTTCCTAAAGCCAAATTGTTCAGACTGAATAGCTTTAACTTTTTCCGCCCAATGATTCAGCGGAATAAACAAAAATTTCACATACAGTTTGCCCACTGTGGACAATAAGCTTATTGGGCAATAACAAGCTGGATCTTCTTGAAGTCTCCCTTTTTAAAAAATGGGAACTATATAACTTTGTCTCCACAACTGGTGGCTCTAACAGACCCCAGGACATTCACCGCATCAGCCAGGGTCACTTCCTGCAACTCATCCCCGAAAGATCAACCAGACAGTGCCTCCATAACCTCATGCCCCTTGCTTACTGCTTCCAATCCAGTGTCAAAGTTACTCTGGATCTGAGCGATCTTGTCTACAAAGTAGGTGGCAATCTCCTCACAGCGGGCCTGGGACAAGTCCCCACCCAGGCGGAGGGAGGCGGCCCCCACACCACCCGGAACAGCTCTGCTAGACGCGACTTTGCAGACGCTATGAGGGCAGCAAAGAACTCCTTCTTAGCTGTCCTCACAGCCTCAACATAGGACCGCAAGTGGGTCCTATGGAGAAGTCGAACTAATGAAATACAATAATATAGATGCATAATAATATTAACAATACATAATACTATAATAGTACATAATAATCTAAACAATACATAATAATATAAACAATATATCAAATATCAAACCCAATAGCGGCCCACTTGAAGAAAAGGGAAATATACAAATCCAACCCCCCTCCCCAAACTCCAATCCACACCCCATCCCATTCCCTGCTGCCTCCTCACACCAGGCAGCCCCATCCCTCATGCTGTACTCACCTTACACCTGGGGCTGCGCTCAGGACCTCCCCCCTCTCTATCTCAGTCCAACCCATTTCACCCCACAACTAGGGATGGGCGAATGCGGTTCTGAAGTTTGGAGTTAGGCCTGAACTTAACCTGTTCGGATGACCGAACCGAACTTCTAAACTGAACGTTCGAACGACCGAACAGTTCAGAAAAGTTCGGATGAGTTCGGATGTGTTCGGGGGTTGGGAAAACATGACTTTGAGAAGAAAAAACATGACTGGAAGGGGGAGGCAGGTGAGAAGCAGACTTCCTGGCACCAGGGGTGGACACCAGGGGTGGTTTCAGGGCCAAAAATACCGATACCGGGGAAAAAATTGGTTTTGGTTTTGGTTTTGGTACAATAGCACTTTTTTGAATGTTTGGCCGAGTTCGGTCAAACCGAACTCCTCTGAACCAAACAGACAAACCCGAACTCAGGTTTCAAACCAGCCGACCGAACCTCCAAACATCTGAATGGTGTTCTGTTCGCCCATCCCTACCCACAACTCACAACTCCAAAAGGCTCTGCTACAAATGCACAGGCCTACAGCCCTGCCAACAGCACCAATATATTAAGCTGGCCCAACTGAGCCAGCTTCCAGACAATGGTCAAGGGACCTGTCAAATGGATAATGATCAGTTTGGTGAAAACTATACCCCCAAACTACTATTGTCATGAAGCTAAAATATTTTCACTTCCTATATGTAAATATTTTTAATCTGATTGGCCATTTTTATTTACAACTTGTGAAGATATGTATGCTTCTTTAAATTTAGGTGGTAAATTATACTTGAAAGGAGTGAATAAATTTCAGGTAAAATATCTTCAGTGAAGCAGAGAGAAAAAGTAGCTTTTCTTGTTCTAATAACATTCCTTGGTCAGTGTCAGAAGAAAAATGACACTTTCTGTGATTCCTTACCTTTGTCACATGACAGAATGAGATTAAACATGTAAAACTAATGTGTGATAGAAATAGTTTTTGACACCTGCACAACCAAAAGTTTCTTAATTAATAGCAAAGAGGGATTTGTTTTTGCATTTATTCAAATGCAAGGGTTGTTATTGTAGTAAAGGTAATGAGAGATATAGAAGGGGAGTGTGAATTGCACGTGTTTAGCCAAATGCCACATTGATGAGAGATTGGATAGATACATTTACTGGGCATTATATATCTTGTTCTTTGAATCATTATAAGTCACATTAGATCCATTGTTATAATCCCGTGTCCTCCATCACTCCCACAAACACTTGAATGAAATCATAGATCTATAGAATCACAGAACTGAAGATCTGAGAGTAACGTCAAGGGCCATGTAGTTCAATTTCCTGCCCTGAGACAGAATACACTATAGACTTTATCTAAAGTATCCCTGACCAATACCTATCCAGTCATTTTTAGAATACAAGAATCAAGCATAACCTATGGAATCAAAATTATTAATAGGACATACAAAGCATGGTTTTATAGTTCCATAGGAAACTAGGGTAAAAATTAGGACACCCTTTAACTCTAACAAATCTAAGTTATATTGGGGCCTGGTTCAGTCCTCAATCAGCCTGAACAATGGAGAAGAGAGAAATTCATCATATAACTGCCTCTGTCTCCTGCCACCCAACTGTGCTGAACTCTGTCCTGGCACTGTTGGGGGCTGAGCCTACAGGCATTTGGAGAGGAGATCTGTTGCTGTAAGTATGGGAAATTAGGGTTGTCTATAGTTAAACTTTTATATCATGCTTTCACCATTGTGAATGAGCAGCTAAAATTTGTAAGCAATAATGATGTAGCAGCTTAATCCAAGGCAAAGCAGGTCAGGGGCTTGTTCAATGTGCCACTGAGATACAACGGGAAGTAACTGGCCCTAAAATTTTAAAGAAAAAACAATGTCACCTTTTATCTCCTGGTTTCTATTAACTGGATCTGTCTGTCTGTGTGTGTGTGTGTGCGTGTATACACACTATAACCACAGATATGCAGACATGTTGGGGAACATGTTCCTTCTGGGTTAGAAGAGTGTTCAGACTTAAGTATATACAGATTTATTGCTGAAATGACAGATTCCTTTTTATTTTTCAAAAGAAATGTGTTCCTCCCCACCCACCACCCACCAGTTTTGTCATATTTTAGCAACTATGGGTGATTTCAGACGTTACACGGTCCTGATTCACCACAGTGGATTCCCAGTGGGGGCGAACTGAAAAACCACCCCCTGTGGTCAAAAGAAGCCCCAAACAGACATTACGGGACGGGGACCATGGCAGGGAAACGGGCTGACAGAACATGGACCAGGGCTGTGCAACAGACGTGCCACTGATTCCTGGCCATGGTCAAAACACTCACAAGGCACCAGGCAGGGGTGGGACACAGACATGGCCGCCTGAGGGCAAACGAAGCCAGAAAGCACAAAAGGGAACACCCAAACAAGGGAAATGGGAAGGGAGGGGGGAAAGGGAGAACAGCCAGTCAGGTACCACACACAACAGGCACACAGACAATGGGGGCACAGTGGGACACACAGCACAACCACACACCTGGGTGCACACACA
Source organism: Sphenodon punctatus (assembly GCA_003113815.1). Classification (NCBI taxonomy): domain Eukaryota; kingdom Metazoa; phylum Chordata; class Lepidosauria; order Sphenodontia; family Sphenodontidae; genus Sphenodon; species Sphenodon punctatus. The sequence goes on along the minus strand of QEPC01014755.1, from coordinate 298,377 downwards.
CCCCCAGAAGGGAAAGGAAGGGAAGGGGGGACATAGGCGGCCTGACAACACATGAGGAACACCAGGCACAGGGGTGGGGGCATGGAACAGGGGAGGGGGGAATGGCACAGAGGCAGGGCAGGACACAGGCAATGGCAACCACAACCTCCACAGCAGAATTGTCCACACGGGCACCCCCACAGCAACACAGGCAGTCCCGTAATGGGGGCACCCAGGAGCTCAGGTCCAAGGCACAGCAGGTGCCCACACGGTACAGGGAGTGGCCCTGGAATAGTCCAGGAGGCACACACAGACCCCACACGCCAGCGAGGGGGCAATGGAGGGCAGGCAGGAGAGTCTGTGCAGCGCAGCAGGTCCAAAGACACAGACTGCCTCCTGGAGGAAGCTGGGAGGGGCAGTCCGGTGGCCCCAGAACCCCAAGGTAACACAGGCACCCAAGGGGGGGGGCCTGGGGCCGCAGGAGGGAGTGCTGGCAGGTGAGGACAGTCAGCTGGCGAGTCGGGGAGGCTGTGCAGAGAGCCAGACCCAGGCACCAGGAAGGCAACCTTGGAGGGGAACACCAGATGCAGAGGCAGATGGGGGGGCCCGGAGGGGGCTCAGAGCCACAGGCAGGGACAGCAGAACCCCGGGAAGCAGGCAGCACAGCAGCACAGCAGGGGCATCAGGGATGGAGCTGGCAGCGGAACACAGCCCCCGGGCGGGGGTGGGAGCCCACATGGGAGCAGACAACTGGGGGCCGGGAGGCACACCAGGACTCACAGCCAGCTGCTGGGGGACATGATGGACCCAAGGGCCGGATGCCCTACCCAGTGAACCAGGTGGGGCCAATGGATCATGCCCCGGCGGTACCCCAACAAGAACATGTGGTGGGTGATCAGGTAGTAGACCTCGAATGGATCCTGCATGGACAGCCCCAACTGCATGCCCAACAGCACCGACAGCTCTGCCACAGTAGGCTCAGACATGCAGCATTCAGCAGCAGGGGGCCACAGAAGCTGACCCAGTTCCAACAGCCAGTGATACACCACCCCACAAGAGCGCTGGTACCCACAGAGCACTGCACGGTCCCACAGGTCCCACCACCAGGGCTGTAGCGGCATACCGCCGCGGCAGCTTTTACCGACGGCAACCCCTATTCCGCACATCGTGGCACGGTACGGCAGAGGTAGCTTTCCGAGGGCTGCGGCTGCGGTTTGTCGCTCATGGTATCGCGGCATCAGAACTGGCGAACGGAAGCGAAACTTGTGCGGATTCCAATAATAAGCGGCGCCAACTCCCCTTTCCGTGGTCC
>QEPC01014755.1:286597-296749 GCA_003113815.1 Sphenodon punctatus | reverse complement strand
TCATGACCATCTCCCCCTTCTATGCCCGGATGTTCTGGGGGGACTTTGCTGACATGGGGATGACCCGGATCGAGGGGGTGCCGATGCCCCCCTGTATCCTGGGTCACCCGGTCTATGCCCTCACCTGGTGGCTGATGAAGGTGTACCCGGTCACCCACAACCCTGTGGAGGCATGTACAATTCCTGCCTGTGTTCCAGCAGGACCGTGGTGGAGCGGGCGTTCGGGGCCCTCAAGCAGCGCTGAAGGAGCCTCGCTGACTGGCTGGACTACACTGTGGAGACCTTGGCCCTGGTGATCGGTGCCTGATGTGTGCTGCACAACATGTGCAAGACCGATGGGGCAGCCCTGGAATACCCTGAGCCCATTCACACACACACCCCGCCCAGCCCTGTGCCACTTTACGTGAATGCGGACAACCCGAGAGCGTACCGTTATGCCAAGCACATCCGTGCTGCCCTGGGGAGGCATATCATCCGGGAGGCTGAGGCGTAAGGGTGATCACCACCTGGCCCACCCCCGTGGTGTCCCCGGGGGATCCCAGGCCAGCCCCTACACGGGCGGAGACCCAACCCCCACCCCCACACCTGTCAGCCAGAAATGGTCAAAGGAAGCAATACAGTTGCCAAAGCATTTATTTCACCCCCTATGTACAGGTGCACCTGACCCCACCCCCTCCACCCCACCGGCCCCCAACTCCCCATAATGCCCCCCTCAGACCGCCCTTCCCCTTCCTCCCCATCCCCCACATTTCCGGGGATGGCCCTTCGAGCACCCAGTGGTCGCCACAAAGCTCTGGAAACTCGCCTCCCCCCTGCTGTCCATGTCCCCAGCAGTGTCCTGAGATGCCTCGTGGGCCAGAGGGGCAGCTAGCGGTTGGGGGGAGGGAGGGCCCAGGAGGGAGGGCCTGGGACCCGGGGGCCCCCCTGAGCAGCTGCACCCTCCAGAGGGCTGGGGTGACCGGGAGGCAGATGTGTGGCCCCTGCGGGTGTGGTGGCGGCTGGGGCATTTGGAGAGGGGGTGGGGGTGCTGAGGGGCCTGGCATGGGACCCTGGGCAGGCAGGGTGCGCGCCGGGGTGGCTGCCGTCACATATGCACACATGGTGCCCACGTGCAGGAGCAGGGAGGTCCTGATGTCGTGGGACCTATCCATTTTGCCGAGTGCTCCCGCACCATCCCTGTGATGGCCTGCTCCAGCCGCCCAAGCACTTCCACCTGCCTGCTGTGCTCCTGGCACTCCCACCTCCACTCCAGGCACACCTCTTCCTGGAGCCTCATGTCCCAAGCTTCCGCCCACTCCAGGGATTGCTCTATGGCCGTCTCCATCTGGTCTATGGCCACTATCATCCACTCCCCCTGTTCTGCCATGGTGCGGACATTGTCCTCCGCCTGGTCCTCCCTCTGGCGGCAGACCCGGGCCCAGTACTCCCTCATGCGCTGTGCTGGGGGTACGGGCCCGGGTGACTGTGGCTGTTTGGGTTTATTTATTTATTTATTTATTTCGTAGATTTATACCCCGCCCCTCCTGCAAAAGCAGCCCGGGGCGCCTTACAACAATAAAAACACAATAAAAACAATTTAAAACATCCAATATAACAATATTAAAACAGGACTAAATATAACAAATGAGATAATAAATAGTAGATCAGGTTGGGGAGCTAAAAAACCCTCACCCTCCCCTCCCACCCTCCCCAAAGGCTTGGGAGAACAGCCAGATTTTACAACTTCGCCGGAATGTCAACAGGCTAGGGGCCAGGCGAGCTTCCTCCGGAAGGGAGTTCCAAAGGCGCGGCCCAGCCACCAAGAATGCCCTCTCCATTGTGGCTCCCCATTTAACACGGGGGACCTCCAAGAAGGCACCCCCAGCAGACCCAAGGAGCCGCTCTGGGGTGCGGAGGGCGAGGTGGTCCCTGAGGTATGAGGGGCCCAGACCGTGTAGGGCTTTATAGATCAACACCAAAACCTTGAACCTGGCTCAGCAACCAGTTCAGAGCTCGGAGCACAGGTGTAATATGCTCCCAATGGCCCATCCCCGTAAGGAGACGAGCCGCCACATTCTGCATTAGCTGCACTAGCTGTTGCCTGCCATCCCTGGCACCTGCCCCCAGCCCTGGGATGGGCCTGGGGCTCCATGGCCCCCCGGGGGGTGTCACTTGGCCCCTTTCCTCCCACCCTCCCAGGCACCCCGCCCCTCTCACTGGATCCACGTGTCCCGGGTCCCCCTCCCAGCCCCCCGGGGGTCCCCCACCTGGACCGTGTGCCTCACCTGGTTCCTCTGCCTGTTGCCATGGCTCCTCGGTGCCAGCCTCCTCGCCCACCTGACTCTGGTGCCAGGGTGTCCTGTGCCCTGTGGGCGAATGGGGGGTTGATTGGTGTAGGGGCGTACAGGTGTCCGGGTGGGTCCCTGGGCCCCCTTTCTGCCTTGTCTGGGGGTGCTTCCCCCAGCCCATCCATCCCCCCCCTGCCCCCAGGCCCTCTCCCCTCCCAGCCTCTTGCTTACCCTCTATGTCCATTTCCTTTCCCGCTGAGACTGGCCCGTCTGTGTTGGTGTGCTCCCCCTGAGACCACTGGCTGAGGGTGATGAGGGTGCAGGCCTCAGACTCTGCCTGTCCCGCCTGGGGGTGGGGACTCTCCGGGCTGCTGTCTGGGGGGGGGGCTGCAGGTTTCGGAGGTCCCGAGGTGTTCCTACTGGGGCTCCGGGGCCCTGGAGCGTGTGCCTTCCTGGGGGGGGTGAGTGGAGGGGGCACCTCAGCCCGTTACCTGCCCTGGACCATGGCACTCCCCACGAGGCATGGGGTGACAATCAAGCCCTTCATGTGGAGAATGTGATCCAGGGCATCATAGAAGGGGTCCAGGCTCCGGGTCCAGACCACCGATTGTTGTCCCGTATGGCCTTGTACCACCTCTTCAGCTCCTTGGCCTTTGAGCGGCACTGGCCCATGGTCCGGTGGTGCCCCGCCACCTCCATTTCCCACACTATGTCCTCGTAGATGTGCTCGTTGCGCTGATTAAGCGCTAGCTCCAGCTGGTACTCCAGGGTCTCCTGCAACCTCACTGGCCCACTCGGTGGTAGGGCCTTCTCCCCCATCTCCCCTGTGGGTCCTCCTCCTCCTCCACCACATCTTCCTTTACCTCCTCCTCCACATGGGCTGGGCCGGTGTCCTCTGGGGGCTCGGCCACCCGGGCCTGTTTCTGTGTCTGCGGGATGCACGGAGGGATTATGGTTGGGTGCAGTTCTTCCCCCTCCCACAGCCCAACCCCTTTCCCCCCTCCCTGACGGGAGCCCGGCCGGGCCCCCTGCCCCCCCTTGGTGCCCCTGTGCTGCCTGTTCCCCTCCCCTTGGTTCCCCTTACCCGTTTCCGGGGTGCCTCCTCCCCCGGTCTGGCTGATGTCCCCAGGGCGGCCTGTCCCTCCTGCTGCTGCTGCTGCTGCTGTTGTTGTCCCTCCGCCTCCTCCATCCACAGCACAACCACTGCATCCCCCTCCTCCGCCTGCGCTTCCTCCACCACTGCTACTGCCTCCTCCTCCTCCCTCGCTCTCTCTCCCACAGCTCTCCTCCATCTCCCTCCTCACTCCATCCCTCCACGTTTCCCTGCTGCGGATTGCCCTTTAAATCTCCCTCTGGTGCCTGTGTTGTTGCTGGTTGCCTGGCAGTGATGCTGTGTGCTTTGTCCCCGACTGGGAATCATTTCCTTTGATTCCGGCCGGTGGTTGCTGTGCAGACGTTACTTTTTGTTGTTTCCCACTGGGAACTGACTACGCTTTTGGAGATGGTCCAGGTCAGAGCTCCGGAAGCGTGGTTGATTTTGACCCCATGTGGATATTGACTGTGGTGAACATCTGGCGGCCACTGAACAGACGTTCAGGGCGCTTTGGCCCCGCCGCAGAATTGAGCATGGTTCACTGTGGTTGATTGTGATCTCGTAATGTCTGAAAATACCCTAAGTATTGATACTCATTTTCATGTGTGTAAGAGAAGTATTTTTAAAATTTGTAATACTTAACTATTAAAAAGAAAATGCTATTTTAATTACAGTTGTCATTACATCAAAAGCACAATGACAGCTGTTAATGCCAACTTATATGTTGTTGCCATTTATTGACAGTTGAAGTTGATGTTTTCATTTTTTTAAATAGCTGTGATTCTGTGTATGAACTTCTAACAACAAAAGTGAGAAATGAGATTATTTTTACAAGTTATTCTGAAAACCTTGTTGAATGTTTAATGATACATGACACCTAATAAATTATGTTATGTGTCATACTGTATTAACACTTACACTTAACCCTCTCTTCCTTCCTCCCTTTCTCTCATTACCATCCCATATTAACGGGAGTCTCTGACTCTGTAGAGAAGGGGGTGGTGAAATGCAAAAAATAAATAAACAAACAAATAAATAAATAGGTGCTAGGAGTATGACCAGCCCTTGCTCCATGGTCACAGATCCACTGCATCCAGCTAGCATCGGGTGGCTTCCTTCAGAACGGGACAGCTTGCTGCTGTGCAAGTAAGTGCATGTGTCACACAGATGAGCAGACCCAAGGTATATGGTGTGTGTGAGGGGATTTGAGGCCTGACTTCCCTACTCCGAAATAGTCAAATAAGGCTCTGTTCCCTCCCCCACAACTTCCTCAATTGCGTGGGGCATGGAAACATAATACCATCCAGGGTGGCTGGGGGAGGGGAGGTGGCCAGAACAGGACTGAGCCTAGCAGCCTGGCATACAGATACACCAGGATGCAAGAGTTTGGGGGCAGATTTGAAGGACTTGTCCACAGAGCACTGGTGCCCACCATGCTGATCCTGCTCCGGCAACCCGCAAGGCAGGCAGGGACTCTGGTCTCTTACACACCACTCCATCACATCAGGGAGCACAGGACTCATGGGAAAGGGGAGGGCAGGGGCAACCAGGCAGCTTAGGACCCTGTATACGTTACACCCTTCAGACCTGTGGACCCCCAACCTCCTTGCATCCTGGTGCACCACGCCACTCGGCTCAGCCCTGCCCTGAAACCCCCACTACAGGGAATTACAGAGCCTATGGCTCTGCAAGCCCACATCCCTGACATCCTGTAACCCAGAGAGTATCCGTCATGCAAGTGTCCACTCTACCTCCATGCTGGGGGCTTGTGGGAATGGTCCTGGATGTTCCAGGTTTCAATGGCTTTTGGAGGGGGCGTGAACATGGGGCATATTGCCTTCCATGCCTGTCTCCCCTCTCCTGCTGCCACACCACATCCTCCCATGATCTCCATGTGTGCTGGTATTTCCATGTATGTCTATGACACATGATAGGGCTGGGTTGCAGTGCTACACTACAACATCCCTACACTAAATCTGCACTGCCACCGAACCTTTCTGTGGGCTCCCACTGGCCAGGTGAATCCAGCACAATGGTGCTCACGAAGATGGAAACCTCAGCAGTCACCAACTGTGCTTCTTTCCAAGACAGGCTCATTTTCTGTTGGATGACATGTTCAGTCCAGCACAAAGGGCATGGCTGGCCCACCTCCCATGGGGACAGGGCTTGCTGCATGGCTCTCAGTCTTTGGCACTGGCACACTCCCTGGATGCATGTCAGACCGAAGGTGCAGTGGATGCTTACAGAGTGCACCACCAGCTTGTGGCTGGCTGATCCCACTTGCACCTGCAAAGAACTGGATCACAGTCTTTATATATTTTGTGCAAACGCGGTTGTTCAGAAATTGAAATTAAGCAATTTGAAGGTCTGATTTGTATTTGTGAGTAGGTTTATTTCAATGCATTGGTTTCATAACTAAATTTTACTCCCAGCTGATTTTAATTGAAAATGGAATTTTATTTATCTAAGGTTTTGAATTTCAGTGTTTGACAACGGTTTGGAGACAGAACCAAGAGTACTCTGATAATATGTTTTTCAAGAAGTAAGATTTTCATCTGCTGTTTTATTATATGTACAGTAGAGCCTGATTAAGTTGCTCCTGGAGATTGAGATAACTAATGCTCAGATTATGTTAGCACCATACTTCTCCATCTCCAGCCTTCTTCTCTGCCCTCAGAAACACAGAGTCAAAGCAAACAGCAAGGGATAATGGCGCGTGTGTGTGTGCGTGCACCTATTATTTCTGACACTGGGACTCTTGGATGGGCTGGAGACAGGGAAACCTAGTGCTCATTCCCCTTAAACCCTGCTTGAGACTCCCACAGTCAAACACTCTCTCTCTCTTTCTCTCTCCCCGTGTGTGTGTGTGTGTGAGAGAGAGAGAGAGCGAGAAAGAGAGAGAGAGAGAGAGAGAGAACTATATCTAGCTGTGAGTCTATGTTTGGAGAGCTTAATCCAGCATGAACCAACTTTCCCTATAACCCATCTCCAGTCTGCAGGACATGAAGTCTCATCCTGAAAGGGTATATACTACAGTGTTTTAAGTGCATGTTGCCAATAAATCATCAAACCCCTCAAAGATTCTACATTTTTAATGGGTGGGTATACTATGTTCACCTTAAAAAAGTCAGTTATCAGGCTTCAGAATTCTACTTATCTAATTCAAGAAGCAACACATCCCTAGAGACCTGAGGAAAACAAATGAATTCAGTTTATCCAGAAATTCAAGTTATGCAAGTTCTAATTAAGTGGATTTCACTGTATGTTTTTATACTGACCTAGTCAAAAATATCCCAATAATATACAGTGGAGCCAAATCGATGGACCACTTTCAAGTCTGACCAAGTGGAACTTAATGTGTTTTGTGAGAGCTTCTTCGAACTCCTGTCCTCCACTCAAAACACACTCAATCCAGTTTAGGGGACTGTTTCCCCACTCTCAAAATTTCTTGCTAACCACAGACATGGAATTAAGCCTATTTTGCTGTAGACAAAGCTCACTTGGCCTCTCATTGGTTACTCCTAAATTTGATTTTGTTTATATAGTTCTGGAGACCAGCATAATAAAATAATAATAATAATTCATAATTAATTTTATTTTTATACCACTCCCCTGCCTTTAAATGGCACTCAGAGAACTTTACAATAATAAAAATATAATAACAATATAAGGCAATATAAAATAAACTTAAAACAATTTTAAAGGGGAAGGCAAAGAGGGAGAATAGACTACATTCCCTGCAGGGGATTCTAACAGCACCTATAGAATAAATAGGTTTTCAGGTGCTTTTCAAAGGTAGTAAGGCAGGAACTAAGATGGGCAGCTGAAGGGAAAGAGTTCCACACTAAGGGATCCAACACAGCAAAGGACCAATCACCTGCCAACTTAAGATGTGATGGCAGAATCCCCAAACTGTAGGTGGTTTCTGAACACAGATACCCATCAGTGTGAGGCTCCAGAAGCAAGTCTCGAATATAGCCATGACCTATCCCATTCAGGACCCTGAAAATCAGCAGCTCAATCTTAAACTCCTTCATTTTAGATTTTGTTTTAATTTACAAAAGCCCCTTTGTTTTTGAGGTTTTGTGTCAATGACCCAATATATTCATTTATTTTATTTATTCATTTATTTGTTTATTTTTAAATCACCGTGCATTTGCAAATGACTGCCACCCTTAACCAAAATGGTAGCAATAGCAATTACACCATTTTGTTTAAGGGCAGCAGATTGCACACGCTGCTTCATCCCTACAGAAATAGTTCTGCTCTTCAGGAATGAAACCAAACCGATAAACCCACTTCAGAGTTCTTCAGGTCAAATGTTTCTTCTTGAGACATCTAAACTTCTTCAAGGAATATCCAGCTTGTCTGAATCAGCATATCTGCACTCAAATCAGTGGAAATTTGTGCCAACGAAGTACTTGATACCTCTTGTCCAATAAAGATCAAAAGGCAAATGTGTGAAGTACCCATATCTAGGTGGTTAACACATGAAATGGGAACAGGCTAGAGCATGGGGGTCACTCTGCGGGACTCCCCTCGAGCCCATACTCACAGTTGCTACGTGATGGGCCATAGAGACAGGTTGACGTTCGGTCTCCCACCGTGTACTTCCCCCTCCCTCCAGGTTGCAGTCACTCCAGCACCATGCTAGGCTGTTGCCTGTGACTCAATGGTGTGGAATTCAGTTGGAGGCAGCTCACACCCTAACATACAGGGGCGGCCACATGGGGGCACCGTGGCACACCCAACAGACAAGAAGCTGCCCTGTGGGTGCCTATTACCCCAGATAAACCCAGATTAGCCCACACACTTCATCAGTTGTCCCCAGGATGACACCATGGCAGCCACTGTACAGATGAGCAAGTGAATTTGAAGTTAATAGGGGCTAATGTGGGGGAACATTTCAACTTTTTACACCCCTAGACGTTTACCTTCAAAGTTGCATATTATCATGGCCAAAACGGGTATTTTCAGATGTTACAAGATCACAGTCAACCAAAGTGAACCACGCTCAATCTCGCGGCGGGGCCAAAGAGCCCTGAACATCTGTCTATTCAGCGGCTGCCAGATGTTCACCACAGTCAATCCCCCACATGGGGTCAAAATCAACCATGCTTCTGGAGCTCCAGAATGGCCCATTGCCAAAAGTGTGGTCAAAGAGATTCCCGACGGGAAACAAAAAAAAAGTAACGTCTAAACAGCAACCACCGGCTGGAATCAAAGAAAATGATTCCCAGCCAGGGACAAAGCATGTGACATCGCTGCCAGGCAACCAGCAACAACAAAGGTCATGGAGGGAGATTTAAAAGACACATGGCAGCAGGGATACATGACAGGATGGAGCAAGGAGGAAGGGAGAGGAGAGCGGCGGTCGAGAGAGCGAGGGAGGTGGATGAGGAGGTGCAGGCAGAGCAGGTGGTTGTGTTCCACATGGAGGAGGTGGTGGGACAGCAGCAGCAGCAGTAGCAGCAGCAGGCTGGACAGGCAGCCCCGGGGACAACAACTGGACTGGGGGGGAAGCTCCCCTGAAATGAGTAAGGGAACTGAAGGGGAGGGGACCTGGCAACACAGGGGCACCAAGGGGGGTGACTGGCTGGCAGGCTGGCCAGTCGGACAGGGCAAGAAGGGGGTGGCCAGTGGGACAGGAGAAGAACAGCAACCAAGCCCCCCCATCCCTCAGACACAGAAACGGGCCCCTGAGCCCAAGCCCCCGGAGGAGACAGGCGCTGCCCAGGCGGAGGTGGAGGAGAAGGAGAAGGAGGAGGAGGAACCAGAGGGACCATGGGGGAGATGGCCCTACCACAGAGGGGGGCAATGGGGGCACCGGGAGACCCAGGACTTTATCCGAATCTGGGGGACCCTGGAGCATCAACTGGAGCTCACTCTCAATCAGTGCAATCAGCACGTGTTCCAGGAGATCGTGCGGGAAATTGAGGTGGCGGGACATCCCCCGACCATGGCCCAGTGCCGATCGAAGGCCAAGGAACGAAAGAGGGGGTACAAGGCCATCCGGGACAACAACCAGTGGTCCTGGAATGGAGTCCGGACCGCCCTCTACTATGATGCCCTGGACCGCATACTCCACAGTTGCCCCTGGACTAGGAGATGGAAGGGTCCAGGGCAGAAGGGAACCATACTTAGAGGTGTTGAAGAATCCCTGGTTGAGACTACATTACACATTATTTCAGTTTAACCTGACCCAGACAGCAGTGACAGAGGGCCGATATATCAGGATCCCCTATGAGGAGCGTAAATGCTCTGGTTCACAACAGGAGGTGGAAACGGTGGAGCATGTTATATTTTCATGCCCCTACTATGTACACCTGAGGGAAGCCTGGGTGAAATCTATTATTATGAATAAAGGGGAGAAAGTTGGGATGGATCAATCAAAAGTAAGGATGGCCTTGGCAAACTTGACAAAAGAAAAAGAGATATTATCAATGGCAACATTTTTGCTTTTAGTAGAAAAACGGCGTAAAAAGATCAGGGAAAGGTTAAGCAAAATTATAAGGGGTTAAAGGCCTAGGTCGATGATAACATTGAACTCCCGGATCTATCAGACAGTTAAATTGAGCAATAAGACAGTAGGTAGGTGGAAGTATGGTATGAAAGAGGTAATTGGTAGGATTTGGAACAAAAAGAGTGATGAGCAGGTCCAATGGTGTAAGGTTATTGTTAGGATGTTATTACATTACTATGATGTTGGGTTTTTTTGGTTGTATATGTATTAATACATTATTTATACATTATATATGTATTAAAGGAGTGGAAAGTCGCCCCCTCCTTAGC